>CM053793.1:633475918-634015867 GCA_028749045.1 Cupressus sempervirens
CCCTATTAACTTCAACTACAATGCCCCTCCAATGTAGAAGAAATCTGATGGCCACCTCCATTGTAGGCCACTGGGTGTAGAATTTGAGGCTCTCCTGGATAATTAAAGAGGGTTGACAGTATGCCATGTCTAGCTCAGAGGAACCTAGAGGAGAAGCCATGTATCTCTCAGGAAGCATAATCCTCAGTTTACTATCGATGCTCCTAATTGCATTTTCTGACCCCTTGCACCATGTGGCTTGAAAAATGTCATTGCAGAGTTGAATTATCAGATCATGGTCTATCTTTGCTCTGGCTAAACAATTGATAAAGGATCCAATAGTGCTACTGTTGGTCCGCCAAGTAAAACTATAGTAAAAAAATTCCTTCACCGATCACCCTCCCCACTGTAATCCTTGACATGTCGTCTAAAGGATTTAGGATCCTATTCTAGCGTTTGGGTTTCACAGGGCCACGAAAAAGCCATAGTTCTGACTTCTTTTGTGTGAAAAACCATAATGTTTGAATCCATAGCCATTGAAAGGGAAGGTGACTTGTTCGAAAGAAAAACAATCCCATAAAAAAACAAATCACAGATGGATCTAAAAGCAACTAACATGCCTCATCATGGTGATGACACCATCAGACCAAGTCACATGGGAAACATAGGGTGAATGATAAATATTTCATCAAAAATCCCATCATGATTTGATTAGATTAGATAAAAACACCCTGTTCCGATTCCTAGCTCTATATCATTTAAGAAATAACACTCATAAACCCAAAGCGATCATAGTCATGCATTATCATAATTAATAATAGGTACTAATTTCATAATTCGAGGGAGTAGCTTATAACCTATGTTATTGATACAACGCACATATATTAAAGGAAGAAGCTTAGCAATTATAATCTAGGAGTAAAATTAGACCAATAGATCCTTAACTAGGTGAATGTTGACACCATCAACCCCTTTATTTATGAGTTGATCTAATTTCTGGTTGCCTTCATGATAAATATGACAAATTTGGTAATCCTCAAAACAATCAAGAAGCTCAAGGACAATATCTAGTCTAGAGTTGATGACCCAGTTAGGGGTAGAGTGTTTCCTGATAGCATTCAAAATGGTCTAAGAATCACCTTCAATAACAACTTTGGTTATCCCAATCTCCAAATACAAATGCAAACCCAATTCCAATGTCTCTAGGTCGGCGAAGTTATTAGAGGTGGGCCTAATGGCCATTGTCTTTTTTGCTAACCATTGACTAGAATCATTATTGATGACGCAACCAATTCCTACTATGCTAGGATTGCCACGAGTTGCTCCATCAGAATTGAGTTTGGCCCATCCCATCAGGGGGGGGACCATTTACAATTAGCCCTATCTTCTTTGCTTTTTTTGAAATAAACAAGAGGGGAGTTAATCAGGTTGACCAAAATTCGTTTTCATAAGCCCATCCCAGATAGAGAAGGATCCTTCTTCTTTCATACATTTTCTGAGATGTGAGTTAGTGACTTCGACGATACTAGCCTTAATTTTTAAGATTAGCTCCTCATGCTTCAATTTTGAATCTTGAAAAATGCATCGGTTCCTTTCCTTCCAAATCTCCCAAGAGATAATAGATGGACATATATTCCATAGTTTATTATAAATGCCCTTAACCAAGTTGTTGGGCCAGCTAATAAGAAGATCCCTATAGGTCTTTGGGAAAGGTGAAGACCAACCCAATTTAAATCTAAGCCATTCCTTGCAATTTAGCAAATAAGGACACCTATAAAGTAGGTGGTTAAGGTCCTCATAATTTTGTTTACAATTCACGCATCTAGAAGGACCATGTATTCCAAATTTGCTTAGCCTCTTAGTAGTTAAGATCTTATTTTGGAAGGCTAACCATAGGAAGAATCCAGCCTTAGGGAGATAGGCCCCATCCCACCATAGCTTGATTGGGATATCGATACTATCCCAACTTTGAGAGTAGTATATCGCTTTATAACCATCCTTTACTCTATAATTGCCATCATTGGCAACAACCCAAATGAGTTTATTCAGTTTTTCTGACTACTTGACTACCCTATCAAATAAAATCTCGATATAAGCTTCTACTTTAGCCTGATCAACACCCAAGTCTTCCACCAATTTCCAAACCCATCTAGCCACACCATTAATTGAAATCTTAGTTTTATAATTACCAACTTTAGTACCCCATTGAGAAATTAAAAAATCCTATAAATGTTTAGGATAGGGTTTGGAAACAAGAGGGGGATGGCCATCCCACGAATCATCTTAGAATAAGGCCTTATCCCCTATGCCAATGTCCCAAGTAAGAAACTTTCCTATAAGATCACAACATTTCAGCATAAAGTTCTAACTTTTGGAGCCCCTAGGGGGATCAACCATTTTAAAAATAGAAACAGGGTCTTCTGCATTGAGATATTTGTTATATATTATCTTAGCCCATTTTTGGTCACTTTCATTGTATAGTTGCCAAATAAGTTTTGCACCCAAGGCTTCATTTTGCCATTCTAGGTTTTTAATACCAAGCCTACCCATTTCCTTAGGTTTGCAAATATTATCCCATTTGATTAAGGTTAGTTTTTTGTCTTCTTCACAGTCCTTCTAGAGAAAATTCCTAAGTTTAGATTCCAATTTATTATGATAACCCTTAGGAAGAAGGAGACAGGATAGGGGATAGATCGGAATGGCAGAAAGAACCAAACTAATTTTAGTAACCTTACCTGCTTTAGAGAGCCATTTATCTTTCCATCCCCCAATCCTAGCATCCACTTTCTCAATTGTGTTATGCCAAATCTTTCAGGATTTGGAGCCCTTTTCAAGTACAATTCCTAAATATTTACAAGGGAATTATCCTTTTCGATAGCCCATCAACATACAAATCCTATCTTTGGTTTCTTTATTTGTGTTCATAAAGAAAATCTCAGACTTATCCTCATTAACTTTTTGTCCTGAAGCCATCATATATGATTTTATAATGGATTTAAATCTAGAAGCTTCAGCAATAGTGCTTTTGCTCGAGAGAATCATATCATCGATGTATTGTTGGTGAGTAATATTAGGCATATTTCTAGTGATAGTAATACTAGAAAGTAGCCAATTCTGATGAGTAGCAGTTAAGGCTCTCCCAAAAGCTTCAGCCATAATGATGAAGAGAGAAGGTGATAAAGGATCACCTTGCCAAATACTCTTGGAGATTTCAAAGAAACCTTTAGGTGTGCCGTTGATCAGAATAGAGATTTTAGCCGTAGATATGAATTTAAAAATGAGATTAATCCATTGATGAGAGAATCCGAAGGCTTTGAGCACCTTACACAGAAATCTCCAATCTACCATATTGTACGCTTTTTGGATGTCAAGTTTCATAAACATGCAAGGATCCTTACTTTTGCCAGCTGAATGAATTGTTTCTTGTATATTAATAATACCATCAAGAATAGATCTCCCAGGGACAAAACCTATTTGTTCCTCAGAGATCAATTTAGGCAAGAAACTTTTAAGCCTATTTGCTATGATCTTGGAATAGATCTTATAAATCGTATTGCATAAGGCGATAGGCCTGAAATCCCCCGCAGTTTTAGGGTCACTATTTTTAGGAATTAAAGTGATAAAGGAAAAATTAATTTTCGATAACAGAGCACCTCCATTTCTTGAAGCTTCAATGGCCTTCCAAAGGTCAAACCCAATAATGTCCCAACATTTTTGGAAGAAAAAGGCCTAGAAACCATTAGGTCTAGGAGATTTATCAGGATTCATGTTAAAAACTACTGATTTTACCTCGTCCAAGGTAATTGGTTTATTTAAAAACTTATTATCTTCAGTTGAGATAAGTTTAGGAATAAATTTAAGCATCTTATCTTCTGCCACCTTATTTGATCCTTCATAATTGTTTAGGATATTCTTAAAGTGAGTTACGAAGGTTTCTGCAATATCCCTTGGCTTTTTGAGCTGAGTGCCCAAGTGATTTTTGATGCTAATAATTTTGTTCTGAGATCTATTATATAAAGTTGAATTGTGGAAAATTTTGGTGTTATGGTCGCCTTCTTCTGACCATTTTCCCCTAGATTTCTGTCACCAGAAGGTTTCTTCTTTTGATAAAATTAACTCTTTTTTAGCCATTAACTCTTTCTCCAGTTGATAGCTCTCGTTGTTCATACTATTCTTTATAATATCTAGATTTAGATTTTTTAGTTGGTTTTCTATTTCTAACTTTTCTTTGAAAATATTATTAAAATGGCTTTTATTCCATTTAAGAATGCATTCTTTTAATAGTTTTAGTTTGGAAACAAAAGCAAACATCTTCGAACCTTCTACTTTATCTTGCTCCCACCAAATTTTAATGTTTTCTATGAAATCTAGATTTAGAAATCACATTTTTTGGCATTTAAATGGGTTCCTAGTGGGTTTGTGAGGTTCTAAAAGATCTAGTCGAACTGGATAATGATCTAACCCGACAATAGGCAAAATTGACAATTGATAATTAAAATTGCTATCGGCTAGTTTGCCTATGATAAAAAAACCTATCTAGTTTCTCTGCAATATATGAGAAGTCCTTTCTCCTATTATTCCATGTGAAGTTCCTATTGCTGATAGGGACATCAATCATGTTATGTTTTCTAACCCATGCTGTGAAGTCTAAAGACGATTGTGAGAGGTGATGGATACTGCCTGTTTTTTTAGATAGGTCTAAAATAGTGTTAAAATCACCTCTTATCAAAAAGGCATTGTCCTTAAAGTTTTGGATGAAACTACTAATCTCATTCCAAACCTTTTTTTTGTTCAAATAGCTGATAGGACCGTAAATGTTAATAAGAATAAACTGCAAATCTAACTTGGGACTCTTGACACTAGAGCTAATCCAATTAGGACTATGATAGAGACAACTAAGAGATACCTTCCTAGGATTCCAAAAAACTCCCAAACCACCCGACGCTCTTGCAGATTCTTGGAAGAATGAATCCCATGAGCCTAACATTTTATCTAATTTAATTGCTTCATCCTTATTAAGTTTAGTTTCTTGTACTATAATGATATCTGATTCAAAGGATTTGAGATTTTGTTTTACTAACCTTTTCTTGCTATGGGCATTTAGTCCCCTTGCGTTCCACATCGTAATCTTCATGTCTCTTTGGGAAGGCACTTCCCCTTCCCAACATTAAAAAGTTGATCAATCATTTGTTGCTCTTTGTTGAGTCCTTCTGCTTGTTGTAGGTCCTTTAATGATCTTCTACCTCTTTTACCTTTGATCTTTCCATAGTTAGGAGAGCTTAAAATATCTTGATTCCGTTGAATCCACAGGTACTCTATAGCTTTCCCAACCTTTAAGTCACTAGTCTTCCTATGAACATCCTTCCCTTCTGTATCTTCAGATTCTAACTCTCTGATGATCTTATTAATAATAGCCATCTGAGGATCTTCTTCAAATCCCTTACTTTTCATATTATCCACGCTATTCCCCATATATGTTGCCTTCATGCCAATAATTTGATCTTGCCTCCTAGCCTTATCATCTGCCTCTATACTCATCAAGTCTCTTCTAAGATCTTCACAAGTATAGTCATTGCCCCCTAATTTGATGATTCTCTGGATTAGATTTTCCTTTTGAGCCATTGTGTTGTTGTTGCTTTCCTCAAAATTAAAAACTTGAACTAATTCATCTGTTAGCTATTCCAGATTCTCATCTCTTGAACTCAAGTCATTTAGATCTGCCTCTGAATTGCCTTCATTGTTTAGGAACTCTTGAACCATTTTTTTTAAAGAGCTCTCAACCTTGTAATACTCCTCTGTATGAGGATTCTCTATTGGGGTGAACAAAGAACTTTTGATCTCTGATGGAGTTTGCCAAAACTTGGAAGCTTTGTTTAGGCTTTCTTTGATTGGTGTGATTTCTGGTAGATCTAGCATCTGACACTGTTTCTCTGAGGGTGTTTTCTTTAAAGGTTCATAGTGCACATTAAAATCTGAATTTACTTCAAATAACATAAGGTTTTCAATATCCTCGATATTGGCATCTTTGAAGACCCCTGAATCTTTGGTTTTCTATCCAACGTGCACCAAACTGACTATATTTGCAATGACTGTAATTTCAGATTGCCTATTCTTGGTTGCTGTTATAGTTGTATCATTCACCATTTGCTGTTTACTTCTTCTAGTTTCTGAAAAATCTTGAATCCTTGTTATCCTGTCTGAATGTTCCTATTCCTATGTATGCTTTTGTTTCCTATTGGCTGAGCCATCCTTATCAGTTGGGAAGTCCCCCTTCGAATTCTGAGCAATAATAGATTTAAGTCTCATCTAAGGTTCTAAGTTGCCTTTGGTAGAAGCCTTACTTCTACATTGGGTATCTGTGTGCTCCTTGTAATGTTGATATTCCATATTAGAGGGATCTAGGATGCACAACTGGGCCCTCGATTTCCTCCTCTGTTCTCTGAGCTTTGGGAATAACTTCTAGAAGTCTGAGGTGCGCATAATAATTTCAAAGTTTGTTTTCTTGCCCTTTTCCATCTTAATAATTTCTAAAATCTATCCTTTGAAAAGATGCAGATAGCAATCATATGAAGTTCTTTTTGTTACAAATTTCCTTAATCCTTGAGTGAATTGATTGAATTTTGTCTTAATGGGCATTTTAACATTATTATCGCACTGATACGAAGAATCTACGCCTAAGAGCTCTCCCTAGCCAAACCCTAGAGATTTAAGAATCTCTATGTGATTTAGCTCCGGAGGCATGGATAGAATATTAAACCAGATTGGACACATGAAATCTAGATTTTCTAAATTTAGAATAGGATGCCAAGCAATAAATTTAACAACACACCCATTAAAAAAACACTCTAAGACTTTAATAAATTGTTTTTTAACACCTTCATTGTTACGTTGTAAGTAAAGAATAGTTTATGAGTAATAAGAAATACTTACCTAAGATCCATAGTTTTCTTCTAACTAGTTAGATAGAAATAGAAAATCTTCTTTCGATCCACACCAGATTGCATAAATTCCACATTTTTAGCATTCATTCCAGGCATCTTCTATGTCTTCCCCAAGGAGGGAGTTAGAAAGAACCACATCTTTGGGAGAAGCTGAGCCCTAGGAATTGAAAGCTTCGGACGACGATGCAGAGGAATATACGAACCATAGTGTTCGAGACTACTAGTGGATGAATTGCCGGCTCTGGGAGGGGTAAGAAATGGGGATGTATATGCCCTAATAGGATTTGCGAGATGATCAATTAGTTGACCATGAATGGACTGAGCATATTTGGTAAGATGAAAAATCTGATTTGCTCCTCTAAGCTATCTAATGTGAAAAATGCCAGAGAGCAATGGTGGAATGACCGATCAGATACAAGGCATGAAGAGTCTCCTTGTGCCACTTTGGAGGGCCTCAACTTCTGCTTTGGAACATTTTGTTGGTTAGCAATTTGATACTTAAGTTTGTCGGGACCTTCCGCTTCCTCCAACACAATGAATTTGTTTGAGGTTTTAACCTCAAATTTCAGTCTAGGGTTCTTCTGAGTTCTTTGCATCGTAGCTTTGTTCTTCTTTTTTCACGCATATGCTGGAGATCGCCATTTTTTGCGAATGTTTTTTTGCTTTGCTTTATTCGCAAGTTTGCTATAGTTTGCCATTTTTTCTTCATAATTTTATATTTTAATATTAATGTTAATTAGTTAAATCATTAAAAAAAAATTAAAGGGATTGAAACTTTTAATAGATCAACAATTATTAAGATCGTCACAACCCAAATTGCCTATCAGATGTTCCCATGCACCTCCTATAACACAAGTGCTAGTGTATTCTCCTATAACCCAAGATTGCCCACTTTGCTTGGTGCCTTGCCTTCCAAGGTCTTCCCCTGGGGCCTTGGCTCAAGCACATTGGGGTTCCTAACTCCAGATGCCCCTTCTGTGGTCAACCTAAGTCCTTTTTGCATATTTTTTGGTTTTGTAAGTGTGCTCAAAATTATTAGCACTGGATTCATAATTTTTTCAAGCCTTTCAGGCCCGAACCATTTTCATGGCACATGATCCTGTTGGGTGATTTCCCCAGAATTCCTCGAAAATTCACTCAGATTTGGCATACCTTCAGGATGGAAATTTTGTTTTCTCTATGGAAAGATAGGAATGTTGTTCTGTTCACTCATAGCTTTTTGGATGTTAACATTGCTATGTACACTAAAGCATGCATTTGTAACAATGTGATTATGCAAATCCAGGTGCAAGCTGATAAAGTTTTCCTAGAAGTTGCTCACTTATAGGAATTGTTAAATCATTGGGGCAATGCTCCTTGTACCATTGCCAGAGTTCCTTCGGATGCCTTGGCTAATGCCTCTATGCCTCGTGGCCGCCGTTCTTGCCGCCACTCCTTAGGCCGCCACTCACACATGTCGCGCTCCAAAGCTTGTCGCCACCGCTCTCTCAGTGGTGGTGATGGTGGATGGAGGCACCGCTTTGCTTCCCCACCTCACAATGGTTTTGGTTAGTCCTTAGCTCCGCCTCTTGGGCCTCAGTGGGCGCATTTTGGAAAATTTTCTCGCATGGCTTTGGCGATTTCTCCTCCGCGGCTAGAGGTTAAGGAAGCGAAGGTTGCCCCTGATCTTGCTGCTGCTGATGACGGCTAGACTGTTCCCAGTCCGCCCCACAATCCCACTGATACATGGGGATTTCTTGATAGATATGATCCTCCTCCTTCGGCTGGCATTGCCTTGGCAGCCTGAGGTGGTTTATTCTTTTTTTTTTTAATGAATAGTTGTTGTTTCCAGCTGAGGCCATGTTGTTAAGTCTGACTTCGGCTGTGTGAACTCTTTCATGGGGTGATCTTGTATCCCCCGGCCCCTTTTTTGTGAATTATATTCTTAGTATATTTTATTAATAGAAAATGACTATTCATCAAAAAAAAAAATGCAAAAAAGACTCAGGTTGACCACAAAAAGGGCATCTGGAGTTAGGAATCCCAATGTGCTTGAGCCGAGGCTCCAAGGGAAGACCTTGGAAGGCAAGGCACCAAGCAAGATCTGTTAGTTTTAAAAAATGACATTATGATATCACGTCTATTTTCCTCCATGTGCTTTTTATCCACTTTCCAATAAAAGCTATGAAGTCGCATAAACACCATTTCCTGCAACAAATGTCTAAATATAGAGGACTGTTTCTTGTCTGATAATTGGGAAACCCACCAAATCGGGGTGGGCGAAGGAGGAGAGCGTCGGGAAGCATTTAAAGGGACTGCAGCGAGTTGAACGCATGGCAGATTGTGTGCGATCCTATTCGATATTTGATATCCAATAAACAATTAAAGAAGCCATCTAATGGTGAGAGTTCGACCTGCAATTATAAAAATGTAAATGCTTGTGTCAACTAGTTTCGTGGATTGTGCCATTGTCAGGCCGGTTGTTTGGATTACGTTTTTGGCCTTCGATTTTGTCGACCTGAGAACAGTCCGAAAGGATATCCTCGTCGTCCCTCTCAACTTGTGTGCTGCCCCTTCTGCGTTGTTGTAGCCTTAATTTACAGCTATTTATTTTACTAGATTTTTCTGGACTCTTTATTTTAGTCATTTACTCTGGGAGAAAGGCTAACTTTATGCATCTAGATCTGTTAAATCATAACTTGAATTAGGTTGATTTTTTCAGTATATCTTGGCAGATGATTCAAGAGCTTAACGCTAAAGTTTCAACATTTGGGTATTTATGGATCTTTCTATGGAGACTCTGGAGTGCAAAGTGATCAAAAGGGTGTCATTTGAAAACATTTATCCGATACCCATTATGTTCACCCGTCAATAGTTGTTCACAAAAAACACCAAAAAATCCCAGTACTTGTGATAAGATTTCCTAATAGTTGTTATGAAATGTCTCAATAGTGGTGCACAAATGGGTCAATCACCAACCAAAAAAGTTAAAAAGTGATTGACTGTTAGTACATAGTTAAAAAGTGATTGACTGTTAGTACATGTGTGATCGACTATTTGGGAGTATCTATTTCAAAACACTATCATAGTTATTGGATCCTGTCTTCCCCCAATCTTTGCCTTCTTTTATAGGAAAATGCAGGTAAATTGTAAGCTATTAATATTTTTATATGGATTATTTTTCATTTACAATTATTTGATAATGAAGTATATGTTGACTCTTTTGTACTAAAAGTCAAGGAGTAATAGGTATTTATTCTATTGAAACCTAAGGGTACCTATTCTGCCAAATTCATCTTGTGCACAATCTCTACTACATCACTTATAATCTCTATTTATACTTAACAATAATGATTTTGTGATGGCCTCATTAAAAACATTTCAATTTGAGGTACCAATCTTAGAATAAAAAATCTACTTTTGATGCACCCATATTCTTATAAGCATTACTAAAATCTTTTTAATCATGCATAAGTTTTTCTTGTGTATCAATATCAAGGTCATTCAATGTCTCCATTATCTTAACCAATTGGTCAAGTAAAGGAGCTCTGAACTCAACTATCTTGTCTCCTTTGTTCCCTCTTGTTGAGGTCCTGAGGCACTTGGTCTAATACCTGTAGTAGGTTGATCTGCTTGATCATTTATGTTCTTGTTTTCCTTCTCACCTTCCACATTTACATTAGCAATGCCCTTATTGAAATCATTTTATTTTTTAATCTTAGGTGCATTAATTCTTTCATTAGTCGACATAACTTGTTGCTTGACATCAACATCTTCTACTTTACCTTGGCTAACATTTTGACTTATTGTAAAGATGGGAATAGTAGGAACAATTGGTGTAGAGTCTATCACTTGTGTTCTTATCCTATGTGTCTATCTTAGGATAGTCTTTTACTTGTAGCAACATAAAAAAAATCAAATCATAATAGATATTAGAATTTTAATTCTTCTTCATTAGTCCTCACCTACTCTCCCATTAAAGAAAACATCTCTTTTTAACTACAATCTAAAAGTTATATTTTTCTAGCATTCATTTCAGAAATAGTATCAAATTCCAATTATGGTCACAATAATACTCTTTGAATGATATACTTAAAATACACACCACTTTTCAGCCCTTCTCTTTCTTAATGTCATCCATAATCATTTTATATTTATTTTTTCTTGTTTCTCATATATTTTATTTTCTTCTATTTATCAATTATTTATTAAATTGGTAGAGAGCTAGAGTTTAACTTTATTCATTAATAGGATCTTTTTACTTTGTCATACATGTTCTTTTTTCTATTTGTCATATATTTATAATTGAATTCACATTCAAATAAATATGTCTATTTGAAATAAGGTATACATAAAATAAGTTGACATGTGATATTTAGTTTGATTCAATGGTAACAAATATCTAAAAAGATATTAGTAACTCATTTATTGTAGTGTTGAAAAATTAAGGCTTCTCAAATAATGAATTTGTATTTAAACTCTTTTTCATATCTATGTTGTAGAACATATCATTACAAATATGCAAATGATAACACATGGATCTCAATATAAATGAATAATAATGAACTTGAAAAAAAAGACCCATCTCTACAAAATTGGTATGTATGCGTGTAAATTAATCAACATGTAGGGGCAAAGACCAAGTAGTCATCTAGGTTAACTTCAATCACCTAGAACTCCTAATCTGTATGTTGAAATCTACTAATTTTTTCAATGAACCTCTGTATGTGACTGAAGAGCTTAAAGCTAAGGTTTATGCATTTCTACATTTATAGAGCTCTTTATAGAATTCATAGAGTGTAGAGTGCTCGAAAAGTGCAATTCACCTAAAACCTATTATGCTCACCCCCAATAGCCACTCACCAAAAAAAAAAACTTTTTGCACAAATGGACCAATCAACAACCAAGAAAAAATAATAATAATCAACTATTGGTACATGTGTCATTGACTACTAGTACATGTGTTATCATTTTTGGGTTCCAGTCCCTAAATTGTGTATTCCACCCCCCAAAATCCATGAGATGTTGAACTTTCGCATAATAGAGGTCCATATTTGAGTTACAAATGAACAAGACACAAAAGGTGGTAAATATATTCCTCTTTCTTCCTACAAAGGAAGAATCTATTAGCAAATTAGAAGCCTCTTCTCTTAAGGTTATCAATAGTTAGGATTTGTTAATGGAGCGTTGCCCACCAGAAGAAGTTTACCTTAGGTGTTAATTGTTGAACCCAAACCTTATTCCAAAAAAGTCTTGGGACCTTTGTATCAATCAAGTGAAGGTAGGAAGACCTGACAGAGAAATAAACCAAACATTTTTTTGTCATTTCCAATCTCAAACTTGCCAGCTTGTCTGCCACACAATTTCCTTCTTGATAGGTACATCCTGACATTATCCCCATTCTTTCAAGGTACATCTTGAAATCCGATGAAATTCCTAGCAAGGACCAACCCACCTTCGACCATCGATTGACAACTTCAACAATTAGTTTGGAATCCCCTTCCACTACCAACTAGGTGCTTCCCAAATGGGCGGTGAATTTGACCCCCCATAGTAGGGCCATGGCCTCTGCCATATTAGAGGAGTTATTGCCAAGATTTCTTGCATACTCTAAAATCATCTTTCCTTTTTCATCCTTAAAAATACCACCCCCCTTCTCCACTTGTAGCCGCACCATTGAAGTAGAGCTTGATCCATCCACATGGGTGGGGGGGTTGCCATTTGGTATTAGCATTGGGCTATTGCTAGAGACCAATAAATAGATTAAATAGGTAGTTAGTGTGATGTTGAGGATGTGCCATGATGTCAAAATTTTATCTAATTCTTCTAGTGAAATAAAAGAAGCATCAACCTCACAAAACATGTGAAAAGATGATCTAATTCCTAGTTTATATAAACATAAATGGGTAAAGACTGTTGAACAAAGAATTTTGGAATCCTTCCTTCCAAAAAAAGATAAGTAGTGGTACATGCTACAATTTCCTAAATCATAAATAGAAAAGGCGTTTCTCAGAAAAATTGGGCTACAATATCTTAGTGTATCTACAGGGCTCACTTATATTCTTTTTTTTTGCTTGGACACTTTTGATAGATTGTTGTGAGTTCAACACTTGGTAGATTCTGGGTGACTTTAGCGAAGCTTCTAACAAAAGTGACATTTAGAGAGAGTTTGACATTTAAATTGTTAAAAATGTTATTTAGCCTAAAATTGAATTGAATGAAAAAAAAATTAATGGAGAAATAATTGACACTAGTTGCAATGTTGTGTAGACCTAGAATTTGACAGTCACCCTTATCTGCCATACAAATTTTTTGTGAAGGTTTGATAATTTTAATGCCTTTCAATATACCTTTTATGAAAATATTGATTGTCAATTTAATATTTTAAATATATAAATTATTTAAATATATTTAAAAGAAATCTAAATATTTATCAATAAACTAATAAATATTTTAAAGAGATTAAACTAGTATGAATTTAAAATTATAGTTTTTTTTTTGTAATATTTCTAAATCATATGTTTTATTATAGAAAGTATCAAATTTATCAAGAAAGTTTCTAAACTTCTAAGTTCATAACTTCATATGCTTTATTCTATCTATTTAGAGCTATCTTGAAAATATTCTAAATTGTTATAAATAATATTAAAACTTTATAATAATTAACAAAATTTATATATTATAAAATAACATATTTATCATACATATATATCTTATATATCTTTTCATTATATTAAATAATATATTGTAATGCTTATAAGAAAATTTGGCTATTTATTAGTAAATTTGGGTTCATATGATACAATACTTGGTGAAGGTTTTGCAAATGGGGTTGCAAGCAGAGTGGATTTAACCATGGAGGAAACTCTATAGTTAAGCGTGCTCAAGATGGAGTAATA
This sequence comes from Cupressus sempervirens, assembly GCA_028749045.1. Taxonomy (NCBI): domain Eukaryota; kingdom Viridiplantae; phylum Streptophyta; class Pinopsida; order Cupressales; family Cupressaceae; genus Cupressus; species Cupressus sempervirens. Next base: position 633,489,717 of record CM053793.1, read on the forward strand.
CTGGGATGGGTGACCTCCCAGGAAGTCCTGGTGCTTCACCATTATGAGCATCACCTAGATCCAATGAGTGCTAAGTGTTCCATTTGTTCTCATGAGAGATGGATTTATGTTGAATCACTACTCATGAAATATGGGTCAATGATTTTGACTCAAAAATTACAAAGTTAAATCTTGATAGTAATATCACAAAATTTGGGTGTCATATTCACGGTTTAAAAAAGAATTAGTCTGTCAATCTGTCCAACCTGTCAATTTTTTAGCATGTCATATATGGTTCAAAAGTGCAAAAATGACCAATAGAATGATTAAATTCTAGGCCTAACATTGCATGTTATTTATAACACAAGTTATTTGGAAAGATTTGGTTGGCTAATGATAATTCAAAAGTTGATCTCTCTTTGGTTTTAGCTTTGTCCCTCCCATTCCCAAAGCCAACCTTCCATGGAACATAACTAGGAAACTTCTAGGTTGTGAGAGCTTTTAATCCATAGATTTTCTATTAAATCAAATTGAATTGAACAAATATAGCATCCAATCTATTTCCCTAACAATTGAGTTTAAGGAATATTTTTTGGTGGTTGTGGGTTTAAGTTTGGATTTATATGAAATGGGATTTAATGATCATTTAGGGAAATAATAAATATGAATGTATATTTAAACCTTGAGGACTATTTAAACCTTCAATAAGTTATTTCCTAGATATTTTTTGAAAAAAAATTGACCTAATTTACAAATTTTCCTGAAGGGTTGAAGTCAGTTAATGTTAAATTGTTAATCAACCTATAAAGAGTTAAACTCATATTTGAAAGTCTTAATGAATATAATACGTATTAAAATTATAGTTGTTGGAAAGCTTGCTTTGAGCACCACAAATTGAAATTTTTTTATTTATAGTAGGATTAGTAGATCATTTGATCTCAATTTTGAGGGTCAAAACAACATTTTTTATTTTTTCTAAGAAAACAACAAAAAAAATTGTAAAATCACGTGTTCGTGTGAACACTATGCTCATGCGAACATACTAATCATGTCCATAGGCAAACACACAAGCCACAATAATTTGGCAATTGGAAAATTGTTTTGATGCATTCGTGCAAAAATGGAAAAAAATAATTATGTTCAAGCGAACATGTTTAAAAACTATGTGATGAAGTCACCTACGCATTGAGGACAAATGTTTGAATGTGAAGCCAAATTATATAAAATAAATTTGATTTTTTTAAGGAAATGACAAATTTTTGATTTTTTGATGGGAAACAAGAAAGGAAGACAAAATAAACATGTAATGAAGAGATCTCATGAAGCAAAACAAAGAAATCTTCAAAAAACTTTGGCACATTATCATCAAAATAAACAAGGTATATATATATATATATATATATATATTCATGGTCTTGAATTTAATTATGTATCAATCTTATTTTTTATCTAATTTGATTAATTTATAAACTTGTTGTAGGCAATCGAAAATGTTGAAGGAGGCTCAATATAAGTAGAAGAAGTGCATATGGGGGAAGGTTCAAGATCTCTCCCTACAAAATCTCAAACAATGATTGTTGAAGAAGGTTCAAGATCACTCCTTATAGAAGTTCAAGTAATAGAAGTCAGAGAAGGGTCATAATCTTTCCCTATAGAAACTCAAATGATGAATGTTAGAGAAGGCTCAAGATTGATTCCTGTAGAAATTCAAGTAAGAAAAGTTAGAGAAGGGTCGGGATCAGGTGTAGAAATTGGTATGGACAAACTCATAAATATTGCTCAATCTATAAAGAATGAAATTTCTCATAAAAATTTAGATCATTTACTTAAAATGGATGTGGATAAATTGTGAACACTTGCAACTATTGTCCAACCCTTAAGTTTGTCTAAGAAAAGGTCAATGAATAAAACAATAAGAGAAATAATGGCTAAATTTGATAACATTGAAATACTTGAACAAGCTCAGTTGCTTTTACTTTTGCTTACAAAAAATAAGTTGCAAGGGGCATTGGAATTGTTAGGTGTAGACACAACATCAAAAAGGAGAAGATTTTCTATCATGCAAACTGATGTGATTGAAAATGTTAAACAAGGTTTGAGAAACATAGGAAAGTAGTCTCAAACTAAAGATAAGTCCATGACAAGAAAAGTGATGTTGATGTTTGTTGTAAATAAGAATATCACCCAAAATACACAAATATCTTCATTTTTGTCTAAAATGGGTTTTAATAGGAAAATGATGAGAGAATATGTTAAGAGAAGATTAATTCTGACTGATAGTACTATGGAAGAAAATTGGGCAATCATGTGTAGAACAACTCATTCTAATAGGATTGATGAAGGATTCAAAAACTCAGTCATATCATTTTGGATTGATAACACTCATCCTTCATCAAATAGTAGAGATGTTATTAGGCATATGATTGCATCTGATCAATATGAACATCATCCTAAACATTGGCTGGACACAACACAACATGAGTTATTTATGTCATTTTTGTAGTGAACATCCTAATGCAAAAATTGGGAAAACATTATTTGAAAGATTGAAGGCCTGCTTTGTGAGGTCAAACAAAGTGTTTGAAACATGTTGTCGTCATCATATTGAGTTTGATCTCCACTATCAGGTATTTTGAAAGTTTATAGCAGACACGTATGGTTTTCAAGCTACTCCTCCTAGTAGGTGAAGTGAGTTTATATCATCCATTTTATGTGAAAAAATAGATGATCTAGTTGGTCATATAGATTACATCAAAGGAATATGTGAAACATGTGGTGAATTGGCTCTATTTTCTTTGAAAATTGAAAATATTGATATAACAAAAAAGGTGAATTGCAAATGTTACAAGTATGTGAAGAATGAAACAAAGTTGGGGAAAGAGACAAAAAGGTTGGAATATGTTGAAGAGGAGTTACCTATTCTAACATTTATGGACAGATTTAAGAATTTGATTCAACGTTATATTTGTCATACATTTTTTGCAAAGTGGAAAGCACAATAGTTTCAAACTATGAAAAATAATTTCCCATTTGGAACGATTGTATCAGTAGTTGATTTTGCAGAGAACTATTCCTTTGCTCATCAGAAAGAAATTCAATTAGATTATTTCTTTTCTAAGTAGGTTGCTATTATGGTACATATTTTTTATAGACATGCATAGTTAGATTTGGATGGTGTTCAAAGTACACTTGAAGCATGAGTCATTAAAAAAGAATATCATGATTATATAAGTGATGATATAGAAAACAAAATTCACTATCTAGAACATTGCTTCAATATATATTTTTTCTTATTTGAAAGAAAGAGACATAAATGTTGATAAACATTATGTTTGGTTTGATGGATGTGTCACACAGTTCAAATCATCTAGACCATTTTATGCATTATGTATATATCATTGTAATAATAATATAAAACAAATATGGAGTTTCTTCAAGAGTGGGCATGAAAAAAATGGACATGATGGTGTTGGAGCTTACATCAAATGTGCTCTGTGAAAGTATCAAATGAATCATAAGTGAGTTCATATAAATAATGCACATGATGTTGTTTAATGGTGTAAGACACATTTTTCATCAGAAGAGGTTGGAACATTATCAAGAATGAGTTGCCAGGTACCATATAGAGTCTTTTGGGAGATAACAGATATGGATGTGTACAATTGTTTAAATTTTATGCAATTAAGTTTTAAAATTTCATTTTTAAGTTTTATCTTGATTCGTTGATGTTTAAATTTAATTTGTCCATATTTTGTAATGAACTTTCAAGTGTTAATAGAAAAATATATACATGGTTGCAAGAGGATAGAAAAGACACATTCCTTACATTTGATCATGAGTACAAATAATCACAATTGGAAATTGAAAACAAGATAATACTCATGTTTTTGTGATAGTTGCATAAATGAAGATTATCAAGAATACATCAATCAAACACATGGATATACATGTGCATGGATTTCAGTACCACTTGCTGTTATTGATATATTTGATAAAGATGATGAAAATTTGGATGACATTCCATTGACTTCTGATGATTATAATCATATCTCTGGATTGCTAAAAGTGGGTAAGTATTATAAAAAATAATCTCAACTTGTTATTTAATTATCAATGAACTATCTTATATAATGTACATGTATGTATACTTATTTTGCAGGAGATGTCTTTGCAATGATTATTGAGCCTAGAAATCATGATTGTGATAGTTATTATTTATTGTGATGTACTGCAGAGAGGACAAAGTTATACGATCCTTAAGAAAGGGATGAAATGTTGTTCCCTATAGGTATTATACATACATGTGCATTCAAATGTATGAATTTATATATATCTAGGTAACTTTATATCTATCAAATTTTAAAATATTTAAATTTGTGGTGCTAGTTCTATTGTGATACAAGGAACATATTTGAAGCAAGACAAAGTAGTCCAACATGAATACACTATTGATTATCAGCTTGACAACAAGGTTTTATAATACAACCACTATTGGCTTCTCAATTAGATCAATAACTTGGTTTATAAACACAACTCATGGATTGGACATCCAAAATGAGTAGCTATATTTCTTATTGAGAAGAACATTTAAATTATCAACCTGAGGACGTATACTTGAAACAAGCCTGTAGAGTATATGCATTATAAAAATGTTTAAGTTATTCTTTTGCATCCAATTTCATGATTTTCATGCGTGTATAGGTCTGTCACCCAAACATGTTGCAAAACATCATTAAAAGTTAAAAAATCATTTTTAATGTCCTTAATTGCATAATGACACAATCGTAGAAGGACAAGTCACCAACATGTGATATTGAATTTGTACTTATTTCTAGTCATCTCAATGCACATTGAAGGTACCTGTGATTTGAAAAATGCTTTAAAAATAAATAAATCAAACATCCATTTAAATATTCTCGCCCCCCCCAACTAAATGAAGGCATGGGTCCCACCATGCTAGGATAAGAAAGAGTGAATAAACATGAACAACACCAAATCATAAAAATGTGTGAATAAAATAAAATGCATGCAGAGTTATGTGGAAAGTACCTAGCAACTATTGCAGGGAAGATGTTTTGAAATGATCATTGGTATTGACAGAGTGATGGGATGATATGGTAAGATGGATGAGTGGAAGTGAAATGGATGCGAAGAAAGTACTTCAAAAAGAAGTATTTATTATGAATGTCTTGATCAAAGTCAAGAACTAGCATGAGTCAGGTTAGAAGACCTAGACCTAGTGGCTACAGGAATGACAATATCCTCATTGTGCTGGAATTGCTATAGGAACTCTTCATGGCTGGTGGGTTTATGGTAAAGCTTTAGACAATGCCCATTGCCAAGCAATTTGAAGCGAACATGATCAATGGTAGATAATTGAACTACACCATTTGGAAATACGACAACAATCTCATATGGTCCTAACCAGTGTGTTTGGAACTTTCCTAGATTATGCTGGTATCTTGAGTCATAAAGGAGTGCCCAATCACCTACAACAAATATTTTTTGTTTGATAAACTTATCATGCCACTGTTTCCTTTGGTGTTGAATGAGCTTAGTATTATTTAATGTAGATTTCTGCCATTCATCAAGATTGTTTAAACCCAAGATTCTGTCATGTTGGACAATATTGAGTTCTATCCTGAGCTCCAAGGTAGTCTTCAATGTTTTTTTATTCAAACTCAATAGGCATTACAATTGACTTACCATAAACAAGATCAAACATAGTAAAACTAATTGTGGATTTCTAGGTAGTTCTATAAGCCCAGAGAGCAAGAAGGCATGTTGCACAATCCTTCCTATGAAGTGTGATAGTCTTAGCGAGAATAGATTCTAGCTCCCTATTAGTAACTTCAACTTGACCATTAGCTTGAGGATGATAAGGTGATGATTTACCATGCTTAATGGTATACTCTTTCATCTAAGTAGTAATCAAATTTGATGTAAATTGAGTCCCTTGATTAGATGTCAATTGCCTAGGAACACCAAACTATGTAAAAATGGATTTATATATAAAAAATTCCACATTGATATGCCTTGGGTGTTTCATTGGTTTAGCTTCTACCCACTTGGTAATATAATCAGTGCACACCAGAATATAGGATTTGCCTTGTGAAGTAGGCTCAATGGGTCCTACAAAGTCAATTCTCCATTTGTCAAAGGGTGTGACAACTACTTGAGGCTGCATTAGTGGGTCTTCCCATTCATTGACACTTGTCATATTTCTTTGTATATCTAGCTGCATCCTTGTGCAGGTTTGGCTGATAATACCCAATTGTTAAGATTTTGAAGGCTATTATTTTGGCTACAAAGTGACCTCTCTGGAGTTCACCATGACAGGCCTTCAGGACATCATATGTTTCATATTCTCTTAGACACCTACGCATGACTTGATCAGGACCAGTATAAAACATAAACCTGACAATCCATGAATAATTAAAGCTCTTCTCTGCTAGTAGTTTTCTAGCTTGGGAAGAAAAATATACTGGCATTTTTCTTGTGGTTAGGTAATTAGCAATATTTGCATACCAAGGGTTTTGTGCAACTAATAGAAAAAGGTGCTCATTTGGAAAACTATCATCAATGGTTGCAGGATCATCACGAAGATGCAACCAAGAGAGAAAGCTAGCTATCACATTGACCCTACCAGGTTTATCAACTATGGTGATGTCAAATTCTTGCATGAGCAATAACCATTGAGCCAATCTTTTTGAAATGTAGGTTTTTTCACCAAATATTTTATAGCAGAATGGTTAGCGTGAACAAATATCTCATATCTAGTGATGTAATGCCTAACCTTATTAAGAGTATATGTAGTGCCTACCCCTAGGTCACATTTTTGCTGTCATTGTCGAGCTCTTTTAGGGCTAGTGTTATGTTGATGGATAGTAGCATTGTTTTGAGACTATCAGATATTGTGCTATGGATTCAGTTGATATGTGATGAGATTACTTAGACTTTACATTTCATGCATGCATGATGATTATTTCAGTATTTGTAGTTATTGATGATGATTAGATAGATGGTTTATTATCACATGTGTTTTATTGTGGATACTTACCCCATACTTGCATGTGTATGGTGTGCGTGTTTGTTCTTATGTATGGCGTGTCTGATGTGGTTAAGGAAGGAAGTTGTAGTCACCTGCTAGTCAGGATCTACACGATGCACCACTTCCTACCATTTCCTATTTAGTTTAGTATATATCGTGCTTGTACATGCATGGTTTTTATGCAGGTTGCAGGTACTGGGTATCAACTTCCCTGAATTGTCAGGATGAGCGTACCCTATCGCATTATCTCAATGGTAAGAGAGGGAAGATAAATTCTGAAGTCCAAATCCCAACCCTTTAAGCCATTTGTCCTAATTGGAAATTAGGACAAGTATCTGAGTTGAGTACCCTCTGAATATGTTGGATGACGTAATTCGTGATATTAACCCTTGGTTTGATTTTGTATGGATTTTGGCTATGATGGATTTTTTGTATTTTATTTTATGAGTCTTTGATGTATTTTCTATTAATTAAGCCTAATTAAAAGATCTAATTAATGGTTTAATTTAATAGAAAATTAATATGGTATTTTAATATTTATTTTATTTAATTAATTGGGAAATTAATTAAATAAAATAATTAAATTGGAAAATAAAAGTTATAAGTTTAAATTTGGAATGTGACAATATTTATTTTAATAATAATATTTTTGGAGATCATTTTTAAATAAATGACTAAATAATAATATTATTAAAGCTAATAAATATTTTAGCAATTAAGTTTTAATTAAGTATTATTAGAATGATAAAAGTCATGAAATTGTGTACCTAGGTTAATTGATTGATTTAATTGATCATTTTAATAAAGTTATAATCTTCTTATTTGAAGATTAATAATTGGTGCTCTTATAATTTAATGAATAATGATCCTTGATTATGTTGAAAAGTTGAAGTAACATTGAAGAAGAGTTGATCAATTAGAATATGGATCATAGTTAAATAAAGAGAATAAGTTAATTAAGGGTCAATGATGATCAGATTATTGAGTAAAGTGTTTACCCTTAAGCTATTCTTAGAATATTATTTTAAATAATGGAAGGATAATGCTATTGGGGAAACAAACGGGTTGACGTGCAGGTCAAATGGTAAATCCTATACACTTGAAGTATACTTGCAAACATAAAACTGGAAACCTCTACACTTAACTCATTCATGTGATATTAGTAAACCAAAACATGTGTTTGCATTGTGTATTCTCTATGCTTCTTGTTTTGGGTTTTGGGTTGACTAGATTGTTGACCAGTCTTAGGTTATTACCAAAGGCTCAGGGGTTATGCGAATGTGATGGCATGTTGATCTTATTTGGTCTCGATCTTTCTAAACTCAACCATGGTTATGTGATGGAATGCTTTATGAGATGCTTGTAATTACTAATTGTTATAGTTGAGATTCTTATGAATGAGACACTCGAGCTAATCATTTTTGAGTCATTGATCAGTTATCCTTGGATTATTTTTTAGTCGCCATGATGGGATTGAAATGTTGATTTATTTCTTGATGATGTCATGTTGTGACATCTTTGACTCAACCATTTTGGAGTCTTCGATTAGTATGATTTTGAGATATTCTTGGTTGCTTGTTGAGAACCAATGGATATTGTGATTTATTTTGAGATATATTTGGGTTATTGAGAACCAATGATTATTATGATTATCAGTGATGCCTTCAGTTGCCAATAAAGAACTGTTGTGGTCATGATTTTCTATGGATGCTTTTCAGATGCTCATGAAGATTTGATGCTTTTATTGTGGATATTCGATGATTCTTTGTATGGATTATCTTTTGGTATTTCTTTCCATTCGCTTGTATAAGACTGGGGTGATTTTATGATTCCATGAGCTTAGGGTAGGTTATCTACTTGTAGTGTCAGGAAGTGGCTTGCAATGGGGGCTGGGGCCCTAAGTGGTTGCCAGGGTAACTCATTGTAAGTTTGGTTAATAAGTGATAACATTTACACACTAAATGGGGATTAAATGAACCTAAAAAGATAATTTTTTTGGTTCTCACCCATGCCTCGAGTGCTTGTACAGACTAGGATGGGATTAGAGAGAACGCATGGTTTCGACCTTGCATTCCATAGTATGCCTCATCATTATGAGAGGATACTAGTGGCCGCATGAGGATCAATATGGACCCGTGGAGTTTAGCTAACTACCAGGGTAACTTGTACATGATATATGCAATGGCACTTTCCCGCTTGCATAGTAGGTTTACTACATGTCTTTGTGTGCCTCTGGGAATTAGAAGTCAGTTTTGTGTTTGGAACCTTTGAGTTAGTATACTTTTAGGATTCCTAGACTTATAGAGATTTATGCTATGTGATTTTGATAGCCTGTTTGGGACTTGAGATTATCTCCTCAGCACGGTGGGAGTGGACCACTTAGGTTCCATGCACTCAGTTTGTAGTGTATTTCCACTCTTATCATTTGAGATCCGTCTGAGAGACTGTGGCTAGAGCATTCTTGGTTGGTATTTATCTTCATTATGTTCTTGGATCATTCTGATAGATGATATACCTTATGATGGATGTATTTACTAGTATGTTTCTTACATAGATGATTTGCATATGTTAGATGATGTTATCTTATGCTTTACTTGCATGTTAGATTACTTTCTGTATTTGATGTAGTATGATTTAGGTGTGACATTCCTACTATGTTAATACCGATGATCTCTTCGATGATTTGGAATGTTATGCACGGAGGGATGGCTAGGATCCACGATGGTCTAATGATGCTATTTACGATTGGGAGGAACCGTGCACTTAATTATTTATGTTTGTAATATATGGTTGTCTTTTGTGATGGATGTTTATATCTTTATGATGATGATGTATCATGTATGACATGTGGTTTCATTTATGTAATTGCATCATGGATTAATATTGGATGATGATGTACTTTATTTACATGGATGTTTATTCTTTCAAGCTTTTCATACCTTGTAACATGTACAGTGGATGATTGAGCTAAACTAATATGTAATTACAAAAAGGATACTTGTATATTGTTTAAGAACATTGGATGTATCATTGTTATTTCATAAGGATATGATGTTAGAGGAATAGTTATAATTATATGTGATTCAACGTTAAGGGATTCTTAAAGAATGTAATCTGTTATGTTATGTTATGTTTACTTTCAGTTGGATGTTACTATTGCTTCCACGAATGCTATGAATGGTATTACTTTCATGTTTTAAAAAAAAAATTGTTGGCAAACTTAGTGAAATTCTTTGGATCCCTTGGCGGGGCATTATAGTATAAATTACTGCAAGTAATTCCTTTTCAATGACTATGTAATTAAATTTTGCACCTTGCAAATTCTTACTAATGAAATAAATAATATGTTCAACAGAGTTTACTTTCTGTCCCAACACAATACCAATAGCATAGTTTGAGGCATCCATATGAATGTGAAAAGGTAAACCCCAATTGGGTTCTCTGAAAAATGTTGGCTCCTCAATTAGATCAATAACTTGGTTTGCAAACATAACTCATGGATTGTACATCCAAAATGAGTAGCTATCTTTCTTATGGAGAAGAATCATTTAAATTGTCAACCCGAGGACATATACTTGAAAAAAGTTTGCAAAGTATATGCACTATAAAAATCTCTAAGTTATTAAATTACTAAAAAATATGAACTATAACAATGCTAGAAATAAATCTAAGCACACAGTAAAGGCTGTAGGAATTGTATATTCAAAACTACAACTTTCTATATATATATATATATATATATATATATATATATATATATATATATATATATATATATATATATATATATATATATATATCTCCATACATCCATATATGTCTGCATATCAAATGCTTGATTATAATCTCAAATATATAAGCTTATTGAATCTCTAACAACCGTCGAACAAGTGTCCCATCATTTCTTTAAACAAGGAAGAGATTTATTACAAAACTAATTACTAAGTGTGTTGATTTTATGTTCCACCTTTTTAATAGTCCACTCAAACACATGATGCTCCTTTATTATTATGAATTACATCAAACCCTTTTACCATGTTATTTTACTCTATTTTATCTTTCCATATCATTTTAAAAATCTGAATTTCATTAAGAAACATGGAAGTTATGATAATTTTATTGAAAGTGATTTTTTGGTGCTTGAAAATGTGCCACCTTTTACTCAGTCAACTTTTGATCTGTGGTGCTCATTAACTATTTTTAACTAACTCAAATGCTCAAAAGGGTTTGTGCACCTTGCTTTCAAATTTCCAAATCCATAAGCCATTCTTAATTTCATCAAGAATTGATTAAGATATGCCCATTTTATTGAAATTAACTTTTGAATTTTTTTGCATTTCCTGCAACTACTGAATTTTGACAAGTGTCAACTTGCTTCTCCTTCTTCCTAGTTGCATGAACAACTCAAATATCTCACAAGGAAAATTTTAATCATCTCAAGATAATTATTATTCAATAATAACCATTTATCATAATAAATCATCATAATTTAGCATTAACTAGCTACACATACAAATGTTAATCAATAAATCATTTATCATAGTTAATGCCTCATCAATCACATTCATGTATGGAAATGGCTTTGAAATATATTGAAATAATGGGATAAAGTGTTATAGTACATGAATATAAATATGAAATTTTATAGGCTCATTATTCCCCCAGCTGAAATCTTGCTTATCCTCAAGCAAGGGATAGGCATCAGTTAGTCATGAAAGCTATTAGAATGAAATCTTGTGATGATATTAATCAATCATCAAGAATATCAGAGGTAGTGTAAAAATATACATGTAAGGTCATCATCCTATGGTATATGATGATAATTCCAAGCATACATGTGTTCCCCCCAACTAAAAGGTTGTTTATCCTCAAATGACAATGTACGGACAAGGGTAGCATCAAATCACTTATGAAGCATATAATTACAATAATGATAATTGAAAACCAAAATGTAATGCATAGATATTATGAATAAATGTAAATCATAAATATAGTACCCTTTTTGTTGTGAGAAGCTTCAAACTTTGCAAATAGCTGAAAGTACAGGTCCCTATATTGTTGAATAATTAGGTACCTCCAAGAGTGTTGCATATTTAATATTAGTAGACATAGATCTGTCTTCATTCTTTCTAAAAGTTATCTTTTGGATCACATAGTAGTTGCTCTAGGATTGTCTATTAAATTAGAGAGTAGTGGCTATAAGATTGATTGTTAAAACTAGACAATAGTTACTAGAGGACTGACTATCACAACATGAAACCTATAGATAATACCAACTAGACACCATCATTGAATAGACATTCTTGACATCATGAAGACTCAACTACCCAATGTAATTTCTTCTAAAAATGTATGCAAAGACCTACTTAAAGAATTAGAAACTTGGCTCACTCACACCTTTGGAAAAATGATTTGAAATATGACCACCCAACCAGCTGTAAACTCCTCCATAATAGTCATTAAGAAAAGAACACCTTGGAAAAAACCTAAACTAGACAACTACTAACTCTAAGACACTGTGTAAGAACACTTATTGAATGAAAAACCTATCCTAACCTACACTAACTAGATTACATGAATTGCTCAAACAAAACCATTAATTGGCTCTTTGAAGTATCTTCCTCTTCTCAAAATATTCCAATGCTTCACATGATTATGAGCAATTGGAAATAGTTGCAGCATTAGTAGAAACTTAACAAACAAAATTTTTTTTGGAAATACATTACTAAACTCACTTACTACTTCATGTTGATATCATAGATTGTCATATTGGAGTGAATAAGTAAGATGAAGTATTTCTCCTTTAGTTTCAACTGCATATTTATCTTCATCTTCACTTGTAGCCTCTTGCATAGCTTGTGAAGATTTGTTTGCCTCCATATAAATGAGATGTCTAATAGGACACCCTCATGAAAGAACAAATTTTGAACCCTCCTTGTTGGCTTTGTGTAGATGAGCCACTTCTTTATTGTAGCTCTCTTCTTGAAGCAAGAGTTCTAATTTGATATCACATTCATATTCAATAGAAACCTTGTGTTTGGTGATTTCTTCATTTTGTAAAACAAGGCTGACTTCATTTGCCTCTTCAGAAATCAACATTTTGTCATCAATATGTGGCTAGAGAATATGTCTTTGTTGATTTCTAAACTTTTTGATAATGATAGTGGCTCTTCATTCTTATTCTCCATAGATCTAAAATCCATATTGTGTTGAATCAAATGTTTCTAATCCTAAGTTCTTTGAATAGAAACTAATATTATAGCTGCTAAAAGCTTAGAGACTCTCATAGCTTGACTTGTCCTCGGCAATGATGCCAAAAATGTTGGATCTCACAACTTGACCTGTCCATTGGCAAAAAAACAAAAAGTGTTGGCTTCTCAATTAAATCAATAACTTGGTTCTAAGAACTCAACTCATGGATTGGATAACCAAGATGAGAAATTATCTTTCTAATAGAGAAGGTTCATTTAAATTGTCAACCCGAGGACATATACTTGAAACAAGTCTGAAAAGTATATGCACTATAAAATCTCTAAGATATTCTATCATTGAAAAATATGAACTATAACGATGCTGGAAATAAATCTAAGCACATAGTAATGGTTGTAGGAAACTGAAAAAAACTATACAGTAATGGCTGTAGTAACTGTATATTCAAAACTACAACTTTCTATATATCTATCTATCTCTATATATCTCCATACATCCATATATGTCTGCATATCAAATGCTTGATTAAAATTTTAAATATATAAGCTTATTGAATCTCTAACAAGCATCTAATAAGTGTCCCATAATTCTTTTAAACAGGGAAGATATTTATTACAAAACTAATGACTAAGTGTGCTGATTTTCTGTTCCACCTTTTTAGCAGTCCACTCAAACACATGATGCTCCTTTATTATTACAAATTACATAAAACCCCTTTACCAAGTTATTCTCCTCCTTCTTATCCTTCCAGATGATTTTGAAAATCTAAATTTCATTAAGAAAAGTGGAAGTTATGATCATTTTATTGAAAGTGGTTTTCTGGCGCCTAAAAATGTACCACCTTTTACATAGTCAACTTCTAATCCATGGTGCTCATTAAGTATTTTGAATTAACTCAAACGCTCAAAAGGGTTTGTGCGCGAGCCATTGTTAATTTCATCAAGAATTAATTAAGATATGCCCATTTTACTGAAATTGACTTTTGACTTTTTTCTACATTTCCTGCAACTGCTGAATGTTGACAAGTGTCAACTTGCTTCTCCTTCTTCCCAGCTGCATGAATGACTCAAATAACTCACAAGGAAAATTTTAATCATCTCAAGATAATTATTATTCAATAATAACCATTTATTGTAATAAATCATCATAATTTAGCATTAACTAGCTACACATACAAATGCTAATCAATAAATCATTTATAATAGTTAATGCTTCATAATCACATTAATATATGGAAATGGCTTTGAAATATATTGAAATCATAGGGTAAATTTTTATAGTAGATGAATATAAATATAACATTTTATAGGCTCATCAACCACCTAGTTGTTGATACTGGGCTTTGTCCACATCTAGTCAAATTTAAGCATGTATGTCGCAAGTGAAGACTAGACAATGAAGATCATGAGAAAATATTACATGTTATAAGTGTACATCATGGTTGAACTCGGCTTTGAGATGGTCTAATTTAATTTAAATCAAATTCTAGGACCTTTAAATGTAGATATTTTGTTAATATTAATTGATTTAACAATTAGAAGGGATGAATGTTATTTTAATTTAATAATTTTATATTTTTTTATCGATAAATGGCCGAAGCCTTTTGATTAAATTAACTAAATAAAAAATACATCAAAGTATCTTCATTCAAATGGGCACTGGTAGGAAAGAAAGGAGAAGAAAACCTCTAGTCTTTATTGGGACTGAAGTCCTTAAAAATAACATGTTTAAAAGGGGCATACCCCAATTTTCAACTTTCAATTTTAGTTTTTGGGTACAATATCAAATCTTGATTGTCATTTCTAACAATACAACACAAAATCACAATCCTTGTAAGCTATTTTTAGAATCAATGTAGAAGGTTGCAATAAAATATCATGAATCACATTTGCAATGTAGTGATAGGGGAGAGAAGAGCAGGAGAAAGAAACATACTGATCTTTGTTTACTTGTAGAAGCTCTACTATCTTTTTGGATAAAAAAGTTTCTCCATGCTCACCTGCAACTAAGACATGCAACTTAAAAGTGTTGTTAGTTTT
The DNA here is from genome assembly GCA_028749045.1 of Cupressus sempervirens. Taxonomy (NCBI): domain Eukaryota; kingdom Viridiplantae; phylum Streptophyta; class Pinopsida; order Cupressales; family Cupressaceae; genus Cupressus; species Cupressus sempervirens. The sequence continues at coordinate 633,504,996 of CM053793.1, forward strand.
GTTAGAAAAAAGTTGAAAAGTATATCCTTAGTTACCAGATTTGTTTCATTTTAATTGAAACAATATCTATTGATTGATTAGGGATGCTTTGAGCTAGAATGTTAAATATATAATAATGCCAAACTAGTTGTTTATTACCTTTAGAATGAGTCTGATTATTTTAGTGTTTCTTGAGAGAGTTTAAGCTAATTCAAAATTGTCAAAATGAATTCATCGTAAAAAAAACCACCACAGAAAAAAAACCAAGAACCATTTTAAGCCAAACGGGAATGAACACGAGTTATGTTGATAGACTAACAATACTAATTTAGAGAGAAGAAAACATGCCAATGAAAGGGGCTGAGCTTGAATTAGTAGGGTTAAACCAAACAACCCCACAAAAAGATAAATATAGATATAATGTTTGCTTTATATTCATCTTAAGATAGGTATACATCAAAATCTAGAGATATAGACAAGAAATAGACAAGCCAAAAAGCAACTCACAACTAAGAAACTATTGGGATAACTACCTCGGACAAAATGCAGAAAACCTTATATATGTAGATATACAAAGTATTTAAAACACCACTTCCCTAACCGAGGAGCCCTAACAAAGTATATCCCAAAAATGATACTGATAACACAACCCTAATACAATACCATTCTAAAAGAGGAGTCTTCTTGACATAAGAAACACCAAAATATCAATCATAGCCAGATCAAAGACCCATCTAGTCTCCTTCTTCCTTCTTCTAGGATACCATGATGATTTCAATCACTTCCCTAAGGTATTTATCCCCAAATCTAGGAGGAAATTTAAAATTGTTTCTGGCTCTACTTGATTTGTCTAAATTTGGCAGGTAGAACTCCATAGCTTCCAAGTCTGCCAAATGCACTCCTGGATAAATGTAAGCATTAAAGGTATATAGATAATACATGATCCAATCCTTGCAGGGATCCTCCAAAATACCTCTCCAACATAGGAGGAATTGAATGCTGGCTTCCATCCTTGGCCATTCTTGAAAAAAAAGGATATTATCTTGAATGACCAATGAAGGGCATCTAGGCACAATTGCTACCTCAAAACTCCCCAGTAGGAGAGACATGTAAGCTTCCAATAGTGGAATCTTGAGTTTATCATCAATATTGAATACCACCTATTCTAGTCCTACCAACCATACTAGATCTAAGACATTATAGTAGAGTCAAATAATATCCCATTTCCTGACTTTGGCCCTAACCAGGCATCCAATCCAAGCACCTACAATGTTGATGTTTGTTCTCCATGAAAAATCATAATTAAAGATACCTTCACCTAGCACTTTACTAATGGCTACCTTGCTCATATTGTCTATGGGATTGAGAAAATGATTACATCTCTGAAGCTTCACATTACCTCAAAAAGATATAGTATGGACCTCTATAGCATGACACAAAATAATATTTGTACCAATAGTGACACCTACCTTGGCCAATAACTAGACACCTTAGATTAAACATGGAGGTAAAATGACACAGCTCCAATTTATTAAAGCTTACTATGAAGTCATGAACGATCCAGAGAGAAGTGAGCGATGATGAAATAAAAATCATATAGGTAAGGATTTAAACAACATGAAAGATTAATGATTATAATTTGATACTTGATTGTCATGAGTTCTTTGATTGATGAGAACTACTTGTGATGAGAATGGGTTACTAAATTCACACATTATGAGTTAATCAAATATCTATTGTTCATTTTCACACATGTTCAAATGAAGGAAAATACATGCTTATTACTTTCAAGTAATTTTTAGAAATGCATCAAAGAAAAGTATTTTTATTCATTTTGAAATAATATACAATGTTCGTATGATGGAACAAATCATGATGGAAATAAAATGCTGAAGGTAAATTTCTCCCACACATCTAACTGTGAGAGTAGTCCCTACGTACTGATATACACCTATACTATACTGAAATCAGTAACATAAAAGAGGAGAAAAGGGAGAAAAAGTTCATGGGCACCAATCATTGCCTGTAATGACTGGTGAAGTGGCATCCATCTGCATCCACCATCTTGCTGTTCCGGATCTCGCCCTTCCCATGTTTCCAATCCCTGCGTCCATAAAAGAGAATGGGTTAGATCCAATGGATCTAAGCAATGCTGATAGCTCACTTCATCTCACTTTCATCATTCTACATGCTATTCATCTCAGTAAAATACAGACATACATCAGCAGATAGAGAGATCGATCATGAAGTACAAAAGTACTAAAGGGAGAATTCATTTTTGTTTTGAAACCTTTTACTTATTAAGAACTGGTGAAAACAGGATAAGCATAGCAGGAGGAATTGGTTTGCATACATATAACAACAAATAAAACATTAAAGGGAAAAACTTTCAAATTTTTGAAACCTTTTGTTTCGCTCATAACAACAAGGATGAAAGCCACAATAAGAGGCTATCTATCACAGCAAAAGGATAATCATTTTTAGCTAGTAGAAAAAGTGCATGCTACAGATTCAAAGGACAAATATTTTTGAAATTGCAACAGAAAGATGCCACACTAACAACAGAGATGCCTTGTTTTCATTTTGAAAGACAATAGTCAGTAGGAAAGGAGATTTTCAAGTAGTTTCAGAACTTGTATTGAGAAGGTTAAAGAAGGAGATTGAAATGCAAGGAGGAGTGGTAACTTGTATGCTACGGGATGCTACACATATTATAGTACTTTCTGAGCCTGAGCACAAGGTGCCTTTCAAGAAGATTTTAAAAGATTTTCTATTTCAGAGAAGAGTATTCTCAAGAGGAAAAGAATCTACATTTTAAGAGAGGGATAATGTAACCTGAGAAGTATGCAAGGGTTGACACAGAAAGGCCTGAAAATAGAGACGAGCCAGAGAAAACTTCAACCCGCTATTGCAAAAACCACCAATAGAAAGATAAATATAGTGCTCAAACTAACAAACTTACAATAGAGAAATCTAGCATTTTATGACAACTTTTAGCAAAGCAATCATGGTCTACAATAGTTTTGCAGATATCTTGACAAAGATTCACATACAACATGGAGTTTCATATAGGAAAACAATTACAAATACATCAAGTAGTAATGGCGTCCAAGGTTCACACACAACAAGAACCAGTAACTCAGTTTTATGACAAACTTACGCCAGATGAAATCATTAAAATAATAAACAATGATCAGGTTGAATCTCACAGGAAAGAGATAGAGTTTCATGTGGATGGAAGATATACCATCTCTTGCCCTAGATTTCTCTAACTATAAATTCAATCCAAAACTTAAGGAGAATATTGAAGCTACTGGATATGACATTCCTATTTTTGTACAAATGCAAACCCTTCTAGCTACTTTGAAAGGTCGATTGTATGCTTCAACAAGGATTTTGTGAGCAATGATTTTCTTAACAACATTTCCACATGACATAGAAAGGCTTTCATCAGCAATATTTTAAAAAACCCTCTTATTATAACCGTAGGCAAACCAAGCAGCTATCTGGGTTGAAGTAGAAAGCAAAAAGAACAAATATGGCACCCAAATATTACAACTTTTAGAGAAAAACCTCATGAAAAAATGTGGCATGGATGTTGTTTAACAACATGAAATATGCAGCAAATGGATGACATCAAATATAACGCCTAGAATCTATAATTTCAAAAAAAAAAAAAAAAGGTTACCTCTAGACGTCCAAACCAGTAGCAGAGATGGTGAGACATCATGGAATATACAACAAATGTGGCATCAAATGTGGAGCTCACTTCTAGCAAAACCCAACAGAGGAAAAAGAACCCACAAAAATTGTAGATTTCGGCTTCAAACATCAAAGAATAACCAGTCGCCACCCTTGGAAAAACTTCATTTTCTCATACCAGGGTTTGAAATGCATGATCAACACTTGGTCTAATAGCAACAAGTATCCTCTCCCACATCTTTTAAAAACATGTATTGAAATCAGTCATCTATTCTTGTCGAGCCCTTTTTATGGTTGTTAGCTATTCTACCAATGACAAATGATCAGATTTGTCTTCAAAAAATTTGGTGAATGCATCACCCAATTCATCCCATGTGCCTATTGAAGCCATTGGTAAACTTTTGAACCATTCCAACGCTTTCCCCTTGAATGAGGCTGCCAGTAACCTGATTGCTACATTTTCTTGTGTCACATGATGAACGTTGCATAAAGTTGCTATATCTCTAACATGCTCAAAAGCTATAGTTTGGCTTTCTTCGGTAAAATATGGCACTCCTTTCAAAGTTGCTAAAGGAATGTCATTATGCTGCTAGAGATTTAAAGGACTTCCTTTATTAAAGGGAACAAAAGAAAAATTTCTTGGCTATGCCATTACTGGTACCTGATAACTTATCTATTGTTGATGTATTAATGCTACAACTGGTCCAGAAAATAAATTTACAGCTGAACTTGAGCTTTCTATTGTATCTGCAAAAAATGCAAAAAACTTTGATTCAAAAGGCTCATCTCTCCAATTGGGACTTACTGAAAGCGTGTCATGACTTTTTCTTTGATAAACTTGAGTACCCTATGTTGATTTCTGATTTCTCTTTGCTAGTTTTGTTTTAGCAAGGGTTCTCCTATGCCTTTTAGGCGTTTCAAGCTGTAGATATTCAAATGTACTTGAGCTTCTGGTTTGTACCTTTCTCATTAACAACACTGATCTGTACTTTTCCTTCTCATAGAGTCGCTAGATATGCAGATAAAATTATAACCCTATTGTTCGCACATCAAAAACAATAGCTACTTCTTTAAAAAATAAAGCAAGTGTCCCACCGGGCATGCCAAAAACTGTTATCTCCAATATCTGCACCCTGAAAATTTGCCTTAAGTCCTAAAACTCGCAGAGATTTTGGAGAAACATGGGATCAGCCAAAAGTTGTGGGTAACTTATAACTTGGCTAAACCTTCGGATTCTAGGCTGGTTCCTATATGATATATCTTATACCTTACTTGTACTAATGGAGAAGTAAAAAATTTAGATGGAAAAGGGTAAAAAGACAACCTTAACATGAAAACTTAAAGAAATAAGGTGATACACTAGATTGATAACACAAAGCACTACTATACCCGAGACACAATGAAAGCTTGACAAGAAAACCACAAGAAACCCTTGCTTGAAAGTTTGCTAATTCATATTAATAATTTAAGAGAAGGTTTATGAACTTGAAAGTATACAAAAGGAAATTAATCACAATCGAATATATCAATAATGGAAAACACAACTCAAAACCTATGAAATAGCTATCAGATAAGAAGATGCAAGATAAGACATAATTCAGAAAGGTTTATTATTAAAGCACAATTTGAATAACATCAATCACCTTAATGCATACAACTAAATTTGTTAACTCCAAAACTAGTTCCAATGAAAACTTTATTTCAATCAAAGGCCCCAAAAATAGTACATCTGCATAATGGATCAGAATAATGGAGAAAAAAGTACTCAGGACACAATCACTTAAGTATCCTCTCCCAAAATCCAAACCCCTTCCTCAAAAATAAGGGGAGTATATATCAACAGTACAACTCTCTCAAAACAAGAAAGCTGGGTCGAAATAATGAGTTAACTCCTTATTAAGAACCTCTAAAAACTCTAAAAACATGCTCCAAATATCTCAAACTGAAGTTCCACCACCTATGCATAAGAAAAGTCTAAAAAAGACCCCCTAACTGCCACAAATCACTCCATAATGCACTTTAAATTCTTTAGTCTGAATTGGGCCTCTAAAAATATTAACTAAAGTTGCCCCTTGAAATTTGGCATTTAAAATTGTCAACTCCTCCTTTAACTCGTTTTGAATCTTGACTTATTGATTCCATTCTCTTTTAATTGCATGAAGGTTATTATTAAATAATTGATTTGAAGAATATCAATTATTTAATAATAATTACAATTTTAATACTATGCAATTAAAAATAAAAAATAAAAGTGCAAGACAAAAGTGAGTTTTCCCTTTTATTTGGCATTATTATTAAATTGCATTCAAAATTTATCATTATCTATTAGTTGATGTATAAATTACATCAAGTAATAATGGCATCCAAGGTTCAGACATAGGGAGAACCAGTAACTTAGTTTTATGACAAACTTACGCCAGATGAAATCATTAAAATAATAAACAGTGATTAGGTTGAATCTCTAAGGAAAGAGATAGAGTTTCATGTGGATGGAAGATATACCATCTCTTACCCTAGATTTCTCTAACTATAAATTTGATCCAAAACTTAAGGAGAATCTTGAAGTTTTTGCATATGACATTCCTATTTTTGTACAAATGCAAACCCTTCCAGCTGCTTTGAAAGGTCGATTGTATGCTTCAACAAGGATTTTGTGAGCAATGATGTTCTGAGCAACATTTCCACATGACACAGAAAGGCTTTCATCAACAATATTTTAAAAAACCCTCTTATTATAACTGCAAGCAAACCAAGCAGCTATCTAGGTTGAAGTAGAAAGCAAAAAGAACAAATATGGCACCCAGATATTACAACTTTCAAAGAAAAACCTTATGAAAAAATGTGGCATGGATGTTGTTTAACAACATGAAATATGCAGCAAATGGATGACATCAAATATAGCACCTAGAATCTATAATTTCAAAAAAAATAAAAATAAATAAAATGAAGGTTACCTCCAGACGTCCAAACCAGTATTAGAGATGGTGAGACAACATGGAATATATAGAAAATGTGGCATCAAATGTGTAGCTCACTTCCAGAAAAACCCAACAGAGGAAAAAGAACCCACAAAAATAGTAGATTTTGGCTTCAAACAGCAAAGAATAACCAGTTGACACCCTTGGAAAAAATTCATTTTCTCATACTAGGGTTTGAAATATTCATGGCGGCTAGATATATCAGAAAAGACCACAAGATAATGGCTTCTTTCATCACGAAAAAAGCAGGATCTGTGAAAGCTTCATGGTAGATAAGGGTTTCATTTAACCCTAACGTGTTTGCTGCTCATTCCTGTGAGTTTCAAATGTGAAAATAACTCGCAATCCTTCCTTTTAACATTTCCTCAATTACTTTTTAGAAGATTTCGGGTCCATGAAAGATGGAGTTGTAATATGGAGTTGTTTATTTTATACAATAATTAAAATAGTAATATAGACTTATTAATAATGTCTATATGTTATTTTAGTTATTATTAAATTGCATTACATGGTGATATTATTTACTTTTAGTTGATAATTCATACATCAACTAATAGATAATGATAAATTTTGAATGCAATTTAATAATAATGCCAAATAAAAGGGAAAACTCACTTGTGTCTTGCACTTTTATTTTTATTTTTTAATTGCATAGTGTTAAAATTGTAATTATTATTAAATAATTGATATTCTTCAAATCAATTACTTAATAATAACCTTCATGCAATTAAAAGAGAATGGAATCAATAAGTCAAGAGTCAAAATAAGTTAAAGGAGGAGTTGGCAATTTTAAATGCCAAATTTCAAGGGGCAGCTTCAGTTAATATTTTTAGAGGCCCAGTTCATACTGAAGAATTTAAAGCGCATTATGGAGTGATTTGTGGCAGTTAAGGGGTCTTTTTTAGACTTTTCTTATGCATAGGTGGTGGAACTTCAGTTTGAGATATTTGGAGCATGTTTTTAGAGTTTTTAGAGGTTCTTAATAAGGAGTTAACTCATTATTTCAACCCAGCTTTCTTGTTTTGAGAGAGTTGTATTGTTGATATATACTCCCCTTATTTTTGAGGAAGGGGTTCGGATTTTGGGAGAGGATGCTTATGTGATTGTGTCCTTAGTACTTTTTTCTCCATTATTTTGATCCATTATGTAGATGTACTTTTTTTGGGGCCTTTGATTGAAATAAAGTTTTCATTGGAACCAGTTTTGGAGTTGACAGATTTAGTTGTATGCGTTAAGGTGATTGATTTTATTGAAATTGTGCTTTAATAATAAACCTTTTTGAATTATGTCTTATCTTGCATCTTCTTATCTGATAGCTATTTCATAGGTTTTGAGTTGTGTTTTCCATTATTGATATATTCGATTGTGATTAATTTCCTTTCGTATATTTTCAAGTTCATAAACCTTCTCTTAAATTATTGATATGAATTAGTGGATCTTCAAGCAGGGATTTCTTGTGGTTTTCTTGTCAAGCTTTCATTGTGTCTCAAATATAGTAGTGCTTTATGTTATCAATCCGGTGTATCACCTTATTTATTTTTAAGTTTTTGTGTTAAGGTTGTCTTTTTACCCTTTTCCATCTAATTTTTTTACTTCTCCATTAGTACAAGTAAGGTATAAGATATATCATACAGGAACCGACCTAGAATCCAGAGGGCCTAGAATCCCATGTTTCTCCAAAATCGTTGCAAGTTTTAGGACTTAAGGCAAATTTTTAGGGTGCAAATTTTGGAGATAACAATATCCTAGTTCCAATAGAGAATGCTTTAAAAGGCCTAGGATTCATGATTACTTAATAGAACTAGATTATCATGAACTAAATGAATATTCTCTGCATTCGTTCCTTTGTTAGCCAATAGATCTTATTCTATATTACCTTCTCTGTATATGTGTATAAATCTTACTTCTTCAAATTTATCCAAAAGATTGATAGTTTTTTCTAGTTTTGAATTCAATATCCAATTAAGGGTTTTCCCTTCTCTAAAAGCATTAAGGATGATCTTAGAGTCTCCTTTGATTATAATCTTCTTAATTTTTAATTTAATACTCTATTTTAGTCCTTTATGTAATGCTTCTAATTCTTCTACATTATTCAAAGCTATTCCCAAGGGGTTAGATCTTTGCATGATCCAATTTCCGGATTCCTCCCTATTTATACACTTGATTCCTGCTACCCTCGAGTTTCCTCTTGAGGTTCCATTGAAATTAAGTTTCTTCCATTCTTTAGCTGGGGGTTCCCATGTGCACTCTTTTGTGGCTATACTGTTCTTTTTTATAAATGAGATGTGGATTAATTAGATGTTGCCAATTATTTTTCATTTCTACATCCAATTCTGAAAAAGAACCTTCTTCTTCTGTAGTTTGTCTAGGATTGCATTTTATAACCTCTGTGATACTCGCTTCAATATTGTTAAGGAGAAATAAAGTTTTGAGTTATTCATCATTAAAGATTCGTATGTTGCTTTCCTTCCATATCTCCCATACTAGGATAGTTGGGGTGATATTCAAGAGTTTTTTGTATACTTTATTATTTGCCTCTTTAGGCCACCCTAAGAGGTGGTCTTGCTACTTCCCCAGGAGTGGAGTAGTCTAGTTTAATTTGAGTTTAAGCCATTCCAAAAATTCTTTAGCATATTTACATTGATACAAGAGATGCTCTTTTGTTTGTAAGTTTTCTTTGCATAAGATGCATCTCGATGGGCCTTCAAAACCTATTTTCTTGATTCTATCTATTGTTAATATTCGATTTTGGGAAGTTGCCCAAAGAAAGATACCTGATTTAGGTAGTCTTGTTGGGTCCCAACATAGGTTTATTGGCATATTTATTGCTTCCCACCTTTGTGACTTAATTATTTGGTTGTAACCTTCCTTTACCTTGTAAATTCCATCTTTGGAAGCTACCCAAATGAGCTTGTCTTCCCTATTGAAATAGTTGATTCAGCGCTCTCTAAGAATAGATTCTAATTTCTCCTAGTCTACTAGATTAAGACACCTATTTTATAGGGATTTTTGTCTCCATGGGGCTTCTTCATTAGAGGGATCATATAGGACATTATTTGCAACCTTTGTTCTCGATACTGATGTAAGTAGAGTTTTGGCATTGATAGCTATGAGAGATTGGTCTAAGGAGGGTTCCCATTCCATGAATCTTCCCAGAATAGAGCTTTGTCACCTCTACCTATATCCCATGTTACAAATTTTGAAATCATGGGGTGACATTATAGCATGAAATTCCATGTTGCAGAACCTTTTTTTTTTTTTTTTGGGGGGTGGGGGGGTGGGGGGGGGGGGGGGGGTTCCTAGTTCTCAATAAAGATGTGTTGTCTATTGTATTCATATATTTATTATACATAATTCTTTCCCATTTACTATTTCTTTCTAAATACATTCACTAGACTTGTTTTGTACATAATGCTTCATTCTACTATTCTAGATTTTTAATTCCTAACCCCCCTAATTCTTTAGGCCTATAATTTTTTTCCCATCTCATTAGTGCCGCCTTATTTTTATCCACCATGCCTTTCCAAAAGAAATCTCTCAGTTTCATTTCTATTTTTTGATTGATATTCTTAGGTAGTTGGAGACATGATAGTTGGTAGTTGGGTATTGTTGATAGAACTGCTTTGATTTTTGTTTCTCTCTCAGCCTTGGTTAACCATTTTCCTTTCCATTCTTCTATATGGTTATCTATTCTTTCCAGTAATTTCTCCCAGCCTTGATTCTTTTTAGCTCCTTTTTCTAGGTATATTCCTAGATACTTGCATGGGAAGGTTTCTTTCTTATATCCTAATTCATTGTAGATATATTCTTCTCTTTCTAATGGTGTATTAAGATTTTTTTTTTTTGGATTTTTTTGCATTATTTTTTTGCCCCGATGCTTTTGTGTAGTTGTTTAGGATTATTTTAAAGTTGTCTATTTTTTTTTAGTGCTGAATCTAGCTAGTATTGTGTCATTTGTGAATTACTGATGTGTAGTATTAGCAACATTCTTTTTTACCTTAATTCCTTTAATTTTCCTTTCAGTTTGTGCTATCTTTATTTTTCTCTCGAAGGTTTCAGCCATAATGATGAAGAGGAAGGGAGAGATAGGGTCACCTTGATGGGTCCCCCTAGATATATTAAAGAAACCTTCTAGGGTTCCATTTATAAGGAGTGATATTTCTCAGGGTAGATATACACTGCTAAATGATGTTAATTGTTGGAAATATAAGAGGAATAACTAAGAGGAGAAGGGTGAATCATTTACTACAAAAATAAATCCCAAATCCTTAGATGTCATTAAATAATTCTGTCAAAACTTGATTCTGCCAATGCTCGAAAAACAAAGAAATGCTATAACTTGGTAAACACTATAATTGCTTAGTAATTACTTAGCATGCAAGTCTTAAGATGTTATCTGTGATTACCATTACTTTAACTTAGTTTCTAACATGGAAAAGAAATAGCATGAACACATTAGACACCAAGATTTAACATGGAAACCCAATTTGGGAAAAACCACCAATTATAACTAGTTCTTATTTTCACTCTTATGAAGTGAGCCTTGTTAGGAGCCAACCCTATTAAAGGTTACAAAACACATTGTTAGGTGTGACCTTGTTAGAGGATCTGTTAGGAGTGGCCTTGTTAGAAGTCGTTAGACAATTCAATAGAACTATCACCTTGTTAGAAGATTTACAAATAGCTATTAAGCCAACTCTGTTAAGAGATTTAGATCACTGCTACAATGATTAGAGAGTAACAATGACATGACTTGATTTGGATACAACTAAATTTGTTGATTATAGATCTCAATTTTGACTTGTATACTTGATCCTTCCTGATCGAATATATCTTTTTACTTTGCTTATCCTTCTAATTTGCTTCCTCTCTTCATCATCAAATCTTCATTGCATTCACATATCCATCTTCTTACTTCTAATCCTCAACTTGACCTTTTATTTATATCTTTCTAATTGTCAAGTTGGCTGAAATACAACTTGCAATAACTAATATTTATCTTCTCATTTGGCCAAAATAAAAAAATCAAATCAATTGAACTCAATATGTCGAAACAAGAAAATTCTTCATTAGTTGACCCTGCTCAGTAGTCACTAACTCAGAAATGATTTTCCTATGTTAACCAAGGGAACTCAATTAACATTGTATACTTGCACAGATCATTTGGTAATTGAGTGAGCTTAGTTTGCACTGGTTCCATCCAACATTTTCTTCATTAATTGAGTGAGCTCAGTTAACACTCATCTTCTGCAGACTTTTTGAAGATGCCCAAGTGAACTCGGTAGACACTGCCTTTTGAACTAGACAAACTCTAGAATGCTTGGTATACATAGAAAACTATATTCATTGCTTGAGTGAACTTGGCATAAGCTGACTAATAATGCTATGATATTTTTTGTAACATCAAAGACAATACACAATTAATCAATTGTATTCAACAATCTCCCTCTTTGGCATTGATGGAAACACAACATGTCATATTACAACGAAATTTTTGGAGCAAGAATAAAGTAAGGAACATATCGTTAGTTTCATTTTGATTCTTATCTATGAGAACTCCCTTTGTTAGCTTGAACTCTTTCTGACTTTAGTTTCTACCTCTTTTAGAAAACTTTTGTCTGCATAGAACTCATGCCAAGTTCATTCTCCCTTTTTGATAAATTTTCTCTTCCAATCTCCCTCTATGACATTTCATTACTATGATAGCATACTTCACCATATTTTCAACAAAATTTATATGAGATATGCCAATATACTTCTCCCTCTTTGATAACACATGCCAAAGACAATACTTGGTGAAAATCAATGTACCTTAAGTACTGATTCATTTGTAATATGCCCTTGTCAATACTAGACCAACTGATTGATCTTCAACATGCTCTAGTTAATGCATCACTAAACTTCATTTAGTAAGCTTTAGATAGGGGAATGATGCCTAGCTTACCTCTTAGATACAAAAATGCATCCTTAGGTAATGGCTTGGTGAATATGTCTGCAATTTGTTCTTTTGTGTTCACATATTCCAATTTGACTTCTTTATCTTGCACCAATTCTCTTAAGAAGTGATATTTTATAGCATTGTGCTTTGTTTTGGTATGCATCACTAGATTCTTTGATATATTGATTGCGCTGGTGTTATTATAGGATATGACTACTAGATTGTTGATCACTACCTTCATACCTATCATCCATTGTTTGAACCAAACAAATGTTAGAACAATTAACTGTTGCTGCCACATATTCTGCCTATGTTGTGGACTGGAAGATACAATTATTTTTCTTGCCTATCCAAGACACTATTCTTTTACCAAGAAAGAATGCTCCTCCACTAGTGTTTTTTCTATCATCAACACTTCCTGCCCAATCAATATCAGTGAATACCTTTAAGTCCAAATTACCTCCTATTTTGTACCATAAGCCATAGTCTTCATTACCTTTTAGATATCTCATGATTCTTTTGACTGCCATCAAATGATTTTCTTGGGGATTTGCTAAAAATCTTTCCATCATACTGACTACTAATGCAATATCAGGCCTTGTATGCACTACATACTGCAATTTTTCAATCATTGATTTATAAATGGTCTGATCTACCTTTTTGGAATCATCAGTTTTAGAAAGCTTATGTCCAGTAGACATAGGGGTTCCAACTAGTCTTGAATCTTCCATTCCAAATTTATTTAGTATTTCCTTGATATATTTAGGTTGAGTAACATAGATACCATCTTTCTTTTGTTGAATCTATAATCCAACAAAGAATTTTATTTCTCCAAACACAGACATCTCAAATTCTTTATTCATTTCTTCTAAAAATGCTTTGCACAAGTCATCATTTCCTACGAATAAGGTATCATCAAAAAATATTTCTATGAACACAATCATTTTGTCTGGTCCTTCTTTGATATACAGACTACTATTATCATTTTTTTTTTGAAAGCCAATCTATAACAAGTAATTATGAAGTCTTTCATATCAAGTTATGGGAGCTTGCTTGAGTCCATATAATGCCTTATGTAATTTGCAGACCATGTCCCTTTTGCTAGGATCTAAAAAGCCTTCTGGTTATTCAATGTAGACTTCCTCATCAAGAATTCCATTAAAAAATGTAGATTTTACATCCATTTGATATACTTTAAATCCTTTGTGAGCTGCATATGATAGTAGAGTTCTAACACCTTCTAATCTTGCAACAAGGGGAAAAGTTTCACCATAATCAATACCATCTTCTTGAGAATATCTTTTACACACTAACCTTGCTTTGGTTCTAGATACTTTTCCATCTTCATTCAATTTGTTTTTGAATACCCACTTTGTGCCAATTACATTTTTATCCTTGGGTCTAGGAACGAGAGTCCAAGTTTTGTTCTTCTCTATTTGTTCTATTTCGTCATTCATTGCTTCAATCTAATTTACATGTTCCAAAGCATCTTTAACACTTCTAGGTTCAAATTTAGCAAGTAAACACGTACCTTTCAATTTGCTGCTGGTCATTGTTCCATTAGATTTGTCTCCAATAATCTAATTAGGTGCATGATGCCCACCGAAATATCTTGCTAACATAGGTTCTTTGGATTTGGAATGAGTTTCACTGATTTCATCATGAACTTCAATATCAAGCTCATGTCCTACTATCTATGACTTAGGCCCTTCAGAATCGGTAGCTTCTGACTCGGGTTGCACTATCTGCAACTTGGTAACTATTGAAGATTTAGGGGGCTCGGGAGGTGAAGCTTCTTTTATTTTAGATAGATTTGGTAGGGTATTAGGTTCATAGTAAACTAATCTTTTGCAATCTTCTGGCTCTTTGTTTCTTTCTTCTTTACTCTTTTCTACAAACTCATCAATTCTCATATGTGCACTTTCTATAATTTTATGAGTAAAAAAATTCAAATATTTGTATGCTTTACTTTTGCAGGAGTATCCTAGAAATATGCCTTCATCACCTTTGACATCAAATTTTCCATTTCTAGATTCTTTCAAGGTTTAACATTTTCTACCAAATACTTTCAAGTAACTTACATTGGGTTCGTAGCCATACCATAGTTCATAAGGAGTTTGATTTGAGTCTTTGTTTAGTTGTACTCTATTTAAGGTATGAAAAATAGTGTTGATAGCTTCCTTCACATATTTTATTGCAACATTCTTTTGTATCATCAATGCTCTTGCACAATCCATAATGGATCTATTTCTTCTTACAACTATGCCATTCTGCTGAAGTGTACTAGGGGCTGATACTTATCTTTTAATTCTTTTTTCAATGTAGAATTAATTAAACTCACCACATCTGTCTAACCTCAAACATTTCAATTTCTTCCCAGTTTCTTTCTCTACTTTTTCCAAGTACCACTTGAATTTTTGAAAAGCTTTAGATTTGTCTTTTAGATACATTACAGTCATCATTCTAGAATAATCATCAACAAAAAGAATGAAAAACTTAACTTCACTGTAACTTTCTATTCCAATAGGTCCACATAAGTCTATGTGCACAAGCTCTAAGACTTATTCTGAATGATATTTCTTTCTTTTGAAACTTGTCTTTCCCATCTTAGCAATTTGGCAATTTTTGCATAGACCCATATCAGGTTTCTTCAAACTAGGAATACCTCTTACTCTTTTATGTTTCCTTATCTTAATCAAATTATCAAAGTTTATATGAAAAATCTTTTGTGCCATAACCAACTTTCTTCTACTTGAGCAATAAAAGATGAATTTTCATTGAGATCAAGATAAAATAGATTACCTTTTGTTTGCTTTCCAAATCCACCCAGATTTCCTTTTCCATCCATTAGTTTGGTATTTCCATCCATGAATTCTACCTTAAATCCAATGTTATTCAATTGTACCACACTCAATAGATTATGATTTAATCCTTCAACCCAATAAGCATTATCACATACAAGTTATTTAGTCAAAGAAATATATCCTTTTCCTTTTATGTTTTAAGGTTCATTGTTTCCAAATCTCAAACTACCACCATCATAATATTCCATGTGCTCAAATTTTGTTTTATCTCTAGTCATATGATGTGAACAACCACTATCAATAATCCATGTATCATTTTTTCTAACATGAGAGATAGTGCCATTTTATCTCCTTTATCATTAGACTCATCTTTTACAGCAATATATACCATTTCATCTTCACTGTTATCAAAATCTTTAGCCATAAAACATGATTTTTTACCTTTGTCCTTGTGTTTCTTGTAGTTCTTGAAATCCTTCTTGCCTTTGTGCTTATTTTTTTTCTTTTCATCCTTGTTTTCTTTGTTTGGACACCTTGCAGCAATGTGACCAACTTCATCATAAGAAAAACAAATAAGAGGAACCTTAACTTTGTACTTTCCTCTGCCTTTGGAATACTTTCTTGCAATTATTGCTTCAACAACTTCAAGATCACTCTTTGAACTTTCTTTTGTTTCTTCTTCTTCACTTCCTGATTGACTGGCCTTTGATTTCTTACTTCTTTTGTTAAGTGAGAGTTTAGCTTGAAATCTAGACTCAATACCTTTGGAACTAGAAACATAGTTATCATAGTTATCTAACTCAAAAGCTGTTAATCTTCCAACTAGAGGATCTAAAGTTATTTTGTTATTTGGATCACATCTCATCTATTGAATAGCTAATACTCTAATTGCATAAATAGGAAGAAGAGTTTTGAGTACCTTTCTTACAGCTATTTTGTCTTCAATGTCCCCTCTAGATGCTTTGATTGCGCTCACACTTGATTTGATTCTTTCCACATATTTTGCAATTTTTTCATCTTCTCTCATTTTTATCTAATCAAAATGGCCTTTGAGACTTTCTTCTTTAGCTCTTCTTACATTTTCATCTCCTTTGTAGATGTCTTTTAGTTTGGTCCACCTTTCATGTGCTATTTTGCAATCTTTTACTTCATCAAATTCAACATAACTGAGAGTAGATGCAATATCAATCATCACGATGTTATGATTCTTCTTTTCAACAATATCTTCTATTGATAATTTTCCAGTAGGAGTTTTTAATTTAGTATCAAGATATCTACAACTTGAATCACTAATGGTAGCCAAATGTAACCTCATAAGTCTTTGTCATGCTGCAAAATCATCTCTTTTCAACTTGGGAATCTCTCTTTGGTAAGACATCCTGATCTTTAGCTTAGGTCCTTGAAACCTTCTTTGCAAGCACCAGAAGCTCTGATACCAATTGTTAGAAATATAAGAGGATTAACTAAGAGGGGAGGGGTGAATCGGTTACTACAAAAATAAATCCTAGATCTCTTAGATGTCACTATAAAATAATTATGTCAAAACTTGATTTTGCTGATGCTTGGCAAAAAAAGAAATGCTATAACTCAGTAAATACTATAATTTCTCGATAATTAATTAGCATGAAAGCCTTAAGATGTTATCTATAATTACCATTGCTTTAACTTAGTTTCTAACACAAAAAATAAATAACATGAACACATTAGACACCAAGATTTAACGTGGAAACCCAATTTGGAAAAAACCACCAATTGTAACTAGTTATTGTTTTCACTCTTCTAAAGAGAGCCTTGTTAGGAGCCAACCCTATTAAAGGTTACAAAACACACTATTAGGTGCAACTTTGTTAGAGGATTTAATCACCCTATTAGGAGTGGCATTGTTAGAGGTCTTTAGAAAATTCAATAGAACTACCACCTTTTTAGAGGATTTACAAATAACTATTAAGAAAACTCTATTAAGAGATTTAGATTACTGCTACAATGATTAGAGAGTAACAATGACTTGACCTAATTTGGATGCAATTGAATTTTCTGATTACAGATCTGAATTCTGACCTATATACATGATCCTTTCTAATCGAATATATCTTTTTAGCTCCATAATGATATTTTGCATATACTTCTGATTTGCTTCCTCTCTTCATCATCAAATCTTTATTACATTTCCATATCTATATTTTGACTTCTAATCCTCAACTTCACCTTTTATGTATATCTTTCAGATTGTCAAGTTAGTTGAAATACAAATTTTAATAACTAATATTAATCTTCTTAGTCAACTAGAACCAACAATCAAATAAATTAAACTCAATATGCCAAAACAAGAAAAACCTTTGTTAGCCAACCCTGCTCAGTAGACACTAACTCAAAAATGATTTTCCTATGTTAACCAAGTGAACTCGATTAACACTACATACTTGCACAAAACTTTTGGTAACCAAGTGAGCTTGGTTAGTACTGGTTCCATCCAAAATTTTCTTCATTAACTGAGTGAGCTCAGTTAACACTCATCTTTCACAAAATTTCCTTAGATGCCTAAGTAAACTCGGTAGACACTACCTTTTCAACTAGACAAACTCTGGAATGCTTGGTATTCACATAAGAGTGTCTTCACTGACCGAGTGAGATCAACATACACTAACTGATAATGATATGCCATTTTTTTGTAACATCAAATACAATACAGAATTAATCAATTGTATTCAACAGTTAATCCATTGGTGTGAGAATTCTAATGCTTTGAGAGTTTTGCAAAGGAATCTCCAATCCACCTTATCATATTCTTTTTGTATGTCCAGTTTTAATAACATGCATGCCTCCTTGTTCTTTGATGCTGAATGGATGGTTTCTTGAATGATTGAGATATCATTTAGAATGGATCTCCTAGGTACAAACCTTGTCTGTTCTTATGATATTAATTTAGGGAGATATTCTTTAAGTTGGTTTGCTAAAGCTTTAGATTTAAGATTGTATAGATTATATTGCAAAGAGCTATTGGTCTGAACTCTCTTGGTTCTTCAACCTTACTCTTTTTTTGGATCAGTGTTAGGAATGTGTGATTAACTTCTAATAGTATGTCCCCCCATTTCTTGATGCTTCAATTTCTTTCCACAAATCTTCTCCTATAATTTTCCAACATTTTTGTAAAAAGAATGTTTAGAACCCATCTGGTCTTAGTGATTTATCTGGATTAGTATTAAAAAGAGTTCTTTTAATCTCTTGTAGAGAGAAAGGCTTATAGAGAGCTTTATTATCTTCTTTTTTTATAACCTTAGGAATTTTTTTCAGCATTTCCTCTTGTGCTACTTGTTTAAAGGATTCATAATTATTAAAGATATCTTTAAAGTACTCAACAAAAATCTTATCAATTTTGGCTAGATTGTCTACTAAATTTCCCTCTATATTTTTAATTTTTGATATATTGTTAGTAGCTCTTTGTTGCATGGAACTTGTATGAAAGTATTTCATATTACGATCTCCTTCTGCCAACCACTTGTCCCTAGATTTTTTGTTTCTAGAACACTTCTTCTTTAGCTAAAATTTCTCCTTATTTTAAAAGGAGTTCTTTTTCTTGTGTGTACATTTCATTATTCATTCCCTTTTTAATAACTTCTTTATTTAATTTTTTCAAATTTTCTTCTATATCAAGCTTTTCTTTAAATATAATGTTGAATTGTGATTTGTTCCATTTTAGAATTTTTTCCTTGACCATTTTTAGTTTAGACACAAAGTAGAACATTCTTAATCCTTCTACTTGTCTTTCTTGCCACCAATTTTTTATGTTATCTATGAAAGTTTTTTCTAGGAACCACATTTTTTTACATTTAAATGGGTTTCTAGTAGGTTTAGATGGTTCTATAATATCTATTTTAACTAGAAAGTGATCCGAACCTACTAGTGGTGGTATTTCTGCCTTGATCTCTATGTCTAAGCTGCTTAAGTCTCCTTTAAAAAAGAATCTGTCCAACCTTTCTGCTATATAGATGAAGTCTTTTCTTCTATTATTCCATGTAAATGTTTCATTCTTGGTTGATATATCTATGAGTGAGTTATTTTCTGCCCATTCTCTAAAGTCCATTGTTTCTAGTGAAATTGTTTGAATACCCCCATATTTTTCTTCTCTTTTTATTATTGCGTTGAAATCTCTTCCAATGATATAGTTCTCATTCTGATGATTAATTATAAAGGTGTTGATCTCTTTGCATATTGTTAATTTATCTGTTGTTTGGGTAGGCCCATAAACATTTATCACTATGATTTGAAGGTTATTTTTAAGACTTGAATCTCTACATCCCATCCAATTAAAGTTAGTAGCTATTATTCTTAGATCGATCTTATCAGTGTTGCATAGTATTTCCAGTCCACCTGAGGCTCCATTTGATTCTTTAAATTATGTTATCCATAGACTTGATTTTTGTCCTAACTTGGTTCCTTTATTTAATTTTTTTTCTTGAATTAATATCAGCTATGATTCAAATAATTTGAGGTTATGCTTAAGCAAGTGTTTCTTGCTAGGGGCTTTTAGGCCCCTAGAATTTCATTATGTTATTCTCATTGGTCCTTAGAAAGGATCTTCCCCTTCCCTACTTGTAGTATTTTGCTTATCTTAGTTTGTTCCTTTGCTTTCCTTGTTGCCTCCCTTAGTTATTTTAGTGATTTTTGTCCTCTTTTTAAATTTTTGTTTTCCACAATTAGGTGTTTTTAGACCTTCTTGGTTAATGGATATTCCTAGATTTTAAAATTTGACAGATGTCTAACCTTAGCTGAAACTTCTGCTTCATGTTCTCCCTCTATTAAAATCTCTCTAATTATTTGATTGTTTAGTGAAGTTTATTCTTCTTCTACATTTTTACCTTCCTCTTCAATTCTTATGTTTTTTGCTCCTTCTTCCCTGGTAGTTTTTCCCCCTAGAATTCCAAATTCTTCCCAGTTTGTATTGCCCCTTGCTGATTTTCTTGATCTTATTTTTGTATGCTTGATTAGCTGATATTATGTTATGCTTCTCTAATTAGATTTTCTATCTCTACTAGTATCATGCGCTCTATAGAAATCTTATTTGCTATCCTGATTTCCTCTTCCTTATCTAGGTCAAAAATATCCTTACCATTGATGGGTGTCTACCAGAACTTGTAGATGTTTTTTTTGGGTTTTTTCCTAATGGTCACATTACTCCATTGAGTTGAATCTACAACAGGTATGCTGGGACTTTGTTCTTTCTTTTTAGATATTGCTTCTTCCTTGTCTATTAGGCTCTATTCTTTAGTTATGTGTTTATCTATTTCTCCACTTTTTCTCTTATTTGTTTCTCTCCTCTTTTGATTGTTTTGTCACTATTTCATATACACTTTCTGTGCTCTTTTTTTATTCTGATCTCATGATTGACTTACCTTTGTGCTCTATATGATTACACTATGCTAGAATAAATTGATCTTCTAGGTCATTTTGGAGGATTAAGACATCATGAGAAAGCATATTCAAAATTTTCATATTGAGCTTTATTTCTTCTAGAGTTTCCTTTTCTTGTCTTCATTCTTCACAATTTTTGTATTTTTCCATAGTGAATTGAAAATCCATCCTTTTCTTCCTCTCTATCTTTGGATCTTTTGTTATCCTTATACTTTCCCCCTATTCTTGTTGCACTACCTCTTTTGCCCTCATGGCTTGAGTATTTGGACTCTCTTTGTCAACTAATTTTCTTTTTTCCTTGTCATCTTATGCCTTCTTCTCCCCTTTTCTAATATTCCTTAAGGCTTCTTTCAAATTGTTCTTTATATTTTCCTTTCGAAGTTTTCTCTAATTATTTTATTGATTTCTCCTTCATAGTTAGTGAAGTTTAATTTATAAATTGATCTATTCATTATGATTTTTTCCATCATGGGCTCATTTTATTCTACTTTCATAGAAACTAAGAATCTGGTCTTACTTGATTTATAATGGTTTACTTCAAAACCTATAAGATTTCCTAAAGCTTGCCCTATTCTTTTTATGATGTTAATCTCATTTAGTTCTAGAGGAATATTTGCACATTCCATCCATTTTGTTATCTATAACTTTTGATTACTGCTATCATTAAAATTAGTTTGCCATGCTATAAATTTGGTTGGGTTCCCTTTATAGTAGGAATTTTATATTTCTACCAATACACTCCTAGTTCTATGATCTTGATATTGAATATACCAAGAATGATTATCAAAAGGGGTGATGTTACGTACCTTCACATCATAGATCTTTATTAGGTTCTTTTCCAATTTAGCTTTGTATCTTTCTAGACCTTTCTAGATCACATATACTTCTAGATCAAAGCATTCTTACCATTTTTCTTTACTATATTCATTGCTAATTATGATCATATCATTGCATTCAACATGGTTTATTTCTCTGGGGTGAGGATTTTTAGTTTCAATTTGCTTGTTTACAACAATTTGTTTCTTCTTATGCGGGGGACATAAACAAGGGGTTTGAGGGCAGTTGTTGTTGTCTTAATCAATCTATCAGTTAGGTTTTGAGCAATGGGGAATAAGGTTTCTTACAACCTAGTTCAATATTGTTAGCAACTGAGACCTTTGCAGGTTGAGAGATGATTTGTGTGAAAAAAGGCTTGCGATTACCCTCTGTATTGTCCTTTTTTTCCCGGAGTTCTTCTAATTTTGTATATTTGGTCTATCTAAAGAAGACTTCTTGGTTCTTCAAATGCTCATCTTCAATTTTTTTACTAATACTTGGAGCTGAAGTGAGTGTGGCGGAACCTAGTCTCTTGTTTCTTTGACTTGTGACCTTTTGCCATTTATCTCCATTTTGAAGTTCACTATTTGGTTACTTGATGGCAATGGCTGCATTTCAACTATTATCAAGCTGAACTAGAGCTTCAAAATTGCTTGTTTTTGTTGAATGAATTCATGCTATTGGTTATGGAGCTATCCCATTATATCGGTTATGTGATTTTACATTGCTGACAATCTCTAATCTTCCTGCTACATGTTTCAAAGTTCATTTAAGGCACATTCCATGTTCTGTAATGTTCACTTGGGAGCAAGAACTAGGGTTCGAGTCTGCTTTTTGCAAGTATGCTACCTTTTTCGCATAGATTGCCATATTAATTTAATACTATTATCTTATCTATTAGTTATTCTTAAGATTTATTTTATAATTTAATTTGAATTAATTTAAAGTCATTTGGCTTGATATATTAAATCTGAGGACCTTTAATTAATATTATTAATTTTAATAATATTAATTACTGTGGATGAAGGTTTTCAAGAATATTATATTTTATAAAAAAAATTTAAAATAATGTATTGGCTTACCTATTAGCATATTTTTATCCGCATAAAATAAATATGTATCTTTAGTCCTACTAATTGATTTAACAATTATAAGGGATGAATGTTATATTAATTTAATAATATTATCTTATCTATTAGTTCTTCTTAAGATTTATTTTATAATAATTTGAATTAATTTAAAGTTGGTTAGCTTGATATATCAAATTTCAGGACCTTTAAATATATGTACATTTTAATAATATTAATTACCATGGATGAAGGTTTTTAATCTAATATTATATTTTGTAAAAGTTTTTAAAAATAATATATTAGCTTACCTACTAGCATATTTTAATCCACTGAAAACAAATATGTATCTTTAGTCTTACTAATTGATTTAACAATTATAAGGTATGAATGTTATATTAATTTAATAATATTATCTTATCTATTAGTTCTTCTAAGATTTATTTTATAATAATTTGAATTAATTAGTCGATAGACAATTATAGGTGAGCATTTCACCAAAACCTGTCCGTCCAAACCAGACACCATTGAATGTTGAAAACTACTCATGAAACAATAAATGAAGATCCTTGTGCAATCCCATATAAAATCTACCACATTAAAGCTAGAAAGATCTCAACGAATCTCTGCATGATTGCTGAAATCCTCTACATGATTTCTGAAATCTCCAGATGGACTAGATTGTCTTTTAAGGAATATATTTCTGATTAGCTACAACATTGAATAGATTTCTAGGCATTTGCACTTTCACTTTCACCACAGTGATGTTATTTAGCTTCTTTGATTTAAGACGGTTGAAATTAAATCCCACATGGTTGTTATTTGGATCATCATGAGAGCGTAAAGAATTTTGAGAATATTTAATGACATTCAGAACAATGTCCTTTTCTTGGATCATAAAGCTATGCCAGAGTGAGAGACAAGTGAGACCAGCAGCAAGGTAAATGTTAAGGAAGTATGGCTGATTGTAGAATTTTTACATTATCTCCTAAAACAAGGTTATAAAAATAACGACATAACAATTCTGACCATGTATAAAGGTCAGATGAGTGAGATTCAGAAAAATCTCAAGGACCGTATTCTTAGTCGGACTAAAATAGAGAGGATGGGCCTTGAAACATTGGAGAGTCCATGAGTTTGTTCTATGGATGATTACGAGAGAGAGGAATGATAAATTATCATATTATCTCTGGTAAGGAGCAATAAAATGTTTGGGGTAGGAGGGTCCAAGGGAAATATTGGGTTTCTGAAAGTATCAAACAAACTATGTTTGGTATTGTCAAGAGCTAAAATGGGGCTATATATATTTGGGAATGCAGAGCGCTTAGCCTCTAAAAGTGATTTATGGGAATCAATTATTCAGAAGTTGGCGACTTCCAAATCCATTGGACCTGTTCTTTCACTGGCTTGTCAAAACCATCCCCAAACAAAAAAAAAGTTTCAAGAGTTGGAGATTTCAGGGTAGTGGAAGATAGAGGTTGTAGCCAACCTTGTGAATGTCAAGTGAAGTGTGGGCGTGCTTGTACAAGGAGGTGTCACCCCTCAAATCATGATAGGATAATTTGCCCAAAGCCATGTCAAAATTTTTTTTTAAAGTCATTTGGTCATCAGTGTACGCTAATTTGTCACTTTCCTAAAGATTGCCCTCCATGTAGGGTTCCAGTACCCAAAGTTCTTCTTAAATGTGGTCATCAATTAGTTCTCCATTGCTGCCATCCTGCGGAGAACACCCTCTGCATTGAGCCTTGTTAAATGATTCTTTGCATTACTTTAGTGCTTCTGATACTCTTTTTATATAAAAAAACCTACCAATTATTACAGAGGAACAATCTTCTTTAGAAGCAACACTCTTTTGTATCATCTTCCTCGACATGGTCACATCAACATACCGTTGAGGACTGTCTTATCCATCATACAATGAGCAAAATCAAATTCATTAGCACTACAAAGCACATCA
This sequence comes from Cupressus sempervirens, assembly GCA_028749045.1. Classification (NCBI taxonomy): domain Eukaryota; kingdom Viridiplantae; phylum Streptophyta; class Pinopsida; order Cupressales; family Cupressaceae; genus Cupressus; species Cupressus sempervirens. The sequence goes on from CM053793.1 coordinate 633,529,646, forward strand.
ATCATTTTATTATATGTTTATGTGTAAAGGACAATACCACCCTATCAAATCAAATCCCACAAGCCATAGGAATTCCTTGTATCCTTGTCCTTCCTGATGTTATCAATCACACTTTAAAAAAAATCAATTCTAGTAAACACATTCTACTCTTCATCACAACCAAGAATTTAATGGCCTCCTCTGCCTCTTGACCATTGATAATGGTGTTGAGGAAAGCATTGTAAGCCAAGGTGTTGGAGGGATCTTGTCTTTCTTCACATTCCCTTCATTCTCCCACCCCTCCAAGAGACATCATCACACTTGAACTTCTCTTTGCACCGATCGAAGAACTCTTGCACCTTCTCTATTTGGAGTTGTAGCTGTACATGGCACTCAAAAGATAATTGAAATTCATAACATCTTGGATGCACCTATAATTTTCTATTACCTGAAATGTCATGATGGTCTAATCTATCTAAAGCCCGCCTTCACAGAGCTCCCAAACACAAAGGAAAAGTTTTCCATGGACAAAGTACCCTTTGCTTTCATGATCATAATGTAGCACCACATTATATCAAAAAAAGAAATTATCGACTCCCAACAAAACCACCACCAAATCCATGCATAAGGGGTGTTCTCTTTGTCTTGAAGCTTCTAGCTTGCCCACTTGAAAGACCTCAAAGCATCCATACCAACATAGAACAAAAATGAATGGCTTCCCACTTAATTGCTTCCACATTTTGCATACATGACTACCAAGGCATTTGCTTCCACATCCATATTATAAATATCCTCTAGAACCTTCAGTCTATACCTCTTCTGTAGACTCTGTTTGTTTCTCCTCTTTGCTTGGTTTTTTAACTAATAGAAGGCGGTATCTATGTTGTGAAACAATTGACTTTCCATGTGTAAAACACTCTCCGAGATGTGTAGTGCATGGATAACACATGCAGTTTTGACAAGCTGCTACAAGTTCTTCTAAACTAAACTATAGACTGGGAAATAGTAACTATGGGTATATAATTAAATTTTAAAAATATATGCATTTCATAGCTCAAATAAAAAGAAAAAAAAATCTCAAAGAAATCTGATTCATATTTTTGGAGTGCAACACTATCTCAAAAGAAAGTCATTTCATCGGTCCTCATATCAAAAGACGCATGAGACTCGAGAGCTAACTTTTTGAAAACAAGCAAAGCATTATTGCAAAAGAAAGAAAGAAAGAGATATTATGAAATGTATTAATTATATTACAAAATTCAAAGTTCACTAATTTAAAAGTATTCAATCCAAAGTCAATTTGTATGAAAATAAAAAATCATATATAAACTCAAAATATAACCATTAATAAAGTGATATAAAAAATTTACATGATACAATTAATAGTATTTATAGGTCTGTAAATAGAAATATTATAGGTAACAAGTAGGATTCTTATAAGTCAAAATTTTTTCCTTGGATTAGAAATTTATAGGGTAGTATATAAGACTAGAAATTTATACTCAAGTGTAGAGGATAAAATCACCAAGATCATGCAAATTATCAAACTCAATTGAACCTTAATTATAGCCTATTAAAAGTGTTACATATTATATGTACACCTCAATTTAACATATCTTCAATGTAAACAAATATTTATATACATTTCACCGTATATTGGTTAATATTGATGTAAATTCTACTTCTCTCTCTTCCTAGATCTTCCTAACTCTTCCTATCTTCATCTTTACCTTGTGTCATCTCCCCACCAAATTTGTCTTTCTCACACGCAAACTATCTCTTTTTATTCTTTTTCCTTCACCCCTCCAACTTCATCCCTAATTTAACCTTCTCTAAATCATCCAACCTTTAGGCAGGAACTTTGATGCTTTGCGTCCCTTGTTTAATGGGGTTTTTAATGGAAGGAAATAGAATCAATTTGTGGAAAAATATGTTCATTAAAAACAATTCGCATGCTCTAAAACTTTTGTGTTCAAAATGGAAAATTGACTAATTTTACAAAAATATAATTTATGGACAAACAAACTAGATGTCTTTCTTTACATTTAAATTTTAGATTACTAATGATCCTTAGTAGCTTTCCATAAATAGTATTGAAACAAAATTCCATCAACTAAAATATGCCTTTAGTTCAATATTTTTATTTATTTATTCTTTTATTAGAGATTCATTAATTAATAATACTAAATATTAGGGAAGGTGTTAATTGTTTCTTGGTTGTCTTGATAGTTAATTGATGGGTTTGAATCATAACCATTGCTCCTTGTGAAGAGTTGACCACAAATCAACATGTTAATTGTTGTTGCAAGGAAAAATAGTGAATCAACATTCTTGAAAAAAAATGTGACAGAGGCATGGTTATGGTGTGCATGTGTTTTTGAAGGTTGGTATGCATTCATGAAATGTTGAAGATTCTCTTGGAAGGATGGAATAGATGAGAGATTGAAGTTTATGAGACACATACCTATTTTTGCCAAGTGGTGGGTGAGTTCTTAAATTATCCCCTAGTCTCTTCTCTTTTGCATCTTCAATGATTTCATTCCACTCCAGTTGTGGCACCATAGGAGGATGCTTGTACTTTTGGTTGAGCTTTAGAGCCCTTTTGTACTGGTCTCTCATAATCTTTAGATGTTTGCAAGCTTTTTTTGGAAGTTGGGCTCTGTTCAAAAATATTTTGACCAAAGAACTCTTCCATAGTTTTTATGAGATGGAAATATGGAGTTAATGAGAGTGAGATTAATGTTAAAACATGTATTAGCATGAGGTTCTTGAAAGAACGATGTAAAGTGAGTTTATTTATTGAAATTAGAGTATCAAAACAAATGAGATTATAGAATTTCCACATAGTGCAAACACACTATCAAAATCTCAAACCAGAGAATCCATTAATGTAATCTTACAAGCTACAAAATGTGACCTTTCCAAATAGTTTGATACTTATGTACATTCTCAACAATGTTTTGATGTTCATACACTTTCTAGGCTTTAATAAGAACCACTAAAATATTTCATCAATTTATGATATTTTAAGTAATAAACCTAATACATCCAATGCTTTTTATTAGTGTCTTTGCTTACTCCAAAGCTCTGATTGCATCTTCTAACCTATGTAAAACATAAAGTACTTGAATTAAGTTCATTAAAAATTAATAAATTTTATCTATGAGATCAACACTAGTAATATTTAAATTGTTCACACAACTTTTTTGTACTTGAGGATTGATAGTAGATAGCAAATAACAAGCATGAACTATCTAATAGATTTTTTTTTTTCTTTGACCATGGTTAGACCCTTGCTAGTTGATTTGGATTTGATGATTGATAGTAGATATGAAATAGAAAGCATGAATCGTCAAATAGAAAATATTTATTTTCCTTTCACAATGGTTAGACCCTTGCTAATTGCTTCTCATCTAGTTGTGTATAATGTGTTGGGTTTGATATTTTATCTTTTTGGTACATATGTTGTGAAGGTTTAAATGGATCAAATTTATCCAGGCATGTGAAACTTGAACAACTAATATAATTTCAATTTACTTGAATCATAAGTACATTTGCATAGCTATAAGTAACATACCTTTATACCAATATCGAGATCAAAATATATAATGAGAACCACATTTGTTTTGTATGCATAAATGCACCAAGATGGTGTGCAAAAAGGAGGGTATAAGCACTTGACTATTATTTTCTAATCAAGTAAATATGAGCTCCGCTTGGAAAAATATTCTTAATTTTTCATCAAAAAACATAACAATTTTTTTTAATGTTACAAAAGATATAATTAGACATAATTTTGCAAAATCCTTTTCATGCACTGTGTATAACATGCATCAAGTGTAGAATAGTAATATATAATTTATTTTGGATTTGGTAAGAAAATGGTAAACTTATGTCTCTAAGATTTGTCAAAATACTAGTAAAGAAATTAAAGTTTACTATGTTAATGTTCTCCAAAAATAGAAAAAGATGTGTAGTCAGAAAGTTGAGAAGACATATGAAATTATGATGGTAATTTTAGAGATACCCACTTGATCATTGGTAAAATTTTAGAGTCAATTTTCAGCCCTCATTTGAAGTCATAATGTGTATGGATTCCTATATGTACACTTGCAACTCTTAGATACAATAGACACACTAAGCATTAAACTAATATTTTAAATAATCTTAAATAATTTTAATTACCATATAACATTTAATAATAATATAGACCTTTATAGGGTATATATACCTTTGGGAGAAATTCACAATAATTATCACATAGACAACAATATTTTTCCAACAAGGTAAGAATCCAACAAAAATTGACTTTTGTTGCATGTTGCAAAATATGCATAATGTATAAAATTGATTGAATAAGATTGGGAATTACAAATGCAATGTAGAAATAACACATTGTATTTTTTAATAAAGTAAATTTGACCCATCAAAGCACCTTTACTCTATAAACAATATAGTGGGGCAAACAATGATAATGATGTTGATTTACTTCCAAAAGAACTCTATCTTTGTAGAGGCCAACAAACAATATTAGTTACAACAAACCTCTTCATTCAAATAGGTCTTGTAAATGGATCACTTGTGGAGATGGTAGATATTGTGTACACACCTGGTTGTAAACCCCTAGAACTACCTCTATATGTGGTTGTTTGGTTTGAGAATTACAACAGCCTACCTTGGAATCAAGATCACTAAAAACATTAATCTATAATGCATATATCCCTAGGTAATCATAGAAAAATACCACTATCCATGTCATCAACACTCACCATACATAAATCACAAGAATTGACACTTTAAAAAATAATAATTGATATTAATTCAAGAGTTAAATCACTATAAAACATTCATATAAGACAACTAATCTCCTTTGATTGATATTTAAGAATGAAAAACAATCAATATACAATTATCAAGGAAAAGGAAGACTCACATTGTAGTGTAGAAAGGTACAAAATCTTGTACTTTTCGTTAATATGTATGACTCTATATGTGTTTACTCATCACTTTTTTATTGGCTACATTTATGAAATTAAATATCCTCTTTCCCTAATGAATAAAGTTGTTGTGCTACAAGTATGGGACCTGAGAAAATGCCCCTTGTGGCTATGCAAATTGTGTTTTTTTAAAAAATGAGTTGCATTACCAATTCAAACTTCTTCTTCTTAAAATACATTTGTTCTTGTTCCAAATAAAAATAATCCATTACCTTGTAATACGTACAATATATAAAACATGCAAACAAAAATGTGTCTAAAAGGTTCTACTATTTTTTCTTTAAAAATAGTTTACTTTGAGGGGAAAAATTATACCAATTTAGGTATCTTTATTTTTTATTTTCCTCTTCTACATTTCTTTTAGTTTTATGTTTCAAATTAACAATGTTTAATGTACTTGTTTGAACTTTAAGTTTCCTTTTATATTAATTAAATATCCAGGAGAAGGGTATGTGTAGGATCATGGTGTACCAAACTATGGCCTTAAGTGGTAGTGAAAAATCAGCAAATCAGGTTTATGTCAACTTGACACAAAATTTTGAAGTGGTTACAGACTTTATATCAAAAAGTTTTAAGAAAATAATCTATAAGAAATTGAATGTAGTTTCTAAACTACTAGGCCTTATCAGGAGAGAAAAATAATTAATTGGTCAAAAGTTTGAATTTTAATGCAGTACTAAGAAAATTTCAGGGCAAAAATAAAAAGTAGGTGTATGTCTGACCACCTTAATAAAAATCAAATCATAATTTTTTTTAATATAATTATAGATATGAAAAGTAGACTCATGCCCGGATGTGACGCATATTTTTTGATATTTTTATTCCAAATAAATAATTAAATATGAATTTTCTACCAAAAAAATTTTGAAAAAAAAAAGTCTCGTGTCTGACCACCCTAACTAATAGAAAATTTTACCAAATTTAAATTTTTATTTTTTTTATTATACTAGCTGAAGTATAGAATGTGATGCAACTTTTAGATTTAAAAAATGTTATACCGTTTGAAAGTTATAGCTATTTTTCAATCAGTATGTCAATCAACACTTTACAATTATCTTCATTGATAATTAACTAATAAATACTTATCGAGCTCAGAATTTGACAAAAATTATATTGATGGAATCTAGAGAGTGATATTAAAAAACCATTTTCGATTTATTCAATTCGATCAAAATAACATTGTTAGACGGCTACCTGAAGTCTGAGTATCACTAAAACCCTCTTCAAACACGTCTTTTGGGTTGACCGGGTAGGCTTGGTAAATACCAAGCCTAATCGGATATCCAATTGTAGATTTGATATCCGATATGTTGAGGGTGGCAAATTTAAAATCCCAACCCGTTTTGGAGGGAAAATTGGGTTTAAACGTCATAGCTTATTATTTATAAATTATTTCACTCATATTACTATGTAAAGACATATTTATATATATATATATATAAAATAACGTAATGTAAAGATATCAGATATAATCTAGCAATATATAATAATATATTATGTTAATCTTATTACAATCTATAAATATAATTTATATTATTATTATTTTTACTAAATATAATAACGTAATTTATATATATATATATATGTTATTAATATATATAATAACGTAATATATATATATATATATATATTATATTTATATGTATGTTATTAATAGATATGTATATTATTAATATATATGAGTCAAAGGGGGTCATAGGTCAACTATTGACCACCTTTGACGCATTAAAAGACGACATATGTCCTTAGGGGTCCTAGGAGCCCTAGAGACATATTACAATGGTTAATATGGGTCAAAGGGGGTCATAGGGTGATCTATGACCCCTTTTGATCCATTAAATGATGATATATGTCCCTACGGATCCTAGGACCCCAAGGGACATATTTGAATCGTTCATATCGGTCAAAGGGGGTCATAGGGTGACCTATGGCCCCCTTTGACCCATTAAACGACGACATATGTCTATAGGGGTCCTAGGACCCCTAGGGACATATTCAAATGGGTAATATGGGTCAAAGAGGGTCATAGGTCCCTTTCACATATTAAATGACGACATATGCCCCTAGGGGTCCTAGGACCCCTAGGGACATATTCAAATGGGTAATATGGGTCAAAGGGGGTCATAGGGTGACCTATGACTCTCTTTGACCCATTAAACAACGACATATACCTCTAGGGGTCCTAGAACCCCTAAGGACATATTCGAATGGGTAATATAGGTCAAAGGGGGTCATAGGGTGAACCTCTTTGACCCATTAAATGATGACATATGTCGATAGGGGTCCTCGAACCCCTAGGAACATATTCAAATGGGTCATATGGGTCAAAGGGGGTCATAGGGTGACCTATGACCCCCTTTGACCCATTAAACGACATATGTCTCTAGGGGTCCTAGAACCCCTAGAGACATTTTGAATTGTTCATATGGGTCAAAGGGGGTCATAGGGTGACATATGACCCCCTTTGACCCATTAAATGACGACATATGTCTCTGGAGGTCCTATAACCCCTAGGGACATATTTGAATCGTTCATATGGGTCAAAGGGGGTCATAAGGTGACCTATGACACCTTTTGACCCATTAAATGACGACATATATCCCTAAGGGTTCTAGGACCCCTAGGGACATATTCAAATCGTTCATATGGGTCAAAAGAGGTCATAGAGTGACGTATGACCCCCTTTGACCCATTAAACGATGACATATGTCCCTGGGGGTCATGGGACCCCCAAAGACATATTCAAATCATTCATATGGGTCAAAGGGAGTCATAGGGTGACCTATGACCCCCTTTGACCCATTAAATGACAACATATGTCCCTAGGGGTCCTAGCACCCCTAGGGACATATTCGAATGGGCTATATGGGTCAAAGGGGGTCATAGGGTGACCTATGACCCACTTTGATCCATTAAACGATGACCTAAGGACATATTTGAATCATTCATATGGGTCAAAGGGGGTCATAGAGTGCCTTATGACCCCCATTGACCCATTAAATGACGACATATTCGAATCGTTCATCTGGGTTAAAGGGGGTCATAGGGTGACCTATGACCCTCTTTGACCCATTAAACGATGACATATGTCCCTAGGGGTCCTAAGACCCCTAAGGACATATTCAAATCGTTCATATAGGTCAAAGGGGGTCATAGGTGACTCATTAAAAGTTGACATATGTCTCTAGGGGTTCTACGACCCCTCAGGACATATTCGAATGGGTAATATGGGTCAAAGGGGTTCATAGGTCACTTTGACCCATTAAATGATGACATATGTCCCTAGGGGTCCGGGGACCCGTAGGGACATATTCGAATGGGTAATATGGGTCAAAGGCAGTCATAGGGTGACCTATGATTCTCTTTGACCCATTAAATGATGACATATGTCTCTAGGGGTTCTAGAACCCCTAGGGACATATTTGAATGGGTAATATGGGTCACCCTATGACCCTCTTTGACCCATTAAACGATGACATATGTCGCTAGGAGTCCTCAAACCCTTAAGAACATATTCAAATGGGTCATATGGGTCAAAGGGGGTCATAGGGTGACCTATCACCCCCTTTGACTCATTAAATGATGACATATGTCTCAAGGATTCCTATAACCCCTAAGGACATATTCGAATCGTTCATATGGGTCAAAGGGGATCATAGGGTGACTTATGACACCCTTTAACTCATTAAATGATGACATATGTCCCTATGGGTCCTAGGACCCCTAGGGACATATTTGAATCGTTCATATGGGTCAAAGGGGGTCATAGGGTGACCTATGACCCCCTTTGACCCATTAAATGATGACATATGTCCCTAGGGGTCATGGGACCCCTAAGGACATATTTGAATCATTCATATGGGTCAAAGGGGGTCATAGGGTGCCCTATGACCCCCTTTAACCCATTAAATGATGACATATGTCCCTAGGGGTCGTAAGACCCCTAGCGACATATTCAAATTGTTCATATAGGTCAAAGGGGGTCATAGGGTGCCTTATGAAACCCTTTGACTCATTAAATGATGACATATGTCCCTAGGGGTCCTAGGACCGATAAGGACATATTCGAATCATTCATATGGGTCAAAGGGGGTCATAGGCTGACCTATGAAACCCTTTGACCCATTAAATGATGACATATATCCCTACAGGACCTAAGACCCCTAGGGACATATTTGAATTGTTCATATGGGTCAAAGGGGGTCATAGGTCCCTTTGACCCATTAAACGACAACATATGTCCCTAGGGGTCCTGGGACCCTTAAGGACATATTCAAATCGTTCATATGGGTCAAAGGGGGTCATAGGGTGCCCTTTGATTGCCTTTGACCCATTAAATGATGACATATGTCCCTGGGGGTCCTAGGACTCCTAGGGACATATTTGAATTGTTCATATGGGTCAAAGGGGGTCATAGGGTGCCTTATGACACCCTTTGACCTATTAAATGATGACATATCTCCTTAGGGGTCCTAGGCAACATAAGGACATTCGAACTGTTCATATGGGTCAAAGGGAGTCATAGGGTGACCTATGACCCTCTTTAACCTATTAAACGACGACATATGTCCCTAGGGGTCCTACGACCCCTAAGGACATATTCAAATCGTTCATATGGGTCAAAGGGGATCATAGGGTGCCTTATGACACCCTTTGACCCATTAAACAACGACATATGTCCCTAGGGGTCCTAGGACCCATAGGGACATATTCGAACCATTCATATGGGTCAAAAGGGGTCATAGGGTGACCTATGACCCCCTTTGACCCATTAAACGATGACATATGTCCGTAGGGGTCCTAGGACCCCTAGGGACATATTCGAATCATTCATATGGGTCAAAGGCGGTCATAGGGTGACATATGACCCCCTTTGACCCATTAAACGATGACATATGTCCCTAGGGGTCCTCACCCTATGACCCCCTTTGACCCATATGAACGATTCGAATATGTCCCTAGGGGTCCTAAGACCCCGAGGGACATATTCGAATGGGCCATATGGGTCAAAGGGGGTCATAAGGTAACTTATGACCCCCTTTGACCCATTAAATAATGACATATGTCCCTAGGGGTTCTAGTACCCCTAAGGACATATTCGAATCATTCATATGGGTCAAAGAGGATCATAGGGTGACTTATGACCCCTTTTGACACATTAAACGATGACATATGTCCTTAGGTTTCCTAGGACTCCTAGGGACATATTTGAATAGTTCCTATGGGTCAAAGTGGGTCATAGGTGACTTATGACTCCCTTTGACTCACTAAATGATGACATATGTCCCTAGGGGTCATAGGACCCCTAAGGACATATTCGAATTGTTCAAATTGGTCAAAGGGGGTCATAGGGTGACTTATGACCTCCTTTGACCCATTAAGCGACAACATATGTCCTTAGGGGTCTTAGGACCCATAGGGACATATTCAAATCATGCATATGGGTCAAAGGGGGTCATAGGGTGACGTATGACCCCCTTTCACCCATTAAACCACATATGTCCTTAGGGTTCCTAGGACCCCTAGGGACATATTCGAATCATTCATATGGGTCAAAGGGGGTCATAGGTGACCTATGACCCCATTTGACCCATTACACGATAACATATGTCTATGGGAGTCCTATAATCCTCAGGGACATATTCGAATTGTTCATATGCGTCAAAAGGGGTCATAGGGTGACCTACGACATCCTTTGACCCATTAAACGATGACATATGTCCCTAGGGGTCCTAGGACAACTAAGGAAATATTCAAATCGTTCATATGGGTCAAAGGGGGTCATAGGGTGACCTATGACACCCTTTGACCCATCAAATGATGACATATGTTCCTAGGGGTCCTACGACCCATAGGGACATATTGGAATCGTTCATATAGGTCAAAGGGGGTCATAGGGTGACCTATGACCCTTTTGACCAATTAAATGATAACATATGTCTCTCGGGGTCTTAGAACCCCTCTAGACATATTCAAATTGTTCATATGGTCAAAGGGGGTCATAGGTTGACCTATGACCCACTTTGACCCATTAAATGATGACATATGTCATTGGGGGTCCTATAACCCCTATGGACATATTCAAATCGTTCATATGGGTCAAAGGGGGTCATAGGGTGACCTATGACCCCCTTTGACCCATTAAACGACAACATATGTTCTTAGTGGTCCTGGAACCCCTAAGGACATGTTTGAATCATTCATATGGGTCAAACGGGGTCATAGGGTGACCTATGACCTCCTTTGGCCCATTAAATGATGACATATGTCTCTAAGGGTCCTAAAACCCTTAGGGATGTATTCGAATTGTTCATATGGGTCAAAGGGGGTCATAAGGTGACCTATGACCCCCTTTGACCCATTAAATGACGACATATGTCTCTGGGGGTCCTATAACCCCTAGGGACATATTTGAATCATTCATATGGGTCAAAGGGGGTCATAAGGTGACCTATGACACCCTTTCACCCATTAAACAACGACATATGTATCAAGGCGTCCTAGGACCCCTGGGGACATATTTGAATGGTTCATATGGGTCAAAAGGGGTCATAGGGTGACCTACGACCCCCTTTGACCCATTAAATGATGACATATGTCCCTAGGGGTCCTAAGACCCCTAAGGACATATTTAAATCATTCATATGGGTCAAACGGGGTCATAGGGTGCCCTATGACCCCTTTTGGCCCATTAAACAACGACATATGTCCCTGGGGGTCCTAGGGACATATTCGAATGGCCCATATGGGTGAAAGGGGGTCATAGGGTGACCTATGACCCTCTTTGACCCATTAAATGATGACATATGTCCCTAGGCATCATGGGACGCCTAAGGACATATTTGAATTGTTCATATGGTTCAAAGGGAGTCATAGGGTGACCTATGACCCCCTTTGACCCATTAAATGACAACATATGTCCCTAGGGGTCCTAGGACCCCTAGGGACATATTCGAATGGGCCATATGGGTCAAAGGGGGTCATAGGGTGACCTATGACCCCCTTTAACCCATTAAACGACGACATATGTCCCTAGGCATTCTAGTACCCCTAAGGACATATTAGAATCATTCATATGGGTCAAAGGGGGTCATAAGGTGACCTGTGACACCCTTTGACCCATTAAACGACGACATATGTCCCTAGGGGTCCTAGGACACCTAGGAACATATTTGAATCATTCCTATGTGTCAAAGGGGGTAATAGGGTGACATATGATTCTCTTTGACCCATTAAATGATGACATATGTCCCTAGGGGTCATAGGACCCCTAAGGACATATTCAAATCATTGATATTGGTCAAAGAGGGTCGTAGAGTGACTTATGACCCCCTTTGACCCATTAAACGATGACATATGTCCCTAGGGGTCCTACATCCCATAGGGACATATTCAAATCATGTATATGGGTCAAAGGGGGTCATAGGGTGACCTATGACCCCCTTTGATCCATTAAACGATGACATGTGTCTCTAGAGGTCCTAGAACTCCTAGGGACATATTCGAATGGGTAATATGGGTCAAAGGGGGTCATAGGGTGACCTACAACCCTCTTTGACCCATTAAATGATTACATATGTCAGTAGGGGTCGTCGAACGCCTAGGAACATATTCGAATGGGTCATATGGGTCAAAGAGGGTTATAGGTCATAGGGTGACCTATGACCCCCTTTATCCCATTAAACGACGAGATATGTCTCTAGGGGTCCTAGAACCCCTAGGGACATATTCAAATTGTTCATATAGGTCAAAGGGGGTCATAGGGTGACCTATGACTCTCTTTGACCCATGAAATGACGACATATGTCTCTAGGGGTCCTATAACCCCTAGGGACATATTCGAATCGTTCATATGGGTCAAAGGGGATATTAGGGTGACCTATGACACCCTTTGTCCCATTAAACGACGACATATGTCTCTATGGGTCCTAGGACCCCTAGAGACATATTCGAATCATTCATATGGGTCAAAAGGGGTCATAGGGTGACCTATGACGCCCTTTGACCCATTAAATGATGACATATGTCCCTAGGGGTCATGTTACCCCTAAGGACATATTCAAATCGTTCATATGGGTCAAAGGGAGTCATAGGGTGACCTATGACCCCCTTTGACCCATTAAATGACAACATATGTCTCTAGGGGTCCTAGGACCCCTATTGACATATTCGAATCGGCCATATGGGTCAATGGGGGTCATAGGGTGCCTTATGACACCCTGTGACCCATTAAACGATGACATATGTCCCTAGGGGTCCTAGGAACCCTAGGGACATATTCAAATCATTCTTATGTATATGGGTTAAAAAATGAAAGGATATATATATACTATTTTATGATAATAATAATAATAATAATATAAATAAACATTAAATATTAATATTATTATATCTATAGTAATAATAATAATACTATTATAGCTATAATAATATATATATATATATATATATATACTATATTGTAGCATAATAATAATAATATAAATAAACACTAAATATTTACACTATTATATCTATAGTAATAATATTAATACTATTATGGGTATAATAATAATATTGATACTATAGCTATATTAATACTATATATTAATATTACTATATATTAATACTATTATACTATTAATACTATTATATATTAATATTACTATACTATTAGCTTAGTAATAAACCAAAGTTGGTTTTCCTCCAATGATTTTAATAATATTAATATAATTATGGCAAAGGAGGAAAATTATAGCAAGTTTTCCCTCCAAAAATTCACTTTACAAAATCGGATGTTCGATTTTACTGGCACCAATTCTCAATAGTTCCTTGTCCCTGTAAACCCAACAACTTCACTTTTTCACTTCTTTTTTCACGAGTTCTGGAAAAAGTCGCGTTTTAGGGCCCAACCATTCAAATTTTTTTTTGAAAATATAACCTTAGGTGTTCAAATTTGTCATCTGAATGGGAAGCAACAATCGTCGAAAGGACAAATGCAAAAGGAAGATATCCAATGAAGACATTGCAGAATATAGGGAAAGGGATAAAATGGAACACCGAAGAAGAAGACAATGTATGCTAAATAACAGTTTAGTTGACGATGAATTAATCGAAGGTGAAATCATAGATTAAGATAATGAATATTTACAGTTGGGGAATGAAAATGTACCTATTGAAAATGATAATGCCGAAATTGAAAATTTGGAGAATAAAAAGAAGAAATACCACCAAGTCATAATCCAAATTGCATAATTGACCATGTCGAAGATGACAATGCACAGGAACCTAATGCACAAGAACCTTACATATCTCCTAATTATAATTGAAATGAAGGTTCTAAAACACCAAAATGGATAATTGAAATTGATGAAACGATTATTACTAGTTTGGAAGGAAAAAAATCAGAAAGAACCATTCGGTTATGGGCTTCAAGACTATATCAGATATTTTTCGACAACAAGACAGTGGTAGAGCAATGTTAGTTTTTCATGCACTTATTAAAGATGCAAAAGATGAGACCTATGCTTTCCAAATTGAAGATTCATGTCAATAAAAAGTTGGAAAGAAATGCCATTATCGTGAAGAATATTTTTAGTGCTCTCAATAGCATTGGGAAAAATAGCAGAGAGAAGTATAATAGAGCTGCTTGAAGGGTCATTACAACCTCTTTGGTAAGTCATCATTTGAGAAAGGGTAGATATATGAGACAAACTTGTATTGATTTGAATCTAAATCGTACTACTTTGAGAAGAGCACTTAGTCGATGAGAGAAAATTGATGATCCTCTTCAAAATGAAACATGGGCATTTGGTGGGAGACTTCCATGTTTTGATAAGAAGCTATCTGACGATGTGAAGGAAGAAATTACACAATTTTGGCACTCTAACTCACGAGTATCACCCAATGCTAAAGACGTCTTAAAGTTGAGAATTGGCATCAGAGACCGCATGCCACATCCTAAACACCATTTAGAGGTAAGTCAAACTATGTTGTTCAAACAATTTAGAGAGAGTCATCCAAGTCTTCATATATCAAAAAGGGATTTTGAATCTTTGAAGCCATTTTATTGTGTGCCACTCCAAATTTGAAATACATGTTGTTGCAAATATCATGTTGAGTTTTCTATGCACCATGAACTATTACGCTCCATCCGTTCTACTTTGCATAGTAAAGAAATGTTGGAGGATTGTGCGGCTAGTGGGCTTCCAAAATCATCAAGAGACTTGCTAGATCAACTCTTATGTCGTAGAGTTGATGGTTGTTCCTTTTATAGAAATGCTTGCTTAAATGAGAAGTGTTCAGAATGTGGTGGCTTATCCAAGTTTGCCACATATTTCCTTGAGGGGTCCGAACAAGATCTTGGAAAGACAATACTGAAAAAAAGGGTATATGAAATGGTGAAATACACATTGAAGAGTGGGAGTGAGAGCTCTAGATGTGAATTGGTTGGAAAAGATATCAGTGTGGCTAATTTTATTTCAGATTTCAAGGCAAATCTTTTTTACAAGTATGCAAGACATAGTCACAGGTTTCAGTGGTTGGATCAACAATTTAGAACGTGTAAGAAGACTTTTTCCATTGGCACTATTATATCAGTTGTTGATTTTGCTGAGAACTACACATTGCAACCTCAAAATGAGACAAAATCTCAGTATTACAACTCCATTCAGATTGCAATTTTTGTTCACATAACATATAGACATGCCCCTGATAGTGTGAAAGATAATCGAAAGATTATTAGAGAGTATCATTTTTTTATGAGTGATGATAGATATCACTCTCACGAGTTTGTGCAACATTGTTTTGAGAATTTTTTTTTATTTCTTACATGAGCATGCAATTGCTATGGATAGACATATCATTTGGTCAGATAACTATACAGGTCAATTCAAGAATGCTTGCATGTTTTATTGGTTGTGTAGGATGCACGTAGAGAGAGGGGTGCCTCATATTTGGAGTTTTTTTGAGTTCGGCCATGGAAAAGGGGAACATGATGGAGCAGGGGCATGTGTGAAGAGATCTCTAGTTAAGGAGCAACTAAAGATTTCAACAACATAGCTTCTTGATGCTCGTGGCATTGTTGATTGGTGTAGTTTACCATTATCACAGCGGGGGACTCTTGATTCAGTGGTATGCAGGTTCTTTTGGTGTGTTGAGGAAGGGTCCATAAGTGATAGATCAGATTGTGCTACAGTGAGAGACTCATAAAAAATGCATTCATTTTGGAGCTCTGATTCTAGTACATGGACCATTTGGACATGACAACTAGCTTATTGTTGTCATACTTGTTTTCAGTGTGATTGGTATCACTGTGAGTCAAGTGAGTGGGTGGACACATGGGCTCCACATTATCTTACTCCATTTTCTATCATACCCTCTATCAAAAATGATGACATGGAAAGTTCACTTGACCATAACCATCTATCAGATCTACTTCAGCTAGAACATGTCTTTGCATTCATTGCACCACAGGAGAATGATGAGAAATCTGATTATTGGTTAGCACGTTGTGTAAGAGGCAAACAAAAACTTGCACAATGGATCACAGATGATGATGGATTCACATATCCTACTGGTTTAGTGGTTGTTGTTGGAACATGGCTGCGGACATACATGCTTAGAAGGAACATAATTCCTGCATTCAAAGACTATCAGAAGGACAAAGTAATTCTCATATATTCACATCTTATTATAGCAACAAATGGAAATTTATTGAAGCATCAAGGAAGACCAAAAGTAAAAGAACTTTTTACTATTGCTAATGCTGATCATGGAGCCCTGTTGGAGACCCTAAAATAGAGAGAGGACCCTATTGGAATACTCGACTAGGTATATATACTTCTTATGTTATTTTCTTCATAATGATTTAATGAATTTATGATTATCTTGTTTAATACAATAATTTACTAATTTTTTTATGATATTGGAATGTAGGTACATCATGAAGAGTTGGAGGGGGGTGGTATTGGGGAGAATTTCTAAAATTTATGATGTATTATGATGTAAAATGTGTACTTTTTTTGTATATGGTTTTTGTATTTCGGTAGGTTCTTTTTAAGGAATTATAAGAGGAAGATATTGAACAAGTTTTTGCAAATCATATTTGCATGTGATACAAGGCTATAAGGACAATTTTAAGAGCATTTATAACTATATGAAAGATAATTGCATGCAGATATCTTATTACAAATTTGGTTTTTTCCTTATTTGACATAAAGCTGACATTATGATTATTAAAACTATTTTTATCAAACTAATCATCTAACAAAAATCTAGAAAGTACGGATGAACAATTAGAATACTTGATTTCTTCCATTTTGCAACCAATCATAGCATTTGAAAGCATAAAGAGTCATAATATTGTATAATGTTTCTAAAGAATTTCATATTGAAAAGTTGTATGAAGCACATTTGGGATAAGCCATGAAATCCATGAAAGAAGATAGCATGTAGGATAAGCAATTAAAGCCAATAAGCAAAATAGCACATGCATAATGACATGATATAAAGTTGGATATGAAGGCTATGAGTGAATGAGAAAGTAAATAGGGAATCTCATGGATAAGATAATGGTTTTCATCAAGGCACATTTTTTTATCTTCTTTTCTATTTTTTTAAAAAAATTTAGAAATAGGTCAACTATTTTCAAGTTGGATAGTGTTCCTAAGGGAAAGATAAGTTATGATAAGCCGAGACCATAGATAATTATGCTCAATGATGTTGATAGGGTGAAGGAAGTGAGATGATAGTAGGATAAGAGTTCATTCCTTGGAAGGATTGTATGAGTATGGATAGTAGGTAAGTGTAGCTTTGAAAATATTGCATAAGGGTAGGTTACAAAGTGGGAAAGATCAACATTTACACACACCTTGGAGGGTTTCCGAATGATGGAGGAATCATGGAGGAAATGGATCAAGGTTTAGATGTATGAGCTGGTAGGACAATGTTAGAAGAAGATTGAGAGGAATATTTGTAAGCTTTTGAGAAAGATGTTTGCAAGAAAATGGAGTGGAAGCCTTTGGAATATTGAATATCAACTTAGAATTATGTTCAATATTAAAGTCTTTCAAGAGAGACTTTGGAGAGCTAGAAGTAGAAAGTGTAGGAGAAGGTTTGAAGACTTTAGATTAGATGGATAAGGACCAAGGATAGAATTACGAAATGCAAAGGGATAGTGACTAGGAATTTCAACATCTTTAGAGTGAGTAGCATGACCAAAGTCATCAATAGACTCATGAGTACCTTTTATAGGAGAAAGAACTTTGATAGGAGTGTTTGAATCTTGAGCATAGTTTCGAAGTGGATATGGAGAAGCAATATTCTCCTCTAACCTTTTCTCAAGTTTAGAATTTTATTTCTATCATGTGCTTAGAGAGATGAAGGTAAGAAAGATTATTTGTCTCTTCTAGCTCTTTGTATTGAACATATAGATCTTGAAACTCTTTAGTGGCATGGAGGATATCATGATCATCTAGATTTGGTTGAGGTTTG
Source organism: Cupressus sempervirens (assembly GCA_028749045.1). Taxonomy (NCBI): domain Eukaryota; kingdom Viridiplantae; phylum Streptophyta; class Pinopsida; order Cupressales; family Cupressaceae; genus Cupressus; species Cupressus sempervirens. Next base: position 633,548,095 of record CM053793.1, read on the forward strand.
GTAGCACAACTTGGTTTGAATACCATAGTGGTAGATAGATAATAAAGCATGAAGGAGACTAGAGGAAGCTAATAAGGTGACAGAAGATAACTTGATGTCCAAACTAAAGAAGTAGAGTGTTCACATGTCAAAGAGAGGTAGAAATGAATGAGTGACTTGTCAAACAAATTTTCCAAGCAGGTTACAACACTAGTGACTCAAGTCAAGAGCTAGGAAAAAATCCCAAATAGCAATGTAGATAAAGAAAGAGAGATGACAAGTGAACAAATTTAAGTGTAGTCAATAGATCAAGGAAACCATTTAGTGAAAGAAATTCTAAGTATGCATATCATAGACCATGAAGTTAGAAAATACCAATAGCTCTAAGAAAAAAGAGCCATTTTAAGCATGTTCAAGCACTAGAGACATAGAAAATCAAAATCAATTTATGAAACTCCCCTTAGCAAAAAAATGCAAACAAATATTTGCACTTGACATTTTGACTTGGTTGAAAAAGTTTGACAATAATTGATAATATTGCAAGCTTGATGTTCAAAAGCAATTTTTTTTCCAAGAAAGATAGTGACACATGGAGTAGTCTTCAAACAATCAAGCAAGGCACAAAGCAACCTTTCATGATACAAGTCAAAGGGGTCAACCTTTCTTGACAAATTTTCAAAATCTAACTCCTAACTGCTACAAGTCAGTGCCATTAGCTCCGAGTGGGTGGGTGAACCATAGTGACACCCTTATTCCAACCAAGGAGACCCTCTATCATTTGTGGCCACCCCGTACCGAGGAGTCCCCAAGGTTCTCTAAGTGCATTTTGAGGTCAATCTTCTGAGGGTCATAACTCGGAGCTCATGAGGGCTATCGATAAACTATCGAATGCTATAGGACACTGATATTGAGGCCTAAAATAACCTATCTCATTTTTGAGAGATCACATTCTGTTTGGATTCAGCACAGCGATCTCGCTCGATGCCAAAACTCGCAGTGTACGTTAGTTCATAGGTGCACCACAGCGTAACTTTGAAACTGTTGATCTTGGCATCAAATCGTCAGTGCCATTAGCTCCGAATGGGTGGGTGAACCCTAGTAACACCCTTGTTCTGGCCATTAAGACCATCCATCATTTGCAGCCACCTCGTACTAAGGCTTTATTAGAGGGTCTCAGCCAAACTAGTGGGATGTTTGTCCACTCTCTAATTTTAGAGATAGTTAGGTTTTGGAGGGAGATTAGGGGAGCTCTACTACAACTATCCTTACACTAGCTTGGACCAAGGTTGATATCTCAAACTTGCTTCTTTTTCATTTCTTTCTTTTAGCATGGTTAAGCAAATATGCAAGTGTGGAGTTTATCAATGGAGTATGCATTGCATTACATTGTGGAGTAGCATTCATGTGAGTGCTTGGATGGTGTTCATTCCATGTAGATTAGTGTGACACCATTGTACATCTTGTTGTATTGTGTGGAGTATTGTGAGTACAAAGTTTGGATTTCGTCTATTTCCTTGTTGTATTATGGGTGTTGATATTGTGTTGTGAAAATGTGATGTGCTCTTGAAAATTTCTTGTTTTATTTCTACTTGGTTTTGTTTTCTTGTTTTGTGCTTGAGTATTGTTATGGGCATGGGACTTACACTCACCCTTGTGAGAAGGGAAGAGAAGTCCAGGGTGAAGGGCTTAAGTTGGGTTTAAAAAATGTATTGAGAACCTTGGAGTATGGGCTCCATTGTATGCCATAACATTTCATATCTTGCTGGGGTTGATAAGGAAAGTATGGTGTAGAAAGGAAGTTTGAGGAGTTACAGCTGATGGTAGTGGGTTTGGAGGAGGAAATGTGGAGGCCTCGAGAGGGCATTAAATTGTTGATTTATGATAGCCCCAAGAGGGCATGAAAATTGCTGAATTATGATAGCCCCGAGAGGGCATGAAAATTATTTATTGCAGATATGGTTTGGTATGGCAAGTCTCCATTTTAGAACACACCTTCACCCTATGTTTATGGTTCCATCTCTGAAGCCATTGTGAAATAGCCTTGGGGGGAAATTGTTCAAGTTTGAAATGTAATTTTTATGCATTGAAAGATTGTATGTGTATCCCAGTTTGAGCCTTGTTCCCTAGTGTGGGGGTGGTCTCTTTGAGGCCTATGGTTGGGTGGAAAGCACCCATGGTCCTTGTTATTTTGTTGTGTTGCATATGCAGATTTGTTTCCAAGGGAGCAATGGAAATGGCTTGGAATGATCATCTTGCAGATTAATGTTAAATGAGAAAACTTGACATTGTGCCCTCATTTGTGAAGGAGGATTCACCAACTTGTTCATGTTCTCAATGATCATGTTGGACAATGTTCATGCTACTCATTGTCCATATCTTTCAATGTCCATGTTCCTTATGATTTTGAAAAGTCCCTTATGTTGCCCCATTGTGATGGAAGGAGATTGTATCATTGTTACCTAATGTACGTGTAGAGGAAATAATTGATAAGGTTGTATATGCATGTTTCATTTCGAGTTTATATTGTTATGAAAGCATTGGTATGAGTCACAGATTTTCTTTGACATCATTGTTATCATTTGAAAATGTGAAAGAAAGTTTTCTCCTTGTGGTATTGTAAGTGACTAGTTGATAATAACAATCCATAGATGTTATGTGATACCATTGATTGTATAAATTTAAAACTTAGTAGATTGCTTACAATCTTGTTGGGCACTCAATAATTTGGAAGGAAAATTTTATGTTCATATCACATGCATGGATAAAATTGATTTTAATTACCAAGCTTAATGCAATTCTAAGCAAGGAAATCATCAAATTAATTTCATGATATAACAAAATGAAGTTTGTTGTAAGAGAAGACATAATAAAATCTATGAGATACATTGTTGTAGGCATGCATTTTCCTCTCTAGAAAATGTATGGTAAAGGAAAATAAATCCCTTCCTTAATACAGAGCAATAAAATATTAAAGAATATTCCCAGATTCTAGATTGCTATCCAATAAAAATAAAAATAATAATAGCATATAGAGACTAATGAGTGTCCTAGACTAATATATTTCCTAAGTGACAGAATGGTACACATTAAAATCTTGTGACCTCTAAGTCACATCCAACACTCAAATAATAAATTAGTAATTAAATAAATAAAGGCATATTAGTGTGCATGTTAGAGAATATGACAGATTTAAATATTTAACTCAAAAATAAAATAAAAGCCAAGATTGATCTTGACCGCCCTTCTATAGTAGCCCCCAACATTTCCTAAGCCATCATAACGCAAAAAATTTTCTCCACTCCCCAAGGCGTATTGTTAAATATGACATTCATTCTGACATGTCATGTCAAAACTTTTATCCTTGAGCTTGCCTTCTTGAAAAGGGGTTTCATCCCCATTAATATACTTGGGTGCATAGGAGAAAGGGTTTATGTCACATCCTTGTCTTATGCACTAGTCATCCCCTCCTTGTAGCAGTGGTCACGTGTTCCCAAGCATAGGTAGTCGACTTGAAATTTCTTGCAGCAGTTGTCACTTGTTCCCAAGCATAGGTAGTTGACTTGAAATTAAGGGGGAGTGGTATAGCAATCCCAAGGGATTTGTACTTAGGAGAATGTCAAGTTGACATTTAATATGACTTGTTCACATTAGGATTGTTGATTGGAGGGATGGAAAGAAGATGTCCTAAGGCTTGGATTAGTCAAAATTTTGCACATGACCCACATGGGACCTTTGGGGACCAAATGTAGGAAGAAATGTGGCCTTTGTAAGAGTTAGGGAATGATGAGGATTTAAGATAGATAGGAGATTCACCCTTTAGATTTGTTTTTTATTTTTATTAGATAATTATTTAATCATTTCAAGTCTTGAATAGAGGATAATGACACTTAGTGTATTTGAGCTTAGTTTAAGGGTAATGTTTATATCAAGGGGCTCATTTAGAAACATGTAACAATTAAACCATATGGTAATGGAAAAGCTCAATATAGGAAAATAAATTAAATGAAATAAATTAGTTTACGAGAATGCATATATAATTGAACATGATGTTAAGTATGGAGGGTTTAATTAAATTAGTGTTAAGACTATAAATTAGGATAGTTGGATGTACATATAATAGGGTTAATATGAAGTAAGTTGTTGGAATGATGGGATTGGAGAATCAAGGATAAGGATGGCTGGTGGATTAAAATAATAACTCAAATCTAGTTTTATCTAGTCCATAAAGCACATTGATAGATAAGAGTTACTAGATAGAATTGAATGCATGAAAAACCTGTGTAGATGTTGGATTTAATGTCAAGTGAATTTTATATTTGGCTTGAGGGAATGTTAGTTAGATAATGAATGTTGTGGATTCGATTGAAGATATTGGTAGAATATCAAAGTCGATAGAATATATATACCAATTTGAAAATGTAGTGTAGGAATAAAGCATTAGTTAGATACTATGTAATAAGGGTCAATAGGCATGTCATTAGAGGTAGCTCATCAGCTCATGTACCCTATGTATAATTAATGATAATATGATTCATGTACACCACATTTTACTATGTTAGTTGCATGAAATGATGAATACATATATGTCAGAATGACAAGGTATGTTATATACAAACCTTATTTATACGCTTGCACCTAATCCTTGCATAAACAATTCATCTAAAAAATTTAAATTGACACACTCAATATGATGGTGTAGTAGGATGTGTTTAAATATAGATTGTGAATTATTATTGAGTTAAGTACTTTGAATTGGCCCTTAGACTTACTAAGAGTTCCTCATTTTATGTGCTTACTAATTCGTACTATGAAACTACTTTGAATCTAAACATGCTTTGATAATAATAATATTGATAGTGAGAAAGTGAGCTTATGGTGAATAATTAGATGTAATAATGTAAAAAGTAAATGTAATAGTATAGTAATTATAGTAATTAAAATAGTAAATGTAAAAGCATGGCAATGTAGCTAGATTAGTTAGTAGTTGATGAGCTAGATAGTTAGTAATTGTCTTTTGTTAGAGTGAGTTTAATTTATGTATTGAAATAATAATTTCTGTGTTTAGGAAACTATAGTGAGTGCTAGTTTGGCGAGGAAGCAATGTTGATAGAATGCATAAGGATGACTAAATAGAGTAAAGAGGGAGAAAATGACTTAGTATTAGTCCAATCTTCAAGAGGACCTGTAACTAGTAAGATATGGATGCAAGCACATGATACACGTTTGGCACATAAAAAAAATTGTTTATTCCATAAGTTGTGCAACTAATGTGTTGAATGATAGATACTATCAATGCAAGTGGCCCCTTCTCTATCATGTAGACTTCAAAGCTACCTTTGGGGCATATGTTTTCTAATTTCCAATGGTTAGATCCAATATAGTGTGGTAGATAAGTGCACATTTTCTTATTTGACTAAGGGTGCTCATGTGATGAGTACTAAGTCTAAATTCTCTAGATACATGTGTTTAATCGATTAAGATATACTACACTTCCACACCATATAGTAATTGTCACATTAATATATATTGTAATGATTAATGAATGTGTGTACATTGGTAATGAGGATAATAAGTAATTATGATCCCCTTCCGTTACATGCTAGAATCACGACCTAGTCCATATGATACAACTGATAGACGCTAATAGAATATTACTATCATAGACTTGTTAGGATATGAATTACCTCACTAATTTATGAGTGTTGTATCTTGAACTTTCTCGTTTGACTCGTGACGCTAACTTGAACTAGACTGTCATCCAATCTATTTGAAAACCACCTGTGACTAAAATGTTACAACCAGATGACACTATCCACATGAGTCTTGAACTCCTATTCAATGATAACCTTGTTTTACAATATGTAATTTCTTATTCGACTTCATCAGCTACAAAAAAGGAAAAAAAATTTGTTGTTTTTTTACTAGTAAAATTTAGGGCATGACACATGGTCCATGATAAATTGAACAATACTAGATACTAAATTAATATGTATATCATTGTGCACATAAATGACAAAAATATATATCAAAATACATGTATCCATAGACAAAATTTTACACAAATATATATCAAATATCATGTATCCATAGACAAAGTACTCAAATATATATCAAAATACATATATCCATATACAAAATGTGGCTGATCATGCCATCAGAATGTGTATAATATCAATGTTTCTATATACAATGTGGCATATGCCATCTCAAAATGTCTCATGATGCATCCTACGAAAACTATACTATCATAGGGTGCTGGTGGATGATCAAACTGCAACCTCTTCATTGCACTAGGTGGATCAGATGCCTCCTACATAAACAAAAAATGAAAACCCAAAGTTAGACTACTAAATTTATATGATTCTACGTATCTAACATTGAATTACTCAAATGCATAATGATCTTTTCCGTAATGGAGATTAATACTATCAAAATTTCATAATAAATACCTCTCTTGTCGACCTCCTGTGCCGGTCAGGAGTCCTCTCATATGTCCTTGCCAATGTTGGTACCTCTCTGATTGTGGGCTATGTATGTTCAAATACCTTTGTCAGATGAATCTACAATTTAAACTATAACATTATAATTCATAGCATGCTAAATTTATAACATATTTAATCATGAATTAAAACTACAACTTACTATTGTAGGCTCCTCCTTAGGAGTGAGTGGTTGCGTCATCAAATCTACATAACTATCCCGTCGGACCTCATGTGCACTAGGAGTCTCCTATGAGATACAAAATAGTAGTTGTTAATATCATGACAATTAGTTTTGAATTTATTTATGAAGATAAGTGATGCAGGAGAATCTCATGCTCATCTGGGGAACATTGAAGATCCAAGGCATTACAGAGGTCATGGAGCATCTCTCGAAGTCAATTGGGCAATCCTTGCACCAATTATGGCTCATGGAAGCATACAAAGTTATAATGTTGGATTCATATGTGGAAAAAAGTTGTAATTGGGCATGAGATAGGATTTTAGGATTTCATATGGTAGATGAGTCATTTGATAGGTTCATGTAGGTTTTCATGATCATATCTTGTCATTAGACAAGTCAAAACGTTCAATAAGCCCATTAAAAGAATAGTTTAACAGTTAGAAATTTGAATAGTAACAGTTATGTGTTTTTTGGAGGGAAACTCCATAATTTAAATTTTATGAAGAGTTAACAAATGAAACCAATTGGAGGTGGTTGAGGGGGTTACTAACCATACCTTGAAACTTATAAATTATGATTGTATGACCTGGAGGGTTAGATTTGTACAGACTGTCTCAAAAAATTGAATGAAAGTGCTTGGTTTTCAAGAGCAACTTGAAGAATCCTTTGTTTTGTAAGTGCTTTTTGATATTGGAATGAGTGGTAATATCATCTTAGATATGTAAATTCATGGTGAATTCTGAAGGAGAAGTTCTAGAATCGAGTTTTGGGTTTTGAACAAGTAGGCCCTGGTTTTTAAGCCATTTTAAGGAGGGTTTTGAAGTTTGGGTGTTTAGGAGTGTGAAAAAGACCTATAATCTTGAAAATGCTTTGATTTATATCATTAATAGAGACTATGAAAAAGGATTAAGTCAGATTGCAAGTTTGAAGGGTACTTTCTTTGTAAAAGTGGTTTAATTAGGCCTAATTCTGAGACAAACTGCCTTGTTCCATACAATCTTTCCAAAGGAGTGATATCTGATTTTTGGATATGTTATAAAAATCAAAAAAGGGTATCTGAAAAGATAGTTTATTTTCTTGGTGTTTTGGAAAGTTTGGGAGAAAAATTAAGAAAATAGGGTCTATTGATCCAAAGAAGAGAATAGCCTAGTAAAGGGCAAAACTGATTTCTTTTGTATCTACTAAAGATTTGTGGGTTTGTAAACCTTAGAAACATTTTGGTTGAAGTTTTTAAAGGTGTGTAGAGGTGGAGGGAACACTTGGTGAATGTAAATCCAAGTTTGGAGTCTTTGGTGGCATTGTGTGCATTTGGGAACACCATTGAAACATAGGGGTTGGGTCCATATTGTGCTTGAATTTGCAAGTTTGTGGTTAGATCCTCCATCCTCTACATAAAATGGTATTAGATCATCAACAAGGTCTTTTGGGAGTAGATAAGTTGTAGGTTTCATCATTGTAGGAGTCTTTGTCATCCTTAGTTTGCTGGTCCCTTTGTTGAAGCCTTGGCATGTCTAATTCCTCCTTGTGTGTCCCAGAGTTGAAATGTACATAAGTGGTGTACAAAGATTTCTTGGTGAGGAAAGAAAGAGAATTAGTGAGTTGGCCCTTGGGAAGGAAGAAAACTTGTTGTGAAAATGCCTCCTAAAAATCAAATGGCTAAGGAACTTGAAGAATTGAGAGAAGAGTTGGCAAGAGAGAAAAGAGAGAGGAGAGAACTTGAAGCATCTAGAGTGAGGGAAGAAAGACAGATGAGAAGAGAGAGGCTGAAGCTTATTGCAAGGATAGAATCCTTAGAAAAGGAAAGGCAAGAACCTAGAGGAGAAGAGGTTAGAGGAAGAAATCATGGAGAGAACCATGAAGAAGAAGAGGTTGGTAATGCAAGGAAAGAGCATGAGACAACAGATGATCCTGAAGAAAGGAGATTTATGAGAATCATTAAGGCAGTATAAGGTAATGGTGGGAAGAACCATATTGATTTTCCAATATACCAGGGTAAACTGGATAGTGAAGAAGTGCTCGAGTGGATAGAGGCCATTGAAAACTACTTTGATCTTGAAGACATAGAGGCAGATAAGAAGGTAAAAGTAGCAAAAGCAAGACTAAGAGGAACAACACTCACTTGGTGGACTAGTGTTTAGAATGAGAGAGAGGAAGGTGGTGCAGGGAACCTAACCTATGTGGCAAGGGGAAACAAGTATCTATGTTGCCGAGCACCTTGCCACTCCATGAAAGCGAGAATTCAAGTAGATTAGGAAGTTGGAATAAAGGTTTGGTCCATATTTTACAAGTTGGTCTATGTTTTGTAATAAAGGCACATATAAGGCCCACAATAATTTTGGTGTGGTTATAAACCAAGTGACTCCATGGGACCAAAAGGCCTTAGAATAGGGTATTTAGAGTCTAAACAGTATTAGCAAAAAGTGGTTGTTTGTTTGTTTTATGGTTGGGAATGCCTATATGGTTATTCCAATGGTCATGTAGACCTTTATATATGTCATATGTGATCTCAGTTGAAAGGGGGAGATCAAAGTGTACAGTGGTTTGGAGAAAAAATAATAAAAACTTCAATTTTTTGGAAATTTACTGGTAATCGCTCGGCTGTTACGCCGGTACAGATCCATACAAAATTTTTATGATTGCTAAGTGTATGAAATAGTTGCAGGGGTGAGTTAGGAAACTTTTCATTTTGGTTGGACTCAAAAAGAAGTTGGGGTTTAAAAGTTATCTACATTTTAGTAGAAGGTGGTTTGAAAAGCCTTATTTCCTAGACCCTTCCACAAATACATCCCTAACTTGCATTCCCACTGGTGGCACCCTATAAAACTGAGGGATATGCAAGTTAGGAGACTAGGAAACATAATGCCAGAGGTTGGAGGCCTAGAGAGAAGGGCAACTATTTTTCCAAGTCAGCCCTAGGTCAAGTAAGCCCATGTGCTTGACCAATTTTTGCAAGGTAATTGGTGACAATCATGGTTTCAAGAACTTCTGATGAGTTTGAGTGCTAGAGTTGGATGCATTGACTGTTTTGGAGTTTTCCTTAAGTTTTTTGGGTCTTGGGAACCCACCTTTCCCATTCTTCCTTGAAGCCCTAGCCTAACTTGATCAACTAGGCCTAGGTACCAAGAAGCAGTTTGGAGGGTGCTGGAGAAAGATCAGCCCAAAAGATTTTGGATTCTTAGTAGGAACCAAGAAGGGTTTTTGGATCTATGGAGAAGTCCCTATGCTATTAAGGGATACTGGGACAAAAGTGCAAAGAAGCTAATTGGAAGGCTACAAGGTTTGTAGGCCTAGAAGTGCAAAGGTGTGTTGAGAGTTTGGTGGAACCAAAAAAATTGATGATTTTGGGTTGGAACAGTATATCCATGATTTTCTCCATTTCTAGTGATAGTTGGTGAGGCTTTTGAAGTGGGATTGCCTTGTTTGGCTTGGAGGTTGAGTATACCCGGAGTGGGTAAGAGGACTTGAGAGAAGTCCTAGAATCCTAAGTTGGATTGTGACAACCATTTATTGGCTTGTGGAAGGTAGTTGCTGCGGACTCTGCATCAAAAGGGGATTGAATAAGATTTCAGATTGGGGGAGAATGAAGACCATGGTGAGAAATCAATTCTTGCCATCTGATTTAGCAATCCAAATAAAGATAAGAAGGAACAATTTGAAACAGAGGGATATGGATGTCATTTCCTATACCGAGCAATTCCATACCCTGAGTATTAGGGAAGGACTGGAAGATGAATATGAGAAGGTGGCTAGATATATTAATGGCCTCAAGTACAATATTCAAGATGAAATAGGATTGAATGTACCAAGGACACTTGGAGAATGTTTTCAGTTGGCAATCCACGCAGAGGAGAAGTTGAAAAGAAAGAATGAGAGGCAAGCAAATCAGAGAGGAGGTGGAACAATGAGAGGAAGAGGTGTAACAAGTTAATTTGACACTTCAAACAATCAAGACAAAGATAAAAGAAAAGAGATTACATCTGAGACAAGAGGAAGTTTTAGGGGAGGAAGATTTGGAAGTGGAAGAGGTAATAGTGTTTTCACAGGTAAATGCTTCACATGTGGAGGAGTAGGCAATCAATCCTACAAGTGCCCTGAGAAAGGTTTGGATTTTAGGAAGGAGGAGAGGAGAGTCACCTTGACCCAAGGAGAATAGGAAGAAAAGAAGTACGATAATGCAGACCCTGAATTTGAAGGAGAATCTTTGATGGTGAGAAGAGGACCACAAATGCAGGAGCAAAAGGAGACCATACCATCCATTTTCAAGACAAATTGCATGAGCCATGGTAAGATTTGTAAGATGATAATAGACTCTGGTTCCTTTGATGATTTAGTGTCTTATGAAATGGTAAATAAACTAGGATTGAAGAAGTATCCTATTGATAGACCATATAGGGCATCTTGGGTCAGTGATGCACAAAATATTGTTGTAAGGGAGAAAGCAATAGTGGATTTCTCTATAGGAGAATATAAAGATCAAGTTATATGTGATTTCATTCTAATGACATGCTACCATGTAATCCTTGGAAGGCCTTGGCAAGCCTCAAGGAACACTATTCATTTTGGCTCATCAAATGTTTCTATAGCACACAAAGATGGTGTGAAGTTTAAGCTAAATCCTTTCACTGGTCATGATGAGGAAAGAGTTATTTGTTTAAGCAAGAAAGAGTTTGTGGACTTGCAGGAGTAGAGGGAGAGTAAACATGATATGATAGATCTGCCACTGAAGCCATCTCTTTTGGTTATGAAGGATGAGATTGTTCAAACTCAAAATTCTGCTTACAAGCAGATAGTGACAGCAAAAGGAGTGATGATAGGAATAGTATGGTGTCCTTTGGTGATGAGAGTGAACACAGAAGTGAACATATCGATGGAGGATAAGAGACAAGGTCAACATGACCTCAGACAACAAGTTATTTAGCCTTTGTCAAGGATAAAACATGACTATTCACAATCAACAGGCAGTAAGGTTACCATGACTGGTAACAAGGATCCAATGTTTTTTGTTTATAATGATTTGTATGCAAGTGTCTAGGGTAATACATTGTAGGTGCAAAGTTGCAAACATCCCTCTAGAAGGATGGGAGGAATACCTTTTTTGAGTTTTATAACATATAAAATCCTAAAATCCTATCTCATGCCCAATTACAACTTTTTTCCACATATGAGTCCAACATTATAACTTTGTATGCTTCCATGAGCCATAATTGGTGCAAGGATTGCCCAATTGACTTCAAGAGATGCTCCATGACCTCTGTAATGCCTTGGATCTTCAATGTTCCCCTGATGAGCATGGGATGCTCCTACATCACTTATCTTCATAAATAAATTCAAAACTAATTTTCATGATATTAACAGCTACTATTTTGTATCTCACAGGAGACTCCTAGTGCACATGAGGTCCGACGGGATAGTTATGTAGATTTGATGACACGGCCACTCACTCCTGAGGAGGAGCCTACAATAGTAAGTTGTAGTTTGAATTCATGATTAAATATGTTATAAATTTAGCATTCTATGAATTATAATGTTATAGTTTAAATTGTAGATTCATCTGACAAAGGTATTTGAACATATATAGGCCACAATTAGAGAGGTACCAGCATTGCTGAGGGCATATGAGAGGACTCGTGACTGGCGCAGGAGGTCGACGAGAGAGGTATTTATTATGAAATTTTGATAGCATTAATGTCCATTATGGAAAAGATCATTATGCATTTGAGTAATTCAATGTTAGATACGTAGAATAATATAAATTTAGTAGTCTAACTTTAGATTTTCCTTTTTTGTTTATGTAGGAGGCATCCAATCCACTTAGTGCAGCGAAGAGGCTGCATTTTGATCATCCACCAGCACCCTAGGATAGTATAGTTTTTGTAGGATGCATCATGAGACATTTTGAGATGGCATATGCCACATTGTATACAAAAACATTGATATTATACACATTCTGATGGCATGATCAGCCACATTTTGTATATGGATCTATGTATTTTGATATATATTTGAGTACTTTGTCTATGGATACATGATCTTTGATATATATTTGTGTAAAATTTTGTCTATGGATACATGTATTTTGATATATATTTTTTTCATTTATGTGCACAATGATATACATATTAATTTAGTATCTAGCATTATTCAATTTATCATGGATCATGTGTCATGCCCTAAATTTTACTAGTAAAAACACAACAATTTTTTATTTTTTTTGTAGCTTATGAAGTCGCATAATAAATTACATATTGTAAAACAAGGTTATCATTGAATAGGAGTTCAAGACTCATGTGGATAGTGTCATCCGGTTGTAACATTTTAGTCACAGGTGGTTTTCAAATAGATTGGATGACAGTCTAGTTCAAGTTAGCATCACGAATCAAACAAGAAAGTTCAAGATACAACACTCATAAATTAGTGAGGTAATTCATATCCTAACAAGCCTATGATACTAATATTGTCTTAGGGTCTGTCAGTTGTATCATATGGACTAGGTCATGATTCAAGCATATAAGGGAAGGGGATCAGAATTACTTATTATCCTCATTACCAATGTACACACATTCATTAATCATTACAATATATATTAATGTGACAATTACTATATGGTGTGGAAGTGTAGTATATCTTAATCGATTAAACACACGAATCTAGAGAATTTAGATTTAGTACTCATCAAATGAGCACCCTTAGTCAAATAAGAAAATGTGCACTTATCTACCACACTATATCGGATCTAACCAATGGAAATTAGAAAACATATGCCCCAAAGGTAGCTTCGAAGTCTACATGATGGAGAAGGGGCCACTTGCATTGACAGTATCCATTATTCAACACATTAGTTACACAACTTATGGAATAAACAATTTTTTTTATGTGCCAAACGTGTATCATATGTTTGCATCCATATCTTACTGGTTATAGGTCCTCTCGAAGATTGGACTAATACTAAGTCATTTTCTCCCTCTTTACTCTATTTATTCATCCTTGTGCATTCTATCAACATTGCTTCCTCAACAAACTAGCACTCACTACAGTTTCCTAAACACAAAAATTACTATTTCAATACATAAATTAAACTCACTCTAGCAAAAGATAATTACTAACTATCTAGCTCATCAACTACTAACTAATCTAGCTACATTGCCATGCTTTTACATTTACTATTTTAATTACTATAATTACTATACTATTACATTTACTTTTTACATTATTACATCTAATTATTCAGCATAAGCTCACTTTCTCACTATCAATATTATTATTATCAAAGTATGTTAAGATTCAAAGTAGTTTCATAGTACGAATTAGTAAGCACATAAAATGAGGAACTCTTAGTAAGTCTAAGGGCCAATTCAAAGTACTTAACTCAATAATAATTCACAATCTGTATTTAAACACATCCTACTACACCATCATATTGAGTCTGTCAATTTAAATTTGTTAGATGAATTGTTTATGCAAGGATTAGGTGCAAGCGTATAAATAAGGTTTGTATATAACATAGCTTGTCATTCAGACATATATGTATTCATCATTTCATGCAACTAACGTAGTAAAATGTGGTGTACATGAATCATATTATCATTAATTATACATAGGATGCATGAGCTGATGAGCTACCTCTAATGGCATGTCTATTGACCCTTATTACATACTAGCTAACTAATGCTTTATTCCTACACTACATTTTCAAATTGGTATTTATATTCTATCGACTTTGATATTCTACGAATATCTTCAATTGAATCCACAAAATTCATTATCTAACTAACATTCCCTCAAGCCAAATATAAAATTCACTTGACATTAAATCCAACATCTGCACAGGTTTTTCATGCATTCAATTCTATCTAGTAACTCTTATCTATCAATGTTCTTTATTGACTAGATAAAACTAGATTTGAGTTATTATTTTAATCCATCATCCATCCTTATCCTTGATTCTCCAATCCCATCATTCGGAAAACTTACTTCATATTAACCCTATTATATGTACATCCAACTATCCTAATTTACAATCTTAACACTAATTTAATTAAACCCTCTGTACTTAACATCATGTTCAATTATATATGCATTCTCGTAAACTTATTTATTTCATTTAATTTATTTTCCTATATTGAGCTTTTCCATTACCATATGGTTTAATTGTTACATGTTTCTAAATGAGCCCCTTGATATAAACATTACCCTTAAACTAAGCTCAAATACACTAAGTGTCATTATCCTCTATTCAAGACTTGAAATGATTAAATAATTATCTGATAAAAATAAAAATAAATCTAAACGGTGAATCTCTGATCTATCTTAAATCATCATCATTCCCTAACTCTTACCAAGGCCACATTTCTTCCTATACGTGGTCCCCACAAGGTCCCACGTGGGTCATGTGCAGAATTTTGACTAATCCAAGCCTTAGGAAATCTTTTTCTCATTCCTCCAATCAACAATCCTAATGTGAACAAGTCATATTAAATGTCAACTTGACATTCTCCTAAGTACAAATCCCTTAGGATTGCTATCCCACTCCCCCTTAATTTCAAGTTGACTACCTATGCTTGGGAACACGTGACCACTGCTGCAAGGAGGGGACGACTAGTGCATAAGACAAGGATGTGACATAAACCCTTTCTCCTATGCACCCAAGTATATTAATGGGGATGAAACCCCTTTTCAAGGAGGCAAGCTCAAGGATAAAATTTTTGACATGACATGTTAGAATTAATGTCAAATTTAACAATATGCCTTGGGGAGTGGAGAAAACTTTTTGCATTATGATGGCTTAGGAAATGTTGGGGCCTACTCTAGAAGGGTGGTCAAGATCAATCTTGGCTTTTATTTTATTTTTGAGTTAAATATTTAAATTTTTCATATTCTCTAACATGCACACTAATATGCCTTTGTTTATTTAATTACTAATTCATTATTTGAGTGTTGGATGTGACTTAGAGGTCACAAGATTGTAATGTGTACCATTCTATCACTTAGGAAATATATTAGTCTAGGACACTTATTAGTCTCTATATGCTATTATTATTTTTATTTTTATTGGATAGCAGTCTAGAATCTAGGAATATTCTTTAATATTTTATTGCTCTATATTAAGGAAGGGATTTATTTGCCTTTACCATACATTTTCCAAAGAGGAAAATGCATGCTTACAGCAATGTATCTCATAGATTTTATTATGTCTTCTCTTACAAAAAACTTCATTTTGTTATATAATGAAATTAATTTGAAGATTTCCTTGCTTAGAATTGCATTAAGCTTGGTAATTAAAATCAATGTTATCCATGCATGTGATATGAACATAAAATTTTCCTTCCAAATTATTGAGTGCACAACAATATTGTAAGCAATATACTAAGTTTTAAATTTATACAATCAATGGTATCACATAACATCTATGGATTGTTATTATCAACTAGTCATTTACAATACCACAAGGAGAAAACTTTCTTTCACATTTTCAAATGATAACAATGATGTCAAAGAAAATCTGTGACTCATACCAATGCTTTCATAACAATATAAACTCCAAATGAAACATGCATATACAACCTTATCAATTATTTCCTCTACACGTACATTAGGTAACAATGATACAATCTCCTTCCATCACAATGGGGCAACATAAGGGACTTTTCAAAATCATAAGGAACATGAACATTTAAAGATGTGGACAATGAGTCACAATACAACAAGATGTAGAATGGTGTCACAGTAATCCACATGGAATGAACACCATTCAAGCACTCACATGAATGCTACTCCACAGTGCAATGCAATGCATACTCCATTGATAAACTCCACACATGCATATTTGCTTAACCATGCTAAAAGAAAGAAATGGAAAAGAAGCAAGTTTGAGATACCAACCTTGGTCCAAGTTAGGGTAAGGATAGTTGTAATAGAGCTCCCCTAATCTCCCTCCAAAACCTATTTGTCTCTAAAATTAGAGAGTGGGCAAACACCCCACTAGTTTGTCCAAGACCCTCTAATAAAGCCTTCCCACTAACTTATTTTAGAAAAAAAACTAAGCCACTCCATTGTTACAAACTTTTCTCCTCTAACGGTTCATTGATAGCCCTCACGAGTTCTGAGTTATGACCCTCGAAGGATCGACCTCAAAATGCACTTAGAGCACCTTGGAGACTCCTCAGTATGGGGTGGTTGCAAATGATAGATGGTCTTCATGGCCAGAACAAGGGTTTGACTAGGGTTCACCCGCCCATCCGGAGCTAATGGCACTGACGATTCAATGCCAAGATCAACAATTTCAAAGTTACGCTGTGGTGCACCTATGAACTGAGGCACACTGTGAGTTTTGGCATTGAGCGAGATCGTTGTGCTGAATCCAAATGAAATGTGATCTCTCAAAAATGAGATAGGCTATTTTAGGCCTCAATATCACCATCCTATAGAATTTGACAATTCATCGATAGCCCTCACGAGCTCTGAGTTATGACCCTCTAAAGATTGACCTCAAAATGCACTTAGAGAACCTTGGGGACTCCTCGGGACGGGGTGGCCGCAAATGATGGATGGTCTCCGTGGCCAGAACAAGGGTGTGACTAGGGTTCACCTGCCCATCCAGAGCTAATGGCACTGACGATTCGATGCCAAGATCAACGGTTTCAAAGTTACGCTGTGGTACACCTATGAACTGAGACACACTGCGAGTTTTGGCATCAAGCGAGATCATTGTGCCGAATCCAAACAGAATGTGATCTCTCAAAAATGAGATAGGTTATTTTAGGCCTCAACATTATCGTCCTATAGTATTCGATAGTTTATCGATAGCCCTGACGAGCTTCGAGTTATGACCCTCAGAAGATCGACCTCAAAATGCACTTAGAGAACCTTGGGGACTCCTCGGTACAGGGTGGCCACGGACGATAGAGGGTCTTTGTGGTTGGAATAAGGGTGTCACTACGGTTCACCCACCCACTCAGAGCTAATGGCACTGACTTGTAGCCGTTAGGAGTTAGATTTTGAAAAGTTGTCAAGAAAGGTTGACCCCTTTGACTTGTATCATGAAAGGTTTCTTTGCGCCTTGCTTGATTGTTTGAAGACTGCTCCATGTGTCACTATCTTTCTTGGAAAAAAAATTGCTTTTGAACATCAAGCTTGCAATATTATCAATTATTGTCAAACTTTTTCAACCAAGTCAAAATGTCAAGTGCAAATATTTGTTTGCATTTTTTGCTAAGGGGAGTTTCATAAATTGACTTTGATTTTCTATGTCTCTAGTGCTTGAACATGCTTAAAATGGCTCTTTTTTCTTAGAGCTATTGGTATTTTCTAACTTCATGGTCTATGATATGCATACCAAGAATTTCTTTCACTAAATGGTTTCCTTGATCTATTGACTACACTTAAATTTGTTCACTTGTCATCTCTCTTTATTTATCTACATTGCTATTTGGGATTTTTTCGTAGCTCTTGACTTGAGTCACTAGTGTTGGAACCTACTTGGACAATTTGTTTGACAAGTCATTCATTCATTTCTACCTCTCTTTGACATGTGAACACTCTACCTCTCTAGTTTGGACATCAAGTTATCTTCTGTCACCTTATTAGCTTCCTCTAGTCTCCTTCATGCTTTATTATCTATCTACCACTATGGTATTCAAACCTTGTGCTACCAAACCTCAACCAAATCTAGATGATCATGATATCCTCCATACCACTAAAGAGTTTCAAGATCTATATCTTCAATACAAAGAGCTAGAAGAGACAACTAATATTTCTTACCTTCATCTCTCTAAGCACATGTTAGAAATCAATTCTAAACTTGAGAAAAGGTTAGAGGAGAATATTTCATTCTTAAATTAATCTCCATTAAGACCTTTACATACACATGGGTCATCTTCTTCAAGGTCTACATATTCTATGCCAAGACATCAAATATCTTCATCTTCTAGATCTAAAGACCTCTTTAGAGAACAAGCAAGCGATACCTCCTTTGAGCCTATGCTAAACTTTCATTATGGACCTATCTTTGACCAAGATAGTGATGAAGACATGGATGCATTCTATTCACTTAAGAAACAAAAAAATTATCATGGAGGAATTTTTGAGAGAACTTTTACTCCATTGGAAGATTCTCATGATAACATCTTGCAAACACTTCTTGATAATGAATCCATCACATTACTAGACAACTCTAGACCTTATGAACCCAAAATCAAACCTCCATTGTGGAGAAATTATCATTAAATCCACTTCCATGGAAAAAAATTTCATAAAACTAAAGATTCCATAGTGTTGAAACATAAAATCGAAGATCTCATTTATGATGGGATTGTTGATACCTCTAATGACTCATGTGTCACAAGATCATGCTGATGAACCTATGTCAAGTGATGATTTCCTTGACACCTTCACTACTTATAACACTAATGAACCTCCTAAAGTGCCAAAGCTTTCGAAAATGCCTCCACCAAACAAAGAACCTAATTCTTTCCATATAGACCATGCATACCCTCAAGGGCAACAACTAAAAGAAAATCAAGCTAACCTTCACTTGTCTACAAACCTTTTCCATGCTACTAAGACTAAAGATCCTCAACATTCATGCAATACTATGATTACTATGCCCACTTTAGCTAATCCTGTATTATTGCTTTAAGATTCTATCATGCACACCTCACATTTTACCTTTTCCTTAGAAGGTGCTCCATATCAAGATGACTCTCAAAAGGAAAAATATATAAATAAAGATCAAGATCAAACACCTTTTCATCTCATCCAAAATTTCACCTTTCTATATCCTGTGTGTTACCCACCTCCTACATATGATGAGGATACCATTTCCACTACCTCCATTGAGCTTACTGAAACTTATGGGAAATGTGATCTTTCTATGCTATATAAAGAAATATGTTAAGATCAAAGTGTCCCCTCATGTTATAATTCTCCATATCCACTTCAAAACTATGCTCAAGATTCAAACACTCCTATCAAAGGTCTTTCTCCTATAAAAGGTACTCATGAGTCTAGTAATGACTTTGGTCATGCTACTCACTCTAAAGATGTTGAAATCCCTAGTCACTATCCCTTTGCATTTCGTAATTCTATCCTTGGTCCTTATCCATCTAATATAAAGTCTTCAAACCTTCTCCTAGACTTTCTACTTCTAGCTCTCCAAAGTCTCTCTTGAAAGACTTTAATATTGAACATAAATCTAAGTTGACATTCAATATTCCAAAGGCTTCCACTCCATTTTCTTCAAAACATATTTCTCAAAAGCTTACAAATATTCCACTCAATCTTCTTCTAACATTGTCCTACTAGCTCATACACCTAAACCTTGATCCATTTCCTCCATGATTCCTCCATCATTCGGGAACCCTCCAAGGTGTGTGTAAATGTTGATCTTCCCCACTTTGTCACCTACCCTTATGCAATGTTTTCAAAGCTACACTTACCTACTATCCATGCTCATACAATCCTTCCAAGGAATGAACTCTTATCCTACTATAATCTCACTTCCTTCACCCTATCAACATCATTGAGCATACTTGTCTATGGTCTTGGCTTATCATAACTTATCTATCCTTTAGGAACACTATCTAACTTGAAAATAGTTGACCTATTTCTAATTTTTTTTTTTTAAAATAGAAAAGAAGATAAAAAATGTGCCTGGGTGAAAACCATTATCTTATCCATGAGATTCCCTATTTTACTTTCTCATTCACTCATAGCCTTCATATCCAACTTCATATCATTCATTATGCATGTGCTATCTTTCTTATTGGCTTTAATTGCATATCCTACATGCTATCTTCTTTCATGGATTTCATCGCTTATCCCAAATGTGCTTCATTAAACTTTTCAATATGAAAGTCTTTCAAAACATTATACAATATTATGACTCTTTATGCTTTCAAATGCTATGATTGGTTGCAAAATGGAAGAAATCAAGTATTCTAATTGTTCATCCATACTTTCTAGATTTTTCTTATTTGATTAGTTTGATAAAAATAGTTTTAATAATCATAATGTCAGGTTTATGTCAAATAAGGAAAAAACCAAATTTGTAATAAGATATCCGCATGTAATTATCTTTCATATAGTTATAAATGCTCTTAAAATTGTCCTTATAGCCTTGTATCACATGCAAATATGATTTGCAAGAACTTGTTCAATATCTTCCTCTTATAATTCCTTACAAAGAACCTACCAAAATACAAAAACCATATACAAAAAAAGTACACATTTTACATCATAATACATCATAAATTTTAGAAATTCTCCCCAATTCCACCCCCCTCCAACTCTTCATGATGTACCTACATTCCAATATCATAAAAAAATTAGTAACTTATTGTATTAAACAAGATAATCATCAATTCATTAAATCATTATGAAGAAAATAACATAAGAAGTATATATACCTAGTCGAGTATTCCAATAGGGTCCTCTCTCTATTTTAGGGTCTCCAACAGGGCTTCATGATCAGCATTAGCAATAGTAAAAAGTTTTTTTACTTTTGGTCTTCCTTGATGCTTCAATAACTTTACATTTGTTGCTATAATAAGATGCGAATATATGAGAATTACTTTGTGCTTCTGATAGTCTTCGAATGAAGGAATTCTGTTCCTTCTAAGCATGTATGTCTGCAGCCATGTTCCATCAACAACCACTGAACCAGTAGGATATATGAATCCATCATCATCTGTGATCGGTTTTGCAAGTTTTTGTTTGCCTCTTACACAACGTGCTAATCAATAATTGAATTTCTAATCATTCCCCTGTGGTGCAACCAATGCAAAGACATATCCTGGCTGAAGTAGATCTGATAGATGGTTATGCTCAAGTGAACTTTCCATGTCATCATTTTTGATAGAGGGTATGATAAAAAATGGAGTAATATAATGTGGAGCCCATGTGTCCACCCACTCATTTGACTCATAGTGATCCCACTCACACTGAAAACAAGTACGACAAAAACAAGCTAGTTGTCGTGTCCAAATGGTCCATGTACTAGAATTAGAGCTTCGAAATGAATGCATTTTTGATGAGTCTCTCACTGTAGCACAATCTGATCTATCACCTATGGACCCTTCCTCAACCAACCAAAAGAACCTGCGTACCACTGAATCAAGAGTCCCCCCCTATGATAATGCTAAACTACAAAAATAAAAAATGCTACGAGCATCAAGAAACTTTGTTGTTGAAATCTTCAGTTGCTCCTTAACTAGAGCTCTCTTCACACATGCCCCTGCTCCATCATGTTCCCCTTTTCCATGGCCGAACTCAAAAAAATTCCAAATATGAGGCACCCCTCTCTCTATGTGCATCCTACACAACCAATAAAACATGCGAGTATTTTTGAATTGACCTATACAGTTATCTGACCAAATGATATGTCTATCCATAGAAATTGCATGCTCATGTAAGAAATCAAAAAAATTCTCAAAAAAATGTTGCACAAACTCGTGAGAGTGAGATCTATCATCTCTCATAAAAAAATGATACTCTCTAATAATCTTTCGATTATCTTCCGCACTATCAGGGGCATGTCTATATGTTATGTGAACAAAAATTGCAATCTGAATGGAGTTGTAATACTAAGATTGTGTCTCATTTTGAGGTTGCAATGTGTAATTCTTAGCAAAATCAACAACTGATATAATAGTGCCAATGGGAAAAGTCTCCTTACACGTTCTAAATTGTTGATCCAACCACTGAGACCTGTGACTATGTCTTGCATACTTGTAAAAAAGATTTTCCTTGAAATCTGAAATAAAATTAGCCACACTGATATTTTTTCCAACCAATTCACATCTAGAGCTCTCACTCCCACTCTTAAATGTGTATTTCACCATTTCATATACCCTTTTTTTCAGTATTGTTTTTCCAAGATCTTGTTTGCACCCCTCATGAAAACATGTGTGAAACTTGGATAAGCCACCACATTCTGAACACTTCTCATTTAAGAAAGCATTTATATAAAAGGAACAACCATCAACTCTACGACATAAGAGTTGATCTAGCAAGTCTCTTGATGATTTTGGAAGCCCACTAGCCCCACAATCCTCCAACATTTATTTACTATGCAAAGTAGAATAGATGGATTGTAATAGTTCATGGTGCATATAAAACTCAACATGATATTTGCAACAACATGTATTTCGAATTTTGAGTGGCACACAATAAAATGGCTTCAAAGATTCAAAAGCCCTTTGTGATATATGAAGACTTGGATGACTCTCTCTAAATTGTTTGAACAACATAGTTTGACTTACCTCTAAATTGTGTTTAGGATGTGGCGTGTGGTCTCTGATGCCAATTTTCAACTTTAAAACATCTTTAGCATTGGGTGATACTCGTGAGCTAGAATGCCAAAATTGTGTAATTTCTTCCTTCACATCGTCAAATAGCTTCTTATCAAAATGTGGAAGTCTCCCACCAAATGCCCATGTTTCATTTTGAAGAGGATCATCAATTTTCTCTCGTCGACTAAGTGCTCTTCTCAAAGTAGTATGATTTAGATTCAAATCAATAAAAGTTTGTCTCGTATATCTACCCTTTCTCAAATGATGACTTACCAAAGAGGTTGTAATGACCCTTCGAGCATCTCTATTATCCTTCTCTCTGCTATTTTTTCCAATGCTATTGAGAGCACTGAAAAGATTTTTCACGATAATGGCATTTCTTTCCAACTTTTTATTGACATGAATCTTCAATTTTGAAAGCATAGGTCTCATCTTTTGCATCTTTAATAAGTGTATGAAAAGCTGACATTGCTCTACCACTATCTTGTTGCCGAAAAAAACTGATATAGTCTTGAAGCCCATAACCAAATGGTTCTTTCTGATTTTTTTCCTTCCAAACTAGTAATAATCGTTTCATCTATTTCAATTATTCATTTTGGTGTTTTAGAACCTTCATGTCGATTATAATTAGGAGATATGTAAGGTTCTTGTGCATTGTCATCTTCGACATGGTCAATTATGCAATTTGGATTATGACTTGGTGGCATTTCTTTTTCAAAATTTTCATTTTCCAAATTTTCAATTTTGTCATAATCGTTTTCAATAGGTACATTTTCATTCCCCAACTGTACATATTGATTATCTGACTCTATGATTTCACGTTCGATTAATTCATCATCAACTTGACTGATATTTAGCATACCTTGTCTTTTTCTTCAGTGTTCCATTTTGTCCCTTTCCCTAGATGCCGCAATGTCTTCATTTGATATCTTTCTTTTGTGTTTACCCTTTCGACGACTGCTGCTCTCCATTCAGATGACAAATTCGAACACCTAAGGTTATATTTTCAAATTTTTTTTGATTAGTTGGGCTCCAAAACGTGACTTTTTCCAAAACCCGGGAAAATAGAAGTGAAAAAGTGATGTTGTCGAGTTTGCAGGGACAGGGAATTATTGGGAATTGGTGCTAGTAAAATCGGATATCCGATTATGTAAAATGAATTTTTGGGGGGAAACTCGCTATAATTTCCCTCCTTTATAATAATTATATTAATATTATGAAAATCATTGGAGGTAAACCGACTTTGATTTATTACTAAGTTAATAGTATAGTAATATTAATATATAATAGCATCAATAGTATAATAGTATTAATATATAGAAATATTTATATATAGTATTAATATAGCTATAGTATCAATATTATTATTATACCTATAATAGTATTAATATTATTACTATAGATATAATAGTGTAAATATTTAGTGTTTATTTACATTATTATTATTATGATGCTACAATATAGTATTAATATATATATTATTATAATAGTTATAATAGTATTATTATTATTACTATAGATATAATAATATTAATATTTAATGTTTATTTATATTATTATTATTATTATCATAAAATAGTATAAATAGTATATATATATCCTTTCATTTTTTAACCCATATACATATGAACGATTCGAATATGTTCTTATGGGTCCTAGGACCCCAAGGGACATATGTCGTCATTTAATGGATCAAAGGGGGTCATAGGTCACCCTATGACCCCCTTTGACCCATATGAACGATTCAAATATGTCTCTATGGGTCCTAGGACCCCTAGGGACATATGTTGTCATTTAAAGGGTCAAAGGGGGTCATAGGTCACCCTATGACCCCCTTTGACCCATATGAACGATTCAAATATCTCCCTAAGGGTCCTAGGATCCTTAGGAACATATGTCATCGTTTAATGGGTCAAACGGGGTCATAAGTCACCCTATGACCCCCTTTGACCAATTTGACTAATTTGAATATGTTCTTAGGAGTCCTATGACCCCTAGGAACATATGTCATCATTTAATGGGTCAAAAGGGGACATAGGTCACCCTATGACCCCATTTGACCCATATGAACGATTCGAATATGTCCCTATGGGTCTTAGGACCCCCAAGGACATATGTCGTCATTTAATGGGTCAAAGGGGGTCATAGGTTGACCCATATGAACGATTCAAATATGTCCCTAGGGGTCCTAGGACCCCTAGGGACATATGTCATCTTTTAATGGGTCAAAGGGGGTCATAGAGCACCCTATCACCCCCTTTGACCTATAGAAACGATTCGAATATGTCCCTAAGGGTCCTAGGACCCCTAGGGAAATATGTCATCGTTTAATGGGTCAAACGGGGTCATACGTCACCCTATGACCCCCTTTGACTCATAAGAACGATTTGAATATGTCCCTAGTGGTCCTAGGACCCCTAGGGACATATGTCATTGTTTAATGGGTCAAAGGGGGTCATAAGTCACCCTATGACCCCCTTTGACCCATATGGCCCATTCGAATATGTCCCTAGGGGTCCTAGGACCCCTACGGGCATATGTCGTCGTTTAATGGGTCAAAGGGGATCATAGGGCAACCTATGACCCCCTTTGACCCATATGAATGATTCGAATATGTCTTCATAGGCCCTAGAACCGTTAGGAACATATGTCGTCGTTTAATGGGTCAAAGGGGGACATAGGTCACCCTATGACCCCCTTTGAACCATATGAACAATTCGAATATGTCCCTAGGGGTCCTAGGACCCCTAGGGACATATGTCATCATTTAATAGGTCAAAAGGGGTCATAGGTCACCTTATGATCATTTAATGGGTCAAAAGGGGCCATAAGTCACCTTATGAGCCCCTTTGACCCATATGGCCCATTTGAATATGTCCCTAGGGGTCCTAGGACCCCTAAGGACATATGCCGTGGATTAATGGGTCAAAGGGTGTCATAGGTCACCCTATGACCCCCTTTGACTCATAGAAACGATTCAAATATGTCCCTAGGGGTCCTAAGACCCATAGGAACATATGTTTTCAATTAATAGGTCAAAGGGGGTCATAGGTTGCCCTATGACCCCCTTTCACCCATATGAACGATTCAAATATGTCCTTATGGGTCTTAGGACCCCTAGGGGCATATGTCATCATTTAATGGGTCAAAGGGGGACATAGGTCACCCTATGACCCCCTTTGACTCATATGAATGATTCGAATATTTTTTTATGGGTCTTACGACCCCCAGAGACATATGTTGTCGTTTAATGGGTCAAAGGGAGTCATAGGCCAGCCTATGACCCCCTTTGACCCATACGAATGATTTGAATATGTCCCTAGGGGTCCTTGGACCCCTAGGGACACATGTCGTTGGTTAATAGGTCAAATGGGGTCATAAGTCACCCTATGATCCTGTTTGACCCATATGAACGATTAAATTATGTCCCTATGGGTCCTAGAACCACTAGGGACATATGTCGTCATTTAATGGGTCAAATGGGGTGATAGGTCACCCTATGACCCCCTTTGTCCCATAGGAACGATTCGAATATGTCCCTAGGCGTCCTGGGACCCCTAGGAACATATGTCATCATTTAATGGGTCAAAGGGGGTCATAGGTCACCTTATGACCCCCTTTGACCCATATGAATGATTCAAATATGTCCCTAGGGGTCCTAAGACCCCTAAGGACATATTTCGTCGTTTAATTGGCCAAAGGGGGTCATAGGTCGCCCTATAACCCCCTTTGACCCATAAGAATGATTCAAATATGTCCTTAGGGGTCTTAGGAGCCCTAGGGACATATGGCATCATTTAATGTGTCAAAAGAGGTCATAGGTCACTCTATGACCCCCTTTGACCCATAAGAACGATTCGAATATGTCCCTCGGGGCCCTAAAACCACTAGGGACATATGTCGTCGTTTAATGGGTCAAAGGGGGTCATAGGGCAAACTATGACCCCCTTTGACCCATATGAATGATTCGAATATGTCCCTTTGGTTCTTAGGACCCCTAAGGACATATGTCGTCGTTTAATGCATCAAAGGGGGACATAGGTCACACTAGACCCCTTTTGACCCATATGAACGATTCAAATATGTCCTTAGGAATCCTAGGACCCTTATGGACATATGTCATCATTTAATGGGTCAAAGGGGGTCATATTTCACCCTATGACCCCCTTTGACCCGTACGGCTCATTCAAATATGTCCGTAGGGGTCTTGGGACCTGTAGGGACATATGTCGTCGTTTAATGGGTCAAAGGAGATTGTATGTCACCCTATGACCCCCTTTGACCCATATTGCCCATTCGAATATGTCCCTATGGTTCCTAGGATCCCTAGGGACATATGTTATCATTTAATGGGTCAAAGGGGGTCATAGGGCACCCTATGACCCCCTTTGACCCATATGAACGATTCCAATATGTCCCTAGGGGTCCTTGGACCCCTAGGGACATATATAGTCATTTAATAGGTCAAAGGGGGTCATAGGGTGACCTATGACCCCCTTTAACCCATATGAACGATTTAAATATATCCCTATGGGTCCCAAGACCCATAGAGACATATGTCGTCATTTAATGGGTCAAAGGGTGTCGTAGGTCACCTTATGACCAACTTTGACCCATATGAATGATTTGAATATGTCCCTAAGGGTCTTATGACCCCTAGGTACATATGTCGTCATTTAATGGGTCAAAGGAGGTCATGAGTCACCCTATGACCCCCTTTGACCAATTTGAACAATTCAAATATGTCCTTAGGGGTCCTATGACCCCTAAGAACATATGTCGTCATTTAATGTGTCAATGGGGGTCATAGGTCACCCTATGACCCCCTTTGACCCATATGAACGATTCGAATATGTCCCTATCAATCATAAGACTCCTAGGGACATATGTCGTCATTTAATGGGTCAAAGTGGGACATACCCTATGACCCACTTTGACCCATATGAAGAATTGAAATGTCCCTAGGGGTCCTTGGACCCATAGGGACATATGTCATCATTTAATAGGTCAAAGGGGGTCATAGGTCACCTATGACCCCCTTTGACGCATAGGAACGATTCGAATATGTCCCTAAGGGTCCTAGGACCTCTAGGGATATATGTCATCGATTAATGGGTCAAAAGTGACCTATAACCCCCTTTGACCCATATAAACGATTCAAATATTTTCTTATGGGTCCTAGGACCCCTAGGGACATATATCATCATTTAATGGGTCAAAGGGCGACATAGGTCACCTTAGGACCTCCTTTGACCTATATGAATGATTCAAATATGTCCCTAGGAGTCCTAGGACTGTTAGGAAAATTTGTCATCATTTAACAGGTCAAAGGGGGTCATAAGTCACCTTATGACCCCCTTTGACCCATATGGCCCATTCGAATATGTCCCTAGGAACATATCTCGTCGATTAAAAGGGGGTCATAGGTCACCCTATGACCCCCTTTGACTCATATGAATGATTCAAATATGTTTATGTGGGACCTAGGATACCTAGGGACATATGTCGTCATTTAATGGGGCAAAGGGAGTCATAGGTCACCCTATGACCCCCTTTGACCCACAGGAACGATTCAAATATGTTCTTAAGGGTCCTAGGACTCCTAGGGACATATATCATCGTTTAATGGGTCAAAGAGCCTCATACGTCACCCTATGACCCCCTTTGACCCATATGGCCCATTCGAATATGTCCCTAGGAGTCATAGGACCCCTAGGGACATATGTCATCGTTTAATGTGTCAAAGGGGGTCATAGGGCACACTATGACCCCCTTTGACCTATATAAATGATTCAAATATGTCCCTAGGGGTCCTACGACCCCTAGGGACATATGCCATCATTTAGTAGGTCAAATGGGGTCATAGGTCACTCTATGACCCCCTTTGACCAATTTGAACAATTCAAATATGTCTTTAGGGGTCCTATGACCCCTAGGGTCATATGTCATCATTTAATGTGTAAAAGGGGTCATAGGTCACCCTATGACTCCCTTTGACGCATATGAACGATTCGAATATGTCCTTATGGGTCCTAAGACACGTAGGGACATATGTCATCATTTATTGGGTCAAAGGAGGACATAGGTCACCTTATGACCCCCTTTGACTCATATGAACGATTCGAATATGTGCTTGTGGGTCCTAGGACCCTTAGGGACATATGTCGTCGTTTAATGGGTCAAAGAGAGTCATAGGTCACCCTATGACCCCTTTTGACCTATAGGAATGATTAAAATATGTCCCTAGGGGTCTCAGGAGCTCTTGGGACATAAATTGTCGTTTAATGGGTAAAAAGGGGTCATACGTCACCCTATGACCTCCTTTGACCCATATGGCCCATTCGAATATGTCCTTAGGGGTGCTAGGACCCCTAGGGACATATGTCATCGTTTAATGAGTCAAAAGACCTATGACCCCCTTCGACCCATATGAATAATTCGAATATGTCCCTAAGGGTTGTAGGACCCCTAGGGACATATGTCATCAATTTATGGGTCAAAGGGGGGCATAGGTCACCCTATGACCCCCTTTGACCCATACGAATGTTTCAAATATGTCCTTATGGGTCCTCTGACCCCTAGGGTCATATGTCGTCGTTTAATGGGTCAAAGGGGGCCATAGGTCACCCTATGACCCCTTTTGACCCATATAAATGATTCGATTATGTCTTTATTGGTCCTAGGACCCCCAAAGACATATGTAATCGTTTAATGGGTCAAAGGGGATGATAGGTCACCCTATGACCACCTTTGACCCTTAAGAACGATTCGAATATGTCCCTAGGGGTCTTAGGACCCCTAGAGACATATGTCATCATTTAATTGGTCAAAAGGGGTCATAGTTCACCCTATGACCCCTTTTGACCCATATGAATGATTCAAATATGTCCATAGGGGTCCTAGGACCCCTAGGGACATATGTCGTCATTTAATGGGTCAAAGGGGGTCATAGGGCATTCTATGACCCCCTTTGACTCATATAAACGATTCGAATATGTCCTTATGAGTCCTAAGACCATTAAGGACATATGTCGTTATTTAATGAGTCAAAAGGGGACATAGGTCACCGTATGACCTCCTTTGACCCATATGAACGATTCGAATATGTTCCTATGGGTCCTAAGACTCCTAGGGACATATGTCGTCGTTTAATGGGCCAAAAGGGGTCATAAGTCACCTTATGACCCCCTTTGACCCATAGGAATGATTCCAATATATCCCTAAGGGTCTTAAGACCCCTACGGACATATGTCATCATTTTATAGGTCAAAGGAGGTCATAGGTCATCGTATGACCTCCTTTGGCCCATATGAACGATTCGAATATGTCCCTATGGGTCCTAGGACCCCTAAGGACATATGTCATCGTTTATTGATTCAAAAGAGGTCATAGTACATCCTATCAACCGCTTTGACCCATATGAACGATTCAAATATTTTCTTATGGGTCCTAGGACCCCTAGGGACATATGTCGTCGTTTAATGGGTTAAAGGGGTTAATAGGTCATCCTATAACCCCATTTGACACATCAAAATGATTTGAATATGTCCCTACGAGTCGTAGGACCCTTAGGGACATATGTCATCATTTAATGTGTCAAAAGGGTTCATAAGTCACTCTTTGACCCCCTATGACCCATATGAATGATTCAAATATGTCCCTATGGGTCCTAGGACCACTAGGGACATATGTCATCGTTTAATGGGTCAAAAGGGGTCATAAGTCACCTTATGACCCCCTTTGACCAATTTGAACAATTTGAATATGTCCTTAAGGGTCCTATGACCCCTAAGGACATATGTCATCGATTAATGGGTGAAAGGGGGTCATAGGAAACCCTATGACCCCATTTGACCCATATAAACGATTCGAATATGTCCCTATGGGTCATAGGACCCCTAAGGACATATGTCATCGTTTATTGGGGTCAAAGGAGGACATAGGTCACCCTATGACCCCCTTTGACCCATATGAACGATTCGAATATGTCCCTATGGGTCCTAAGACCCTTAGGGACATATGTCATCATTTAATGGGTCAAAGGGAGTGATAGGTCACCCTATGACCGCCTTTGATCCATTGGAACGATTCAAATATGTCCTTAGGGGTCTTAGGACCCCTACGGACCTATATCATCGTTTAATGAGTCAAAGAGGGTCATACGTCACCCTATTATCCCCTTTGAACCAGATGGCCCATTCGAATATGTCCCTAGGGGTCCTAAGACCATTAGAGACATATGTTATTGTTTAATGGGTCAAATGGGGTCATAGGTCACCCCATGACCCCATTTGACCTATATGAACGATTCGAATATGTCCCTAGGCATCCTAGGATCCCTAGGGACATATGTTGTCAATTAATGGGTCATAAGTCATCCTATAACTCCCTTTGACCCATATGAACGATTCGAATATGTCCCTATGGGTACTAGGACATCTAGGGACATATGTCATCATTTAATGGGTCGAAGGGGGTCATAGGAAACCCTATGACCCCCTCTGACCCATATGAACGATTCGAATATGTTCCTATGGGTCTTAGGACCCTTAGGGACATATGTCATCGTTTATTGGGTCAGAGGAGGACATACGTCACCCTATGACCCCTTTTGACCCATATGAACGATTTAAATATGTCCCTATGGGTCGAAGGACCTCCAGGGACATATATCATCGTTTAATGGGTCTAAAGGAGTCATAGGTCACCCTATGACCGCCTTTGAACAATTCAAATATGTCCCTAGGGGTCTTAGGACCCCTAAGAACATATATCGTCGTTTAATGGGTGAAAGGGGGTCATACGTCACCCTATGACCCCATTTGAACCATAGGAACGATTTGAATATGTCCCTACGGGTCGTAGGACCCTTAGTGACATATGTCATCATTTAATGTGTCGAAAGGGGTCATAGGTAACACTATGACCCCCTTTGACCCATATGAACGATTCAAATATGTCCCTATGGGTCTTATGACCCCTAGGAACATATGTCGTCGTTTAATGAATCAAAAGGGGTCATAAGCCACCTTATGATCCCCTTTGACCAATTTGAACAATTCAAATGTCTTTATGGGTCTTATGACCCCTAAGGACATATGTCGTCGATTAATGGGTGAAAGGGGGTCGTAAGAAACCCTATGACCCCCTTTGACCCATATGAATGATTCAAATATGTCCCTATGGGTCCTAGGACCCCTAAGAACATATGTCATTGTTTATTGGGTCAAAGGAGGACATAGGTCACCCTATGACCCCCTTTGACCCATATAAACGATTCGAATATGTCCCTAGGGGTATTAGAACTCCTAAGGACATATGTCATCAATTATTGGGTCAAAGGGGGTCATAGGTCACCCTATGACCCCCTTTGACTCATATGCACGATTCGAATATGTCCTTATGGGTCCTATGACTCCTAGGGACATATGTCATTGTTTAATGGGTGAAAGGGGGACATAGGTCACCTTATGACCCCCTTTGACCCATATACACGATTCGAATATGTCCCTATGGGTCCTACGACCTCTAAGGATATATGTCATCGTTTAATGTGTCAAAGGGGGTGATAGGTCACCCTATGACCATTTTTGACCCATAGGAATGATTCAAATATGTTCCTTAGTGTCTTAAGACCCATAGGGACATATGTCATCATTTAATGGGTCAAAGGGGGTAATAGGTCACCCTATGACCCCCTTTGACCCATATGAATGATTCAAATACGTCCCTAGGGGTCTAGAGACATATGTCATCGTTTAATAGGTCAAAGGGGGTCATAGGGCACCTTGTGACTCCCTTTAACCTATATGAACGATTCGAATATGTCCCTATGGGTCCTAGGACCCCTAAGAACATATGTCATTGTTTAATGGGTCAAAGGGGGACATAGGTCATCCTATGACCACCTTTCACCCATATGAACGATTTGAATATGTCCTTAGTGGTCCTAAGACCCCTAGGGACATATGTCATCGTTTAATTGGCCAAACGGGGTCATAAGTCACCCTATGACCCCCTTTGACCCATATGACCCATTCGAATATGTCCCTAGGGGTCGTAGGACCCTCAGGGACAAATGTCGTCTATTAATGGGTCAAAGGGGTCATAGGTCACCCTATGACCCCCTTTGACCCATAAAAATGATTCGAATATGTCCTTAGGGGTCCTATGACCTTTGGGGACATATGTCATCGTTTAGTGGGTCAAAGAACCTATGACCCCCTATGACCCATATGAACAATTCGAATATGTCCTTATGGGTACTAGGACCCCTAGCGACATATGTCATCGTTTAATATTTTAAAAGAAGTCATAGGTCACCTTATCACCCCCATTGACCCATATGAATGATTCGAATATGTCCCTATGGGTCGTACGACCCCTAGGGACATATGTCGTCGTTTAATGGGTCAAAGAGGTTGATAGGTCATCCTATGACCCCATTTGACCCATAGGAACGATTTGAATATGTCCCTAGGGGTTCTAGGATCCCTAGGGACATATGTCATCGTTTAATGGGTCAAAGGGGGTCATAGGTCACCCTATGACCCCCTTTGACCCATATGAACGATTCGAATATGTCCCTAGAGGTCCTAAGATGCCTAGAGACATATGTTGTCAATTAATGGGTGAAAGGGCATCATAGGTCACCCTATGACCCCCTTTGACCCATATGAACGATTTCAATATGTCCCTATGGGTCCTAGGACCTCTGGGGACATATGTTGTCGTTTAATGTGTCAAAGGGGGACATAGGTCATCCTATGACCCCCTTTGACCCATATACACGATTCGAATATGTCCCTATAGGTCTTAGGACCCCTAGGGACATATGTCATTGTTTAATGGGTCAAAGGGGGTGATAGGTCACCCTATGAACCCCTTTGACCCATAGGAACGATTTGAATGTCCCTATGGGTCTTAGGACCCCTAGGGACATATGTCATCATTTAATGGGTCAAAGGGGGTCATAGCTTACCCTATGACCCCCTTTGACCCATATGAATGATTCAAATATGTCCTTAGGGGTCCTAGGACCAATAGGGACATATGTCGTCGTTTAATGGGTCAAAGCATATGAACGATTCAAATATGTCCTTATGGGTCCTAGGACCCTTAAGGACATATGTAGTCGTTTAATGGGTCAAAGGGGGACATAGATCACCCTATGACCGCCTTTGACCCATATGAACGATTCGAATATGTCAATAGGTGTCCTAGGACCCCTAGGGACATATGTCGTCATTTAATGGGCCAAAGGGGGTCATAAGGTATGAGCCCCTTTAACCCATATGGCCCATTCGAATATGTCCCTACCCCTAGGGACATATTCGAGTCGTTCGTATGGGTCAAAGTTGGTCATAGGGTGACCTATGACCCCTTTTGACCCAAATGAACGATTCGAATATGTCCTTATGGGTCTTAGGACCCCTAGGGACATATATCATCGTTGAATGGTTCAAAAGAGGTCATAGGTCACCCTATCACCTCCTTTGACCCATATGAACGATTCAAATATGTCCCTATGGGTCCTAGGACATCTAGGGACATATATCGTCATTTAATGGGTCAAAGGGTTGATAGGTTATCCTATGACCCCATTCGACCCATAAAAATGATTTGAATGTCCCAAAGGGTCGTAGGACCCTTAGGGACATATGTTGTCGTTTAATGGGTCAAAAGGGGTCAGAGGTCACCCTATGACGCCTAGGGACATATGTCATCGATTAATGTGTGAAAGACCTATGGCCCTCTTTGACCCATAAGAATGATTCGAATATCTCCTTATGGGTCCTAGGACCTCCAACGACATTTGTCATCGTTTAATGGGTCAAAGGGTGTCATAGGTCACCCTGTGACCCCCTTTGACCCATAGGAATTGTTCAAATATGTCCCTAGGGGTTATAAGACTCCTAGGGACATATATCGTTGTTTAATAGGTCAAAAGGGGTCATAGGGCACCTTATGACCCCTTTTGACCCATATGAACAATTCGAATATGTCCCTAGGGGTCCTTGGACCCTTAGGGCCATATGTCGTAGTTTAATAAGTCAAAGGGGTCATAGGTCACCCTATGACCTCTTTTAACCCATATGAACAATTCAAATATGTCCCTATGGGTCCCAAGACCCCTAAGGACATATGTCGTCATTTAATAGGTCAAAAGGGGTTATAAGTCACCCTATGACCCCCTTTGACAAATTTGAACAATTCAAATATGTCCTTAGGGGTCCTATGACCCTTAGGGACATATGTTGTCGTTTAATGTGTCAATGCGGGTCATAGGGTGACCTATGACCCTCTTTGGACCATATGAATAATTTGAATATGTCCTTTTGGGTCCTAGGACCCCAGGGACATATGTCGTCATTTAATGGTTCAAAGGGGGTCATAGGTCACCCTATGACCCCCTTTGACCTATATGAACGATTCAAATATGTCCCTAGGGGTCCTTGGACACCTAAGAACATATGTCGTCATTTAATAGGTCAAAGGGGGTCATAGGTCACCCTATGACCCCCTTTGACCCATATGAACAATTTGAATATGTCCTTATGGGTCCTAAGACCCATGGGGATATATGTCATCATTTAATGTTCAAAGGGGGTGATTGGTCACCCTATGACCCCCTTTGACCCATAGGAAATATTTGAATATGTCCCCATATGTCACCGTTTAATGGGTCAAAGGGGGTCATAGGTGACCGTATGACCCCCTTTGACCCATATGAACGATTCAAATATGTTCCTAGGGGTCCTAGGACCCCTAGGGACATATGTCATCGTTTAACGGGTCAAAGGGGGTCATAGGGTCATAGGTCACCCTATGACCCCCTTTGACCAATTTAAAAAATTTGAATGTCGTTAGGGGTCCTATGACCCCTAGGGTCATATTTCGTTGTTTAATGGGTCAAAGGGAGTCATAAGTCACCCTATGACCCCCTTTGACCCATAGGAACGATTCGAATATGTCCCTATGGGTTCTACGACCCCCAGGGACATATGTCATCATTTAATGGGGCAAATGGGGTCATAGGTCACCCTATGACCGCCTTTGACCCTTATGAACAATTCGAATATGTCTCTAGTTGTCTTTGGACCCCTAGGGCCATATGTCATCGTTTAATAGGTCAATGGGGGTCATAAGTCACCCTATGATTGCCTTTGACCCATATGGCCCATTCAAATATGTCCCTAGGGGTCATAGGACACCTAGGGACATATGTCATCGATTAATGGGTCAAAAGGGGTCATAGGTCACCCTATAACCCCCTTTGACCCATAGAAACGATTTGAATATGTCCCTAGGGGTCCTACGACACTAGGGACATATGTCGTTGTTTAATGGATCAAAGGGGGTCATAGGTCATCCTATGACCTCCTTTGACCCATATGAACGACTCGAATATGTCCTTATGGGTCTTGGGACTCCTAGGGACATATGTTGTCGTTTAATTGTTTAAAAAGGGTCATAGGTCACCCTATCACCCCCTTTGACCCATCTGAACGATTCGTATATGTCTCTATGAGTCTTAATAATCCTAGAGACATATGTTATCGTTTAATTGGTCAAAGGGGGTGATAGGTCACCCTGTGACCCTTGTGACCCATAAGAACTATTTGAATATGTCCCTAGGGGTCCTAGGACCCCTAGGGACATATGTCGTCATTTAATGGGTCAAAGGAGGTCAGAGGTCACCCTATGACCCCCTTTGACGCATATGAACAATTCAAATATTTTCCTATGGGTGATTGGACCCCTAGGGACATATGTCGTCATTTAATCGGTCAAAGGGGGTTATAAGTCACCCCATGACCCCCTTTGACCAATTTGAATAATTCAAATATGTCTTTAGGGATCCTATGTCATCGTTTAATGGGTCAAAGGGGGTCATAGGTCACCCTATGACCTCCTTTGACTCGTATAAATGATTCGAATATGTCCCTATGGGTCCTAAGACACCGAGGGACATATGTCGTCGTTTAATGGGTCAAAAGGTGTCATAGGTCACCCTATGACCCGATTTGACCCATATGAACAATTCGAATATGTCCCTAGGGGTCTTTGGACTCTTAAGGACACATGTCGTCATTTAATAGGTCAAAGTGGGTCATAGGTCACCCTATAACCCCCTTTAACCCATATGAACGATTCAAATATGTCCCTATGGGTCCTAGGACCCCTAGGGACTTATGTCGTCATTTAATTTGTCAAAAAGGGTCATAGGTCACCCTATGACCAACTTTGACCCATATGAACGATTTGAATATGTCCTTAGGGGTCCTAGGACCCTTAAGGACATATGTCGTTGTTTAATGGGTCAAAGGGGGTGATAAGTCACTCTATGACCCCCTTTGACCAATTTGAACAATTCGAATATGTCTTTAGGGGTCCTATGACCCCTTGGGACATATGTCATCATTTAATGCGTCAAAAGGGGGATATAGGTTAGCCTATGACCCTATTTAACCCATATGAACAATTCAAATATGTCCCTATGGGTCTCAAGACCCCTAGGGACATATGTTGTCCTTTAATAGGTCGAAGGGGGTCATAGGTCACTCTATGACTAACTTTAACCCATATGAACGATTTTAATATGTTCTTAGGAGTCCTAGTAACCCTAGGGACATACGTAGTCGTTTAATGGGTCAAAGGGGGTCATAAGTCACTCTCTGACCCCCTTTGACAAATTTGAACAATTCGAATATGACCTTAATGGTCCTATGACCCCTAGGGACATATGTCGTCGTTTAATGTGTCAGTAGCGGTCATAGGTCACCCTATGACCCTCTTTGACACATATGAACGATTTCAATATGTCCCTATGGGTCCTAAGACGCCGAGGGACATATGTCATCATTTAATGGGTCAAAGGGGGTCCCCTATGACCCCCTTTGACCCATATGAACGATTCGAATATGTCCCTAGGGGTCCTTGGACACCTAGGAACATATGTCGTTATTTAATAGGTCAAAGGGGGTCATAGGTCACCCTATGATGCCCTTTGACCCATATGAACAATTTGAATATGTCCCTATGGGTCTTAGGAACCCTAGAGATATATGTCATCTTTTAATGTGTCAAAGGGGGTGATAGGTCATCCTATGACCCCCTTTGACTGATAGGAAAGATTCGAATATGTCATCGTTTAATGAGTCAAAGGGGGCATAGGTCACCCTATGACCCCCTTTGACCCATATGAACAATTCAAATATGTATCTAGGGGTTTTAGGACCCCTAGGGACATATGTCATTGTTTAATGGGTCAAAGGGGGTCATAGGTCACCCTATGAGCTCCTTTGACTAATTTGAAAAATTCGAATATGTCCTTAGGGGTTCTTTGACCCACTGGGTCATATGTCATCGTTTAATGGGTTAAAGGGAGTAATAGG
Organism: Cupressus sempervirens; assembly: GCA_028749045.1. Classification (NCBI taxonomy): domain Eukaryota; kingdom Viridiplantae; phylum Streptophyta; class Pinopsida; order Cupressales; family Cupressaceae; genus Cupressus; species Cupressus sempervirens. The sequence goes on from CM053793.1 coordinate 633,586,421, forward strand.
TCACCCTATGACCCCCTTTGACCCATATGAACGATTCGAATATGTCCCTATGAGTTCTATGACCCCTATAGACATATGTTGTCATTTAATGGGTCAAAGGGGGTTATAGGTCACCCTATGACCCCTTTTGACCCATAAGAATGATTTGAATATGTCCCTAGGGGTCCTAGAACCCTAGGGACATATGTCGTCATTTAATGGGTCAAAGGGGGTCATAGGTCATTTTATGACCCCCTTTGACCCATATGAACGACTCGAATATGTCCTTATGGGTCGTAGGACTCTTAGGGACACATGTAGTCGTTTAATGTGTCAAAGGGGTCATAAGTCACGCTATGACTCCCTTTGACCAATTTGAACAATTCTAATATGTCCTTAGGGGTCTTATGACCCTTAAGGACATATGTCATCGTTTAATATGTCAAAGGGGGTCATAGGTTACCCTATGACCCCTTTTGACCCATATAAACGATTCAAATATGTCCCCATGGGTCCTAAGACCCCTACGGACATATGTCGTCATTTAATGGGTCAAAGGGGTTCATAGGTCACCCTATGACCCCCTTTGACCCATATGAACGATTCGAATATGTTCCTAAGGGTCCTTGGACCCATAGGGACATATGTCGTCATTTATTAGGTCAAAGGGGGTTATAGGTCACCCTATGACCCCCTTTGACCCATAGGAACAATTTGAATATGTCCCTAGGGGTCTTAGGATCCCTAGGGACATATGTCATCGTTTAATGGATCAAAGTTGACCCATAGGAATGATTCGAATATGTCCCTAAGGGTCCTAGGACCCCTAGGGACATATGTTATCGTTTAATGGGTCAAAGGACCTATGACCTCCTTTGACCATTTTGGACAATTTGAATATGTCCTTAGGGGTCCTATGACCCCTAGGGTCATATGTTGTCATTTACTGGGTCAAACGGGGTTATAGGTCACAATATGACCCCCTTTGACCCATATGAACAATTCGAATATGTCTCTATGGGTCCTAGGAACCCCAGGGACATATTTTGTCATTTAATGGGTCAATGAGGGTCATAGGGTGACCTATGACCCCCTTTGACCCATAAAAACAATTTGAATATGTCCCTAGGGGTCCTTGGACCCCTAGGGACATATGTTATCATTTAATACGTCAAAGGGGGTCAGAAGTCACCCTATGACCCCCTTTGACCCATATGACCCATTCGAATATGTCCCCAAGGGTCCTAGGACCCCTTGGGACATATGTCATCGATTAATGGGTCAAAGGGGGTTATACGTCACCCTATGATCCCCTTTGACCCATAAGAACGATTCGAATATGTCCCTAGCGGTCTTAGGACCCTAGGGACATATTTCGTCGTTTAATCGATGACCCATATGAACAATTCGAATATGTCCTTATGGGTCCTAGGACCCCTAGGGACATATGTCTTCGTTTATATGTCAAAGGGGGTCATAGGTCACCCTATGATCCGCTTTGACCCATATGAATAATTCGAATATGTCCCTATGGGTCCTAGGACCCCTAAGGACATATGTCGTCATTTAATGGGTCAAAGGGGGTCATAGGTCACCTTATGACCCGCTTTGATCCATATCCTCGAATCCGTAGGGACATATGTCGTCGTTTAATAGGTCAAAGGGGGTCATTGGTCACCCTATGACCCCCTTTGACCAATTTGAACAATTCAAATATCTTCTTAGGGGTCCTATGACCCCTATGGGTCCTAGGACCCCTAGGGACACATGTCGTCGTTTAATGGGTGAAAGGGGTCATAAGTCACCCTATGACCGCCTTTGACCCATATGAATGATTTGAATATGTCCCTAGGGGTCCTTGGACCCCTAGGGACATATGTCATCGTTTAATGGGTGAAAGGGGGTGATAGGTCACCCTGTGACCCCCTTTGATCCATAGAAACGATTCGAATATGTCCCTAGCGGTCCTAGGACCTCTAGGGACATTTGTCGTCATTTAATGGGTCAAAATGGGTGATAGGTCACGCTATGACCCCCTTCGACCCATAAGAACAATTCGAATATGTCCCTAGTGGACTTAGGATCCCTAGGGACATATGTCATCGTTTAATGGGTCAAAGGGGGTGATAGGTCACCCTATGACCCTCTTTGACCCATGAGAACTATTCAAATATCTCCCTAAGGGTCCTAGGATCCTTAGGAACATATGTCATCGTTTAATGGGTCAAACGGGGTCATAGGGCACCCTATAACCTCGTTCAACCCATATGAATGATTCGAATATGTCCTTATGGGTCCTAGGACCCTTAGGGACATATGTCCTCGTTTAATGGGTCAAAAGGGGACATAGGTCACCCTATGACCCCCTTTATGCCATATGAATGATTCGAATATGTCCCTAGGGGTCCTAGGACCCCTAGGGACATATGTTGTCGTTTAATGGGTCAAAGGGGGTCATAGGTCACCCTATGACCCCCTTTGACCAATAGGAATGATTCAAATATATCCCTAGGGGTCCTAGGACCCCTAGGGACATATGTCATCGTTTAATGAGTCAAAGGGAGTCATAGGTCATCCTATGACCTCTTTTGACCCATATGAATGATTCGAATATGTCCCTAAGGGTACTAGGACCCCTAGGGACATGTCAACGTTTAATGGGTCAAAGGAGGTCATAGGTGACCCTATGACCCGCTTTGACCCATATGAATGATTTGAATATGTCCCTAGGGGTCGTAGGACCGCTAGGGAGATATGTCGTCGTTCAATGAATCAAAGTGTGTCATAGGTCACCCTATGACTCCCTTTGACCCACATGGCACATATGTCATCATTTAATAGGTCAAAGGGGGTTATAAGTCACCCTATGTCTCCCTTTGACCCATATGAACAATTCGAATATGTCGTTATGAGTCCCATGACCCCTAGGGACATATGTTGTCGTTTAATTGTTCAAAGGGAGTCATAGGTCACTCTATGACCCCCTTTGACCCAGAGGAATGATTCAAATATGTCCTTAGGATTCTTAAGACCTCTAGGGACATATGTCGTCGTTTAATTGGTCAAAGGGAGTCATAGGTCACCCTATGATCCCCTTTGACCCATAGGAACGATTCAAATATGTCCCTAGGGGTTTTAAGACCATAAGGGACATATGTCATCATTCAATGGGTCAAAGGGGTTTATAGGTCACCTTATGACCCCGTTTGACCCATATGAACGATTCGAATATGTCCATAGGGGTCCTAGGATCCCTAGGGACATATGTCATCATTTAATGGGTCAAAGGGGGTCATAGGTCACCCTATGACCCCCTTTGACCCATATGAACGATTCAAATATGTCCCTAGGGTCGTATGACCCCTAGGGACATATGTCGTCGTTCAATGGGTCAAAAGGGTCATAGGGTGACCTATGACCCGCTTTGACCCATATGGCCCATTCGAATATGTCCCTAGGGGTCCTAGGACCCCTAGGGACATATGTTGTCTTTTAATGGGTCAAAAGGGGTCATAGGTCACCCTATGTCTTTCTTTGACCCATATGAAAGATTCAAATATGTCTGTAGGGGTTCCATGACCCCTAGGGACATATGTCATTATTTAATGGGTCAAAGAGAGTCATAGATCACCCTATGACCCCCTTTGACTCATACGAACAATTCAAATATGTCCCTAGGATTTCTAGGACCCTTAGGGATGTATGTCATTGTTTAATGGGTCAAAGGGGGTCATAGGTCACTCTATGACTATGTTTGACCCATATGAACGATTCAAATATGTCCTTAGGGGTACTAGAATCCCTAGGGACATATGTCATCGTTTAATGGGTCAAAGGGGGTCATAAGTCACCCTATGACCGCCTTTGACCCATATGGCCCATTTGAATATGTCCCTAGGGGTCCTAAGACCCCTGGGGACATATGTTATCATTTAATGGGTCAATGGGGGTCATAAGTCACTCTATGAACCCCTTTGACCAATTTGAACAATTTGAATATGTCCTTAGGGGTCTTATGACCCCTAGGGATATATGACGTCGTTTAATGGGTCAAAGGAAGTAATAGGTCACCCTATGATCCCCTTTGACCCATATGAACAATTCAAATATGTCCCTAAGGGTTCTACGACCCCTAGAGACATATGTCGTTGTTTAATGGGTCAAAGGGGGTCATAGGTGCCCTTTGACCCATATGAACGATTCAAATATGTCCTTAGGTGTCTCAGGACCCCTAAGGACATATGTCATCATTTAATGTGTCAAAGGGGGTCATAGGTCACCCTATGACCCCCTTTGACCCATATGAACGATTCAAATATGTCCCTAGGGGTTATAGGACCTCCAGAGACATATGTCGTTGTTTAATGGGTCAAAGGGGGTCATAGGTCACCTTATGAACCCCTTTGACCCATATGAACAATTCAAATATGTCCCTAGGGGTTTTAGGACCCCTACAGGCATATGTTGTCATTTAATGGGTCAAAGGGGGTCATAGGTCACTTATGACCCTCTTGACCCATATGAACGATTTGAATATGTTCGTAGGGGTCAGACCCCTAGAAACATATTCAAATCGTTCATATGGGTCAAGAGGGTCGTATGTGACCTATGACCCCCTTTGACCCATATGAATAATTCGAAATGTCCATAGGGATTCTAGGACCCCTAGAGACATATGTCGTCATTTAATGGGTCAAAGTGGGTCATAGGTCACCTATGACCCCCTTGACCCATATGAACGAATATGTTCCTAGGGGTCTGAGGACCTCTAGCGACATATGTCATCGTTTAATGGGTCAAAGAGGGTCATAGGTCACCCTATGACCCCCTTTGACTCATATTACCCATTTGAATATGTCTCTAGGGGTTCTAAGACCCTTAGAGACATATGTCGTCATTTAATGGGTCAAAGAGAGTCATAGGTCACCCTATGACCTCCTTTGACCCATATTACCCATTTGAATATGTCCTTAGGGGTCCTAGGACCCCTAGGGACATATGTCGTCATTTAATGGGTCAAGGGGACCTATGACCCCCTTTGACCCATATTACCCTTTCGAATATGTCCCTAGGGGTTCTAGGACCCTTAGAGACATGTCATCGTTTAATGGGTCAAAGGGGGTCATAGGTCACCCTATGACCCCCTTTGACCCATATGAATGATTGAAATTTGTTCCTTGGGGTCCTAGGACCCGTAGGGACATATATCGTTATTTAATGTGTGAGAAGGGGTCATAGGTCACCCGATGACCCCCTTTGACCCATATTAACCATTGTAATATGTTCCCAAGGCTTTTAGGACCCCTAAGGGCATATGTCGTCATTGAATTCGTCAAAGGGGGTCAATGGTTTACCTATGACCCCCTTTGACTCATATATATTAATATGTATACATATTTAATATAATAAATATGTATATTATTAACATATATAATATACCTATGACATTATTATATATATTGATAACATATATGTATATATTACTTTATTATATTTAATGAAAATATTATGTTATATATACATATATATATATTAATAACATACATATTAATATATATAATTATAATACATATTATATATTTATATTTAATATATTACGTTATTATATATATATTAATAACATACATATTAATATTGTAATATATGATACGTATTTTATATATATATATATATATATAACATTATTATATTTAGTAAAAATAATAATAATATAAATTATATTTATAGATTGTAATAAGATTAACATAATATATTATTATATATTGCTAGATTATATTTTATATCTTTACATTACGTTTATATATATATATATATATATATATATATATATATATATATATATATATATAAAGTATTAAAATACGTCTTTACATAGTAATATAAGTGAAATAATTTATAAATAATAAGCTATGATGTTTAAACTCAATTTTCCTTCCAAAATGGGTTGGGATTTTGAATTCGCCTATCGCAACATATCAGATATCGGATTTATAATTGGATATCTGATTCGAAATCGTATATCCGATTAGGCTTGGTATTTACCAAGCCTACCCGGTCAACCCAAAAGACATGTTTGAAGAGGGTTTTAGTGATACTCAAACTTCGGGTAGCCGTTTGACAATGTTATTTTGATCAAAATTGAATAAAACGAAAAGGGTTTTTTAATATCGCTCTCTAGATTTCATCAATATAATTTCTGTCAAATTCTGCGTTCGATAAGTATTTATTAGTTAATTATCAATGAAGATAATTGTAAAGTGCTGATTGACATACTGATTGAAAAATAGCTATAACTTTCAAATTGTATAACATTTTTTAAATCTAAAAGTTGTGTCACATTCTATACTTCGACTAGTATAAGAAAAAAAAATAAAAATAAAAGTTTGGTAAAATTTTCTATTAGTTAAGGTGGTCAGACACGAGACTTTTTTTTTTCGAAAAATTTTTGGTAGAAAATTTATATTTAATTATTTATTTGGAATAAAAATACCGAAAAATATGCATCACATCCAGGCATGAGTCTACTTTTCATATCTATAATTATATTAAGAAAATATTATGATTTGATTTTGATTAAGGTGGTCAGACATACACCTACTTTTTATTTTCGCCTTGAAATTTTTTAGTACTACATTAAAATTCAAACTTTTGACCAATTAATTATTTTTTTTTCCTTATAAGGCCTAGTAGTTTAGAAACCACATTCAATTTCTTACAGATTATTTTCTTACAACTTTTTGATATAAAGTCCATAACCACTTCAAAATTATGTGTCAAGTTGACATAAACCTAATTTACTGATTTTTCACTGCCACTTAAGGCCATAGTTTGGTACACCATAATCCTACACATACCCTATAGTTTTGAATTTTCATCATAAATAGCTTTTTCGTCAACCTCCTGCTGCAGTCAGGAGTCCTCTCATATGTCCTTTGAAATGCTTGAACCTTGTTGATTGTGCCACGTATATCTTAAACTATGGTTGTCATATGGATCTATAACTTAAACTATAACATTATAACTCATAGCATACTAAATTTATAACATATAATCAATAATTCAAACTAAAAATTATCTCTATCAACTCCTCCCCTAGATATAATGGTTGCATGAGAAAAGATACAAAACTGTAGCATCTAGCCTACTGCACACTAGGTGTTTCCTATGAGATACAAAAACTTAGTTGTTAATATCATGGAAATCAATTTTGAATTTGTTTATGAAAATAAGGAAAATTAAAAAAAATGATACTTATACAATGATGGGGCTCTCGTTGTGAATGGAAATGCGAGAGGGTCTACAATGCTGAATCTTCCTAGACTCATCATCAGTAGCCATGCCATGTACAATAAAGAATTTAATTAAATTTCATTAGCACACACATTTTACTAAAATGCATTGATATTTAATCAATTTAAAGGCACCTAATCACCTTTCCCTTGTCAATGGGTTGTGCCTCACCCCTCGCACTCTACCCTCCATTGATAGGTGATAGCTACAAGAGAAAAGAAGGATTAGAAACCATATATATTCCAATATCTAATAGAAAAATAATGAGAACACAACATAATGTACTGTAGATATCTCAATGCCAAATGAAATAGCCGAGAGAATGACATCATCAACCTGTCTAAGCTTCTCCTTAGTCATCAACTAAACATGAATTAAGATCACATGAATGTATAAGTTAGTATGGGTTAAATTTTTTCTATTCTAAAGATTAACTTTAAATCACACATGTCATTAAAAAAATGTATACATGTACCGACACAGAAGGAGCCCATGGCTCTGCATGTCCCTCATCTCTCACATCGGGGTGTGTAGTCTCTAAAGGCATGTCTATTGTATCATCTTCCTTAAATAGAAACTAATACTCAGAAAGATCAGTAATGAGACATAGAAAAATATTCTTAGAATTTATGCAAGTATGGGGAGCACAAACATGTGATGAGCTCATTGATGATGAACTCGCACCAGCATCATCAACATAGAGAGGCAACATTTACCTAGCCTAGGATATCAATAGGCTACTCAATCTATGGATGGCTCTAATAGTTTGAGAGCTAGCCTCTACAATGATATTAGGATGTTGCACTGGAGGAGGGGGGGAGACATCGGTAGGGGGGAAAGTGCTAAGTTTCTTCTAAGGTCCTCCTCCTACACACATGTTGGGTCCTATGCTTTAGTAGTTCACCTTGAGGCCCAACACAAATTCAACATACACTTTTCTAATGAAATAGAATGAAACCTCTAAATTTTTGTGTGGAGGTTTGTCAAAAACCATCCACCAACTATTCCAAAAGTTCACATGCATAGCCTTATTTGTGCACCATTTAATTGATAATTTGGGTTTTGTGCAGTCTAGTTTTTTACAAGTTTTTGGGTTTGCAAAAAGATTAACTACATCATCTTTACTTATGTTTAGGGCCACAAACTAATCATAGCCCAACCCATCGTCAAACATGGCATGCATTTTCTCACGCCAATGAAGAGAAACATTTTTTCATTGTTAAGTGTTTGAATATTATCCACTATGGTGTTTAATGTGGATAACATGGGACCTAATGCAAGTATAGTGTTATATGTGGTTTGCAAACCCCTTAATTTAGGAAGATTTTCTTGTATCAAATCTTCAATTTGAGTAGAGTTTTGAGGGGGTACTAGATCATTTGGTGGAGGGTTTTGATGAACATTGTTTCATGGCTCATTGTTATCAATATCATTTGGGTCATCCATTCCTATTAAATTGCAAACCCACATTTTAATTTTTTAATTAAGATAAAACAAATCAACAATTTCTATTAAAAAAACCCTAATTTTAAATATATTTCATTGAAAATCATCAAATAAAACCTAATTTTAAATATAATTCAAAAAATCATCAAATAAACAAAAAAATTAACTTACCTAAATCATATACCCATTTTCATATCAGATACCTGAAATGGGGAGAAAAAATAATGCCAAACAATGGAAAATGAAAATGATTGATAGCTCTTAGGTTTTTTTCCTAAAATTCTACTCTCAGGTTTTAGGTATCCAATCTCAAATCAGATACCCAATATGATATTAGGTACCCAATAATGGATTAGATACCTGATTAGGGTTGGTCTAACCTTTTTTCCTTGGTATTAGGATGGGTGGAAAAAAGTTAGAGCAGATCTTAAAACACTTTTAAACATTTTAAAACTCCACTTTTTGCACATCACCACTTTTTAGAACACCATGATCCTGAACATACCCACATACAAGTTTTGGATTAAAGAGTAAATTGGGAAAATTGAAAAGAATAAAACTTGGGAGGTAAATCCCAGAGCTAAAAACATAAATGTATAGGTACAAAATGAGTCTTTAGAAATAAGATGAATGAGAGTTGTAGGATAGCCAAAAAAAAAATCTTGGATTATTTGTAAAGGTTATTTTTAAATTGGAGGAGTTGACTTGATGATACCTTGGTACTAGAGACTAGACACCTATTAGAATAGGTTCTTGGATTAATAAGTTTATAAGGTCTTTAAAATATATCAAACAAATGTGAAAATATAATTTATTAATGGATATCTTTATGAAGAATATTACACTAAACAAGTTGAAGTCTTTCAAAGAAAAGGGCATCAAGATTTTTTTTACAAATTATAAAAGTCTCTCTACTGCTTAAAACAAGCCCCTAGAGCGTGGTAATCTAGGTTATAATATTACATAGTGGGTGATAGATTTACAAGGGGAGGTGTTGAAATAATAATTATGTTAAGATGGAAGGTGATAATATTCTTGTAGCTCTTTTTTATGTTGATGATAATTGTGAAAATTTACTATTGCACTCACTCACTAATTATTAATCTCCTATCTTAAAATATTATTTAACTGCAAAAAATAAATTCTTATCTAATATTTAAGAATAACTAGGGAAAGGTCACCATGATGGAAGCCAAGATGAACAACCTGGAGAAACTAATAAAACAAATGGCTGAGAATGTGAGTGCTCTGTTGAAGAAATTGGAAATGGACAAAGACTAGGATTCTCCTCAGGTTGTTGATAGCCAAGGTCCCAACAAATGCACTAGGGTTCACTCGAAGAAGATTGAAGACATGGGCAAGAAGGATGAGGTGAAGGCAGTGGCTGAAAACATGCAAATTTTGGCAGATCACGTGCTGGACCTAATCAAGGCTACTTAGCTAGTTCTTTGTTGTCTCTTTTGCTGTCTTTGTGCCATCCTTTTTCTATCTCTTTCAGCAGTTCTCTATGTGACATCTTCTCTATTCTTTTTGGAGGTCTGTTTCATGTTTACTTCTAATTGCTCTATCTGTTTCTAGAATGACCATTGTAAAAAGGTTTCAAGTCCTTTAAAACCTGCTTTTACTTAATCAAAACACAACTACAACTTCACCAATAAAAATGGAAAGAAATAAGAAACACAATAACACAATATTTTTGGATAAATTGTCCCTAGAAAAACCCCTATGGGAAAACCAATTCTACATATGAGGAATTATATTAACTTTAGTAAATCAAGAGATACAAGATTCCTTGCCTCTTACTAGCAGAACTCTGACAACCTCCTAATTTCTCCTGTTGATATTCGTCTACTACTATCTCTAGCACTATTACTACACCCTTGCTAACACTGCAAAAATATTTTCTATCACTACAAATACTTCACAAACTTGTGTTCTCAAAATGCCTCCCTGACCCCCTTATATACTTCACTTGTTGGAAAACTAGCAACCAATATTGATTCTCAGTCGATAGTTGAGATTAATAACAACCTAACAACCAATAACAAAATCAATTTTTAGTTGCTTCTAAAAGTGGTCAATTATTTAACAAATAATTGTCCCTACTCTAACTATTTAGTTAGTAAAAAATATATTTATTGAATAATACACGTGGATGAACAAAACTTGACCAACCTAACTTGATTAACACTCCCTCTTCATGAGGAAGCTATTTTACATGACACCTAACTTATCTCTGAAGAAGATGATTTTTCCCTTCTCCAATGCCTTAGTTAGAATGTGCACTACATGCTCCTCTATAGTTATGTATTGCAGTTGAACAACCCCCTATTGTACACAATCTACGATGAAGTGATATTTGATGTCTATATGTTTAGACCTATCGTGAAACACTGGATTCTTAGATAACTTGATGCAACTTTGATTGTCATAGTGTATCATAGTACAATCCCAACCTTTTGACCAAAGAAGGCCATTAACAATTTTTGAAGCCATATAGCTTCACATATTGTCATGCTAGATTCTATGTATTTTACTTTTGCTAAACACAGAGGCATATACTTCTACTTCCTATTGAACCAAGATACAACTCCTGACCCCAAACTGAAACAACAACATAAAGTGCTCCTTTTGTCCATTGTACTACCTAACCAAATTGCAGATTAGTATAGCCATATCAATCTAATAACTTCACCTCAAACATATATGATCCCATATTTAACTGTACCATGTAAGTAACACAAAACATGATCAGCCACTATCTAATGCATTCTCTTTGGTTCACCATGAACTAATTAAGATATTTTATTGCAAATGCTATATTTGGTCTGGTGTTGACTAAATACATAAGTGGACCAATCTACTACCTATATAATGTGGGATCTACACCCTTTTCCCTAGATGTATTTGCCTTCCTTCAATTCATGATCATGGGTGTAGACATGGGTTTGAAATCCTCCATCCCAAATCTCTTCAAGATTTCAATGCAATATTTTCCTTGACTAAGGAAAATCTCTCCATTTTTCTACCATGCCTCCATGCTTGGAAAGTAATGCACAAGTCTAAAATCCTTCATTTCAAAATCTTCTTCAAGGTCCCTCTCCCAATCCTCTAGAAGGCCTAATGAACCTATAAGAAATAGGTTGTCTACATAAAGAACAAAAATGAGAACCTCACTCCCAACCACCAAGTAGTAGAGGTTAGCATCCACTTTACTCCTCAAAAAACCCATTTCTTACAAGTATGTATCAATGCCCTTATACCATGCTCTAGGAGCCTTCTTGAGTCTATAGAAGGCTTTCTTCAATCTATGTACCAAGGTCTCTTTGTTGTGTGCAACAAAGCCTTCTGGTTTCTCTATGCATACATCCTCATCCAACTCAGCATTAAAGAATGTTGTCTTGACATCTATTTGATGGATTTTCCATCTCATATGTGTTGTAAATGAGATCACAACTTGTATAAATGTGCACCTGGCCACTAGAGAAAATGTCTCCTCATAGTCTATTCCCTCCTTCTAAGAGAACCCCTTAGCCACAAACCTTTCCTTGTATTTCTTGATGGTAACATCTACATTGTGCTTTATCTTATAGATCCATCGTGATCCAACTACTTCTCTATCTTTTGGTCTAGGAACTACCTCTCATACATCATTTTGCATTATTAAGGAACATTCCTTAGCCATAGAATCTCACCATACTTGATGCTCTACAACACTCTAATAGCTGGAAGGCTCATTATCTACTAATTGACTAACTGATGCTACATAGTCATTGAACTTGGCTAGTTGTCTTGTTGTCTAGTACTCTTTCTAGGAGCTCCCACAAATTCCTAAGTATCCCTTTGTGTATTTTTAACCTCATAGTTATTGTTGGAAATCATAGAGGATGAAATATAAACCTATATATCCTCTTGATGCATATATTATTGCATCAGTTTTTCCATATTTAGTGAATCTCCAGCACCCAAGCCTGCACTTGTACTAGTAAATGTACTTGATCTTTTCTACCCTTGACTTGGTCTTAGAGATTCTGTTGGATGCTCACTCTAATCATCTTTTAGAAAAAAATGGACCTTCTAAATGCCTTGTCCTCCATAAACTTGGCATTATGTATAACAATAATTCCTCTGGTCTCGGGGATAAAAATCCTATATTCCTTTAAGGTTTCACTATACCCAACATAGTACCCTCTTTTTGTAGTTTGATCTAACTTCGTATGTGTATCATTTGGAATATGGCAATATGCCAAACTCCAAAATATCCCAAAGTGACCGACATCTAGCTTCTTCCCTATGAAAGCTTCCTCTAGTGCCATCTTCCCTAGCACCTTGTGTGCAACCCTATTCTAAATATAAATTGTTGTACTGCATGCCTCTACCCATAAGTAATGGGGAATTTCTTGATCATGTAGCATAGCCCTTACTTCCTATGATATAGAACATTTCTTCCTCTCAGCTGCTCCATTTTGTTGTAGATTGTAAGGAACAATCCACTCTCTTGATTCCTTCCCTAGTAGAAAACTCCTGGAAGAAATTTCCTTTGTACTCACCTCCACTTCCTAAATGAAGAGCCTTTATCTTCCTTCCTATCAAGTTCTCCACAAGAGCCTTGAAATCTTGGAAGTGACTTAAAACCTCTTTCTTGGTCTTTAAGAAGTATATCTAGGTCTTTCTAGAGAAATCACCAATAAAAGTAACATAGTACTCATATCCTCCAAGATATTTCATTGGCATCAGTCCACAAACATCTAAATGTAATAGATCAAGAACACCCTTAGATTTGGTGTCACTCCTTGGAAAATATGCTTTTGCAAACTTCCTCGACACACATCCTTTGCATACATCATCATGCTAAGTGCTCACCTCTAAAACACCTGTCGCTATCTCACAAAGAAATTTAAGTACTCCATGATGGATATGGCCCATACTCCTATACCATAGCTCTCCAAGATCTCTAGGATTATTGCTACTCATGAGTGCCTTAGGAGTATCAAACTACAAGCTATAAAGGAAAACACTCCTAACTCCAATAGTTATTGGTGATTTTCAATCCTTATGGTTGATCAACACAAGTGTCCCTCTAAAGAGTGCATTATACCCCTTATTGTAAAGGAAAAATATGTAAACCAAATGCATACCTAAGTCTGGAACATGTGACAAATCATGAAGTAGAATTATCTTTCCATTCTCCCTCTAAAACTAAACACTCCTTTTCCCAATTGAGTTGAGTTTGGACAAGTTTTCCATAGAGATTTTGATACTGGTGTTCTCCTCATAATAACTGGAGAATTACTCTCTTACTCTTATCATATAAAATGACACCCCACTATCTATATACCAAACACACTATGAAGTTGAGCTAACTATACAAGCTATGAGTGCCAACTCATCTTTCATTTTACTAGAGAGTTCTTCTGCACTTCCTGAATCTTCCACCTACTTCTTTCCTATCTTCCTTTCTAGGAAATCACTGACATAGTGACTAGACTCATTAAAACCACAACACTTGATCTTAGACATGCTTGTCTTCTTCTTCTCACTTTGTGCATTCAAACCTTTTCAACATTTTCCCCTTCGGGAAACATTTTCCTATTCCACCTCACTTTTTTGACTCTTGTTGGCCCCATAGACAAGACTTAGTCTAAACTCCTCCTTATTAAAATCACTCCATAGTTGATCCCAACTCGATAAGGTGCTTCTTCCACTAACAACTTGATCAAAGATACCCCACTTCTTAGTAAACCCATTTAGGGCTATTCTCACTAACTCATCATCAATAGGGCTATCTCTAGTAGCTACTAACTTATCCTTGACAACTCTTAGGTTGGTGCTTGATAACTTGTGACATCTTCTCACTACTTCATCTAGGTATTTTTCAACTTCTCTCTAAGAGACATATTCCTATTAGTCATAGCATTTAGTATATATTCAAAATGACATCCAATACTTTCTTCACTATATCTAGCTCCGAGATATGTGGAAAAATATGGTCGTTGACAATATAAGGGACTATTCTCCTCACCTTAGCATCATCCTTCTTGTATGGTTCAATTTGTGTCATGTCTATAGGTACAACTACAACACTAGTGACATAATCCTTGATACTATTGTCTTCCAACAGTAAAGAAAGTCTCACCTTCCAGACATCAAAATTTGAGGCACAATCCAGTCTGTCCTAATTTCTCAAACTAGTTGGAGCCATCTCAAGGGTTAAAAACAATAATAAATATCTAAAGAGATCAACCTAGGTTTTATAAACCCTTAATTTATTTGCTAGGGAAAAACTTTCCTACCCTCAACACTACTCTGATACCATGTAAAATTTTACTATTGTAGCTACTGATTATTAATCTCCTATCTTAAATGATTATTTAATTATCAAAAATTAATTCTTAGCTAATATCAAAAAATAACACAACTACAACTTCACCAATAAAATACAAAAATAATAAGCAACACAATGGCACAATATTTTTGGACAAATTGTCCCTGGAAAAACCCCTAAGGGAAAACTAGTTCTATAGATGAAGAATTATATTAACTTCAACAAATAAAGAGATATAAAATTCCTTGCCTCTTACTGGGAGAATTCTGGTAACCTCCCAATTTCTCCCATTGATATTCCTTCATTGATATCTCCAACGCTATCATTGTGCCCTTGCTAACACTACAAGATTATTTTCTATCACTACAAATACTTTACAAACTTGTGTTCTCCAAATGCTCCCTGACCCCCTTATATACTACTCATGTTGGAAAACCAACAACTGAGATTGATTTTTAATTGACGGTTGAGATAAAAAACAACCTAACAACCAATAAAAATATTGGTTTTTAGTTGCTTCTAAAAGTGGTCAACTATTTAACAAATAATTTTCCTTACTCTAACTAATTATTTAGTAAAATAATTATCTACTAAATAATACACTTGGACGAACAATTGTCCAAGCTAACTCACCTAACAACAATATCTTTTATTGCATTGATGATGACTTAAGCTAGATTTTTTTTCAAAAATATGCAATATGAGTTTGGGATATCTATACTAGTAGAGCTATCATATTTTCTTGGAGTGTAGATGTCACAGTTGGAGAAATCTTCTTTTCTATTTCAAAGAGAGTATGCAAGAGATATGATGTAAACATAAATCTTATCGAAGATTGAAAACTAATGGGTACACCAATAGTAATAGGGTGCAAGCTAAATAAGTCATAAATGTTTTAAATGCATACCAACAAGATACAACTCAATGGTTAGTAGTATATTTGATCTCATTGTTTGAAGGCCTCAAATTATTTAGGTTGTACATGTCTTCTTGCAAGAAACCAATCTTTACCTAAATAATCTCATGTTAATTCTATTGAAATAATTTGTAGATACATTAAAGGGATTTTCAATTATGGTTTATAGCATCCAAGACATGACATTTCACTCTTATTTCTTGTATTGACTCTTATTAGGGAGGATGCCTTTGTGATATTAAAATTACTTTAGGTGCATCATTCCTCTTTGGGAATAAAAGAGTATGTTGGCAAAGAAAGGAATATGAAACTACACCATTATCAATAGTTGAGGCAGAATGTATTGTTGCTTGTTCCTACTATACACAAGTGTCTTTGATAAAAACAACATTATCAAATATAAAGGTGAATGTTCCTAGACTGGTTTCTATTCTATATCATAACACTAGCAATGTATTGACATTTCCAAAAATCTAGCTATATGCATTCACACACTAAGCATACTAATATTATAACTTTCTAATTGAAGATGTATTGAGTAGTGATCTTGTTTTGGAATATGTTTCTATCACTGGTCAGTTTGCATAAATTTTTACCAAACCCTTTTTGAATGTATTTGAATTTTTAAGATAATAGTTAAGGATCTTACCCCTCTCTTCTCTCAAATAGTTTCTTGGAAAGTTGACACATTTCAAGGAAATTTTTCATTTTTAATCAAATTTTCTTTGAAACGTGATATTGCTTCCATTATCATTAATGTCAAAGACATAGATGAGGATGTTCACAAAATGTTTAGCAATTTTTAGTTTGTTGTTATGCAATATAAGAAACAAGGTAGTATGTTTAGTAGAGTTTTTATAAGAGTAGATGTCTTTGTTCCTCTTGGAAGACATGGGGAGTGTTTCTATAGGTATTAACATTGATGTCAAAGAGGGAGCTTTTCTCCTTTGGTGTTTTTTGTTTATGCAATATGGATACTTGTAATGTTAAGCAATGCTATGATAGTAAGATATACATATTCTTCATCTATTTGTTACAACATGCTTAGTTTAATATGTATTTGTCTCATACTATCATGTGCATTATGAATTTATATTCTATCCCAACATCATGCCTAGAAGCTCAGTGATCTTTAATGTTATGGAGTTGTATCAGACTAATTCTTTTAACAAAAGTGTCTGCATCCATAGACTTATCATGTCACCGCATCCTTTAACTATTCAATTCATAAATAGTTCTAGTAATAATGCATTGCAAGTATCTCTTTTACTTGCATAAATGTATGATCTCACATGTAATGAGCATGAAGATATGTGTAAGAAACACATGAAAAAAAAGCAACACCTTGATAAATGTGTTGCATTTGAACTGCATGCCATATTTTATAGTAACAACCATGTTAGACATATTGTTGATGGTCATTATAGGCGTCTTTGGTTAAAATCTTAACACTCCTTGATTCTTATAGTATTCTCCATGCTTATTTTATAATGGTTTCTTGAATTTGAAGATGTCAATCTCGATCATTACAATTCCTTTCTATATTTCATTTTTTATTACATTGATTTATCTCCCCACTTAACACCTCCCTTTGAGCATTTTAACTCTATCTTTCTCCACTCATCCCTCACAATTACTTTCCTCCGCTTTGAAATGACAAATTTTATAGAAAAAAAATATCTTAATATTTATTTTCACTAATCCACTTGGAATTGCATATTTCTCATGTATTCTCACTTAAAAGTCCTCTCATTATATGTTTTATGTTGATCACTTTCAATCCCGAGTCATCTTTATCATCCAATCAATTGGTCTTCGAATCCAATAGATAGAGATCATAGTCCTCAATTTTGATAACCACATTAACTTTGATATTCTCGCTATCATATTTGTCTGTCATTAATGTGATGCATTAGTGTATTTCTATTAGTTTACGTGAGCAACAAAAAAGAAAGCAAGCAACAATGAAGTGTCATCTATAAAATGGTTTAAATTAAGGCGTCGGTTATTGAAAAGTCAAACCTTTTTTTCAGATTTCTGAAAATATAGTAATTTTTTTCAATTATTTTTTCTTATTTTTTATTATAAAACATCTGGATCATGAAGAACAAATGTTAAAAATTTCAGAAAAATCTGTTACAATTTTCAAATTTTTAATTTTTGGTTAATGTACATTTTGTTAGAGAATAACCACATCCTTAAATTAATTTCATTTAATTTATTTAACTATGTATTCGGTTTTAATTGTTTTATTTGTCAGATTAGATTAGATTAAATTTGTATGATATTAACTTTCGTAATTGACATAATGATATAATGTCTATGAGTGTTTTCCTCGGAAATAAGATTGATCCTCATTGAGGTTCCACAATCGAGACAATGTGGTTTGTCATCAGAAATTAGACAACGATTAATTCTCTACTTGACAGAGATGAATAAAAATGCAGGCCATTGGACACATTGAATGAATAAAAATGTATTAATAAATAAATTGAATTGAATTATCTATAGCTTCCCAATTGTGATAATGGTCGGAGGAACCCGGATCATAGAAGGGAACCCTTCAGTCAGAAAAAGTAAGACCAAAATGAAGCAAATGCAACAATGCCACACAGAATAAACAAAGCATTAAGACGACCTTCACTTCTCATCTTTGTTTCCCTCAATTTGCACTGTTCTCTCAAGTATCTTTTGTGACATTCCAAAACCTTATTGTGGTTCTTAGTCCTTGCGCAATCCAGGGCTCTTTCAAAAATACGCAGACTATGTCTCCCATTAACATGAGCACCCATCATGTCTTCCAACTGCATACTCAGTTCACTAATCTTCAAGCTGCTATTATCACCATCAGAAAGTCTACACTTCATCACCAACTTACATTGCACAGCATTGCAAGGCAATATTTCTTGGGCAGGTAATATGGAGCCAAAGGATATTACAAAGTCCTTATCTGATGGCCAATCTCTCATCCCATTCAAAGGACTCCAGCTTGAAAGATTAGCAGCTTTCCCTGTTCTCCTGTTTATCACAATCCAGCTTAACTTAATACTCTCCATAAATTGTCCCCAAAATTCACCATCCTTCCTCTGCTTGTCAACAGACACAATTGTTGGCAGCCCATTTGTAATAATATGGTGTTCATCAAAGTTGAGGATGTCAATCCTGAAGGGGCAGTTCGAGAACCACCCCTCAAAATCTCCAGCTGATGGGATTCCCCAAACTACTTTGGAAAAGACGAGTTTATCTTTGTATTGCACATCTACAACTGACACAAAATCAGAGGGAGCAGCACTGCTAGTATTGCATTGCTTTGGGCAATCACCAGCATTAGATTCATAAGCAATGAAGGGAAAGCAGTTTGCATAAAAATTTCTAAATCCACCCAACGAGGAAGAGATCAAATCTTTAACATTTGGGTTTTCTACAGATGGCCACTTAGAACGGCAGGCTTCTTCCCATATTCTTTCTTCCCTTGCAACAGACCAAAACTCTGAGGAGACACATCCTGCATTTGCAAGTGTTGTGCCATCCACGCGGCATAAGATCTGGTCGATAATATCACTATTCAACATCATCTCTATCTCACTATTTTAAATCCGACAGTGCTGTAGAGCTCTGCTAATATAATCAACCAATTGGGAGCATTCACAGAATGATCAAAGCCTTTGATGCAGAGAAAATTTGAAGAATCCCACCTTCGAAGAAAATCTGTGTAGGGGTACAGACACCGATGTCTTTCAATAGAAGTCTAAATATATTGACAGGATTGTTTCTTTTCTAATTATTGGGAAACCCGATAAATTGGGGTGCGTGAAGGAGGGAGTCATTCAGCTTTTTAAAGCATTTGAAAGGAATTG
Source organism: Cupressus sempervirens (assembly GCA_028749045.1). Classification (NCBI taxonomy): domain Eukaryota; kingdom Viridiplantae; phylum Streptophyta; class Pinopsida; order Cupressales; family Cupressaceae; genus Cupressus; species Cupressus sempervirens. Next base: position 633,606,234 of record CM053793.1, read on the forward strand.
CAGCCAGTTCAACGCATGGCAGGTTGCGTGTGATCGTATACAATATAATGTTAAAGAAGCACCTTTGCCAAGCATTACACGTGGAGAGAGCTCGCTTCAAGTTATATGGATTATTGAATCCCTTTTTTCTCATGATGCCATCTGCAATTATAAACATTTGATTGTTGCTGTCGATTAGCTTCGTAGAGTGTGCCATTGCAAGGCCGGTTGTTTGGATTACGTTTTTGGCTGTAGATTTTGTCGACCTAAGAACAGTCCGAAAGGATATCCTCGTCGTCCTTCTCAAAACGGCATCTTTAAACAGGGAAGAATTAAGCTTAAAAAAAATCAGTATTTAACACTTTTGGTCTAAGAATTAAGCTTAATGTGTTATGTTCCAGCCGTTCCCTCTCAACGCGTGTGCTCATGCTGCCTTTTTATGTTGTTCGTGTACCTTTTTAGGATAATAGCTTATGTAGTCACTTATTTAGTAAAATGGTAACATAGAAATAGACAGCTTATCATGAAAAAAAATTAAGTGTCCCTTAGGTAATATTTACTAAATAATTGGGTGTATAGCCATTACCCATTTTTAGTGCCATCTAATTATTTTACTACTTTTTAATCTCATTATCTTTAGCCTTCACTACTAATCTTACCAGCTTTTCAAGGAAAATATCTGTAAAATTAAAGTTAATAATTTAAATTTTTTAATAGAGGTAAGGAAAAGGACACTAATGAGTCAAATTATGATGTTCAGAAGGGTGGATCTGGATGAGGTTGAGGTAAAATTGTTAGAGTAGGAATTGAGGGATGTTAAGGTTGACCCTCTCTTTAATGTTTTGTAAATGGCGAAAGCCATTTCTCTTTATACTTTTCATATGGAGAAATGGTTTTTCAACTCCATTAAGATGCTAACTCTGAAATGCAAAAACCTCCAGACTAAGATGATCAAAATTCAAAGCACAATGGTGGAAGGGAGTGAGAAGGATAAAGTTAGGGGTGATGGTAATAAAGGGTATAAGGACATGAACGAAAGAATTGACAAAATGAAAAATCTAGTCTCTAATAGTTGTTAAGGGTTAATGAGGGAGACTTTGGACCGTCTGAATAGGTTGGTTGGGAAGGTGGATAAGAATGTCAAGGAATTGATGTGACTTTGGGTGCACTGGTAGTTCTGATTTTTTGGTTTTTTTGTTGTTGTTATTTTTTGTGGCTTGGTTGTAGGATTTTTCTTATTGATTTTGTAGTGGGTGTGTTGGTTCTATTCGACACTATTTTGTTTTGGGGCTTAAATGTTTTATCTAATTTATAATCTCTTGGGGTTTCGAGTCCCTTGTAAAAAACTTGTTTTGACCCTTAATCAAAAATTTAAATTTTATATTCAACCATGCTCGTCGAGTGATTCGTTGTTCTTGTGAAATTTACTTGATAATCACTATTTCAAGAAAGTCATTTATGTTTAACTTTAAATACTCAACGTTTAGATATGCAACTATAAAAATATTCTTTGATAAAGCTCACAATTATAAATATGATCCAAAGAATAAATGTGGGAGTTTATATATTATGGAAAGATATATAACACAATAGCTACAATAAATTTTAAAAACTTTATAATATTAAATGTATAAAGAAAGTCTCTTGAGAAAAAGTAATCCTTCAATTCACACCAATCAATTCACAACAAACATATGCAAATTCACAATGTTTATAGATTCAAGTGTAATAGATTCTTATTGAGCTCTAAAACTAAATATTTATAGAATAATTATTCCTTGATCAAATGTGCCACCTCAACCTTGAATGTTCTATTGGTATGATAATGTGTGTGAATTGTACAAATGACTATTTTTAAATGTCATGGGGTGACATTAAGTTGACCAAATATATATCAAGTAAAATGTAAATAATTCATTAAAAATAATTTAAAATGAAAGAGGTTTATTTATTTATTTTTAATTTAAGTCAAATTCTTAGAATTGAACTAGAAAGTTGCAAGAGTAACCAAGATTAAAGAAGGCAAACCTTCAAATATAAAATAAACTAGTAGTTGCATACTTTTGTGCTTTCAATGATGAGCTTGTAGGTATTTAATAATAAAATTATTTTTAAAAATATAATTTAATGTGAATAAACTTAACTACAATTAATTTTCAATTTAAAAGAAAAATAAAATAAAAATCAAATCGACTAAAAGAATATTATATTTCATTTTCGCATATGTATAAAATGACCATCTAAAGAAATCTCCACATAATAAATCTATTATGAAAAATTAATAGAAAAACAACATGAAAAATAATAGCGTGGATAAAGAAAAGAGGAAAAAATAAACTAAAATAATTATAAAAACTAAAAACTAAATTAATTTAAAAATCTAAAAGCTAAACTAATTTTAAAAATAAACTAATATATTTTTGAAAAAAAAATTTAAACCAATTTAAGGAAAAAAAAGATTTTCTAAAAGAAATAATAGGTTAACTTTCTATTTTTGAAATCATATGCTAACCTCTTGTTGGCGAACAAATTGTCTCCCCTTAGAAACTAAATAATTTAGTCTATACCCAAGGTAGGAAATCAATTATGTTCACTACAGTTGGGTAAACATTTTTGTTAATCGTTTCCCTCTAAATTCTTAAAGGTACAGCTCCCCTTTGATAGATCATCAATGACTTTAATTTTAAAAAAACAATAAATGTATGGATGCACTTTTACCCGAAAATGCTTAAGAGTCTCTCACGTACTCCTAGGTATAGAGGTGTAATATAGAGATTCTTAGAAATGAAATAAAATTGAAAAGAACACATTCTTCTCAAAGCCAAACAACATTCAAAGAATAGCTCATATTTTCAATCATATGAAATTGAAAAAGACTAAAAGATCTATTATGACAATTTAAGACAAAAATCAACATTATTGACAATCACCATAATGGTTCTCAAAGTAATTGTGAGTGACTAAGTCCAAACTCCAAGTCTTAAATTTGAATAGATACTAACAGATATATTGATGTAAAATCTTGAAAAGAACAACATTTGCATATATCTATACTTTCTATCAATTGCTATTTTAAAAAGCCTTTAAAAAAAAACCAATACTACTGCTAAGATTGTTTTTCTATATCACTAAAAGCTAACCCTTTCTAAGTTCTATGCCCCATCATATATAGTTTTTAAAAACCCAAAAGGCCTCCATCAAAACCCAACCATTTCAGTTACAAATGGTTATCAAACATAATAGTTAAAAGCAGTTTTAAAATAGGAAACAAAACAACTGCACATAACTAAATTTCATTGTCGATCTTCTCATCATCTTTGGTTTTTTGCTTTACCAATTTATAGCTTTGGAAGGTGCTCATAAATTCCTTAAAAATGTGGGAATGAGGGTTCTTTAAGTTGAGCAGCTTCGACCTAAATGCATCCTTATGCCACCTCAGTTCTTTGATCCTTCTGCTTTTCCTAGACATGAGCTCCCTATTTAGATATAACACTAATTCAATATATAGGAACTATTGTAAAATCCTAGGATGTAGTGTTCTCACTATCTCTGATTTTAAACATGGCATCTTAGAAGCTTTTTGTTAAAGTCTCTGAATCTACGCTCCTGTCGTAAAATTGCAAGATGCTTGTAGGGTTTATTATTTGCATGTCTTTCAATATCTCTTTATGCATCTCAGTGACTTCATTCTCAACTACACACATCTCCTCTATGGCATCCTTATAAAGACACTCTTTCCAACTCATATTACTCTTCAAAATGAAGAGCATGCAAGGATCTATGGATTTCATAGGATTTTCACTCAGGAACTTTATTATGCCATACTTTTCCACTTCATGCACTTGGAAAATGACTGCTTGACATCAAATTTGGTTTATTTTCCATGTAGGAACAAGAGTCTAAACTCCCCCCAATAACATTTCCCCTTTTGCATACTAGTAGTGATCTCCAAAATAAACTTCCTTCCTTCCTTTGCAATGGATCCTACCCATTCGTTCATTGCCTTTGAAAGTAGCCTCCCCTTCTGCATTTATTCAACCAATTGTTGACTATCAGAGGGTTTATTATTGAAAGATTGAGGAACTTGTATCAAAGGGAGGGCACCGACATTCATTAAAGAATCTATATATTCTACCATGGTGACAATTAACTTTTTGAGTTCCCTCTTTTCCTTTCTATCCTTCTCTAACTGAATTAACATATGATCAGCTAAGAACTTGAAAATATGGTTGTCAATGTCCCTGGTAAGAACTCCCAAGTCTACAATGGTGACTTTAAAGTCTTCAACTTCCACTTCACCTGAAACTTCCTTCTGTCTGTATATGGCTACTTTCGTTGTCACCTTCCCTGTGATATGATTCTTAGTTAGACATGGATCATTCCTTATCTTTTTGTTCTTTGGAGTATGGGAAGCATATTTAGTGACTATGTCTTTTACTGACATAGATACTAGCTGAAGATTGTGTTTCTTACTAACGAAATTAGACATTTAGGGCAAAATAGTATTTTCCACCATTGCTCCTAGATTAGTTCTGGGAGGAGTCATAAACCTGGATTGAATTACATTCAGAGTGCCTATCACCTCGATGCCCACCACTTGAGTTCCTGATAGAGTAAGCTCTTCACCTTTATGGTGTTCTTGGTCCATGGTGTCAATCCTTTGAACTATCTCTTGAGCAAGCATTGCAGACTTTGTTTTTGACCTAGTTCTAGGAGGCATCAATCAATTTGGGGACACCATTTCTTTCTTCTTGGGTGAAAATATGGATCTATGTCACCTTTGGGGCTAACTTTTAAGTTTTGGGGGGATGAAATCTGGTCGAAACTATGTGGTGCTGACTGTATGCCAAGTGGTGTGTGCACATCCACAGGGATCCGACCGGATCTAACTCGACTGGCCGGATCCGATCTGGCTGAAACGTTGAAAATTATATAAGCCGCAAAAAGACAAATCCACAAGTTATTTTCATGAGACGACCTTACTAGAATTGCAGAGCGAGAAGAGCTATAGGAGTCATTCGGCTGGATCAGGCATGTCAGCAATTTCCCCTGATTTTTAAATATGTTTTAAGTTTTATTTTATGTTTTCTTAGGTAGAAATATAGTTTTTAATGTGTATTTTTAATGTAAATTATTTTAAAGAGTTCAAAATATTTTATATTATTATACATTTATGTTTTTAAGTACTCTAATATTAGATAAAGTTTAGAAAATGTATTAAAATTTAGTAAAACTTAGAAATTATTAGAGAAATTATAAAACATTATTTATAGAAAAGAGTAGAAAATTATGTAGAAAATTATATAGAAAATTTGGAAATTTTAGAAAAATACTAGAAAATTATGTAGACAATTTTGAAAATAGTAGAAAATTATAAAGAAAATTTAGAAAATTTAGAAAAATATTAGAAAATTATGTAGAAAAATATAGAAAATTTTGAAAATAGTATAAAATATATAGAAAATATTAGAAAATTTAGAAAATATTAGAAAATTTTGAAACTTTATAAACTATTAGAAAATTTAGAAAATATTAGAACAATTAGAACTTTTTGAAAATATTATAAAATTTAGAAAATACTACAACAATTAGAAACTTTAGAAAATGATAGAAAATTTTTATTAAATATAGAAAATTAGTTAGTTGTAAATTATAGAATTTAAATATTTTTATTTTATTTTTATTAAAAATCATTAGAAATTGTTATAAAGGTAAAGGTTTAGAAACAACTGTAAGCTGGTAACTAAAACCATTAGTTTGAACTAAATGAGTATTTACGTCTTACTGTGAACACAAATAAATTCTAATTGAAACCTTAACATTGGACCTTAAGCAGGAGAAAAACTTAACATTAAATGTAATTAAATCACAACATTAAACCTAATCAAATTCGAACTAAAACTCTCACATTGAATCAAATTAGACTCTAACTCCTATATTGAACTTCAAATCCAAATATGCTGACCTAAACTACTCTCTAAACCTTAAACCACTCTCTAACCATATAATCTTAAAACCTCTCTCTCTCTCTCTCTCTCTCTCTAAACTGCACTCTAAACCCCATAATCTATAATGTAACTTCACCTCTCCCACTCCTAAATCCCATCTCTCTAAACCCCAAACCACTGTCTAACACCTAAACCCCATCTCTCTAAATACTAAATTGCTCTGTAACTCCTAAACCCCATCTTTACAAACCTTAAACCACTCTCTAACTCCTAAATCCCATCTCTCTAAACCCTAAACCGCTATCTAAACCCTAAATTTCTCTCTAACTCCTACAAACCCCATCTCTCTAAACCCTAAACCACTCTCTAACCCCATTTAATCCCTAACATAACTTCATCTCTCTCTCTCTCTCTCTCTCACACACACACACACACACACACACACACACACACACACACACACACACACACACACAACCTCATCTATCACAACCCTAAACCATAATCCCTAACATAACTTCATCTATCCCCTCTATCTTTCTCTAACTCCTAAACATAATCACTCTAAACTCTAAACTACTCTCTATCTCCTAAACTCCATTGCTATAAACCCTAAACCACTCTCTAACTCCTAAACCCCATCTTTGTAAACCCTATATAACTCTCTAACTCCTAAACCCCATCTCTCTAAACCCTAAACCACTCTCTAACTCCTAAACCCCATCTCTCTAAACCCTAAACCGCTCCCTAACCCCATTTAATTCGTAACGTAACTTCATCTCTCCCATCTCATCTATCTCTTTCTTACATAACTTCATCTCTCTCTCTCTCTCTCTCTCTCTCTCTCTCTCTCTCTCTCTCTCTCTCTCACACACACACACACACACACACACACACACACACACACACACAAAACCTCATCTATCCCAAACCTAACCCATAATCTCTAAAATAATTTCATTTCTCCCCTCTATCTCTCTCTAACTCCTAAACAATGTTGCTCTAAATCCTAAACCACTCTCTAACTCTTAAACCCCATCTTTGTAAACCCTAAACCACTCTCTAACCCCTAAACTTGATTTCTCTAAACACCAAACCACTCTCTAACTCCTAAACCCCATCTCTCTAAACCCTAAACCACTCTCTAACTCCTAAACCCCATCTCTCTATAACCTAAACCACTCTTTAACTACTAAACCTCATCTCTCTAAACCCTAAACCACTCTCTAACTCCTAAACCCCATCTCTCTAAACCCTAAACCACTCTCTAACTCCTAAACCTCATCTCTCTAAACCTTAAACCACTCTCTAACTCCTAAACCCCATCTCTCTAAACCCTAAACCACTCTCTAACTCCTAAACCCCATCTCTTTAAACCCTAAACCACTCTCTAACCATAACTTAATATCTCTCTCTCTCTCTCTCATAACGTTATCTATCCCAACCCTAACCCATAATCCCTAACGTAACTTTATCTCTCCCCTCTATTTCTCTCTAACTCCTAAACTCCATCGCTCTAAACCCTAAACCACTCTCTAACTCCTAAACTTCATTGCTCTAAACCTTAAACCACTCTCTAACTCCTAAACCCCATCACTCTAAACCCTAAACCACTTTCTAACTCCTAAAACCCATCTCTCTAAACCCTAAACCACTCTCTAACTCCTAAACCCCAAATCTTTAAACCCTAAACTACTCTCTAACTCTTATACCCCATCTCTCTAAACCCTAAACCACTCTCTAACTCCTATACCCCATCTCTCTAAACCCTAAACCACTCTCATCTCATCTCTCCCATCTCATCTATCACTCTCTCTGACATAACTTCATATCTATATATATATATATATATATATATATATATATATATATATATATATATATATATATATATATATGCACCGAGTTGTGGTGGCAAAAAGATGACAAGGTTTTTTTTTCTTCTAATTTTCAATAGCGCTTACACACTATTCTGATGACAAAAAAGGTATATGATGGGCTGTAGACCCGTGTCCCATCATTTTCATCTTGTTTTTTGGCTCTCCAACAGTGCGTACGTAGGTTTGACATCAAAATTTCACCACCATTTGCCAAAATGCCTCCTCATCGACGAAATCCAAGACAACGAGCATACCCACGACGACGAGGTAAGTGATATAAACTTAACTTTGCATTGTTTAATATGTTTTCCATATTGTTTTATTGGTTTTGGATATTGTTTTGTAGGGTTTTTACAAATTTTATTTAGATTTGTTTATTTATTTGGATTTCAATTTATTTTTTATTAGAAAATGTCCTTAATCAACCGAAAAATCCACAAAACCCTCAAGAACCTCAAAATCAAAACCCTCCTCAAGAAGAACAACAAATTCCACAACCCACACCAATTGCAAGACCTCCGCCAGACACACAAGAAAATATAATAAATGAAATAGAGAGGCAAAATTGAATTAGAAAGACTCATTGCTTGGTTGAAAGAATCTAGACAAACCAATCCAATGAGGGCTCAATTGGCATCATCCCGTGAATCCATTAACACTCAAATAGCCTCAGTTAGTGGTCAGTTAGATATTTGGCTGGCTAAGAGGGATGAACAAAAAAGATTTTATGCAAATAAATTGTCATATGAAGATGTTAAAAAAAAAGAAATACCAAAAGGTAGTATATGTGCATTATTTAGAAAACTCAATGAGCAAAATACTGTTAGAGAGGGTACTAAATGATTCCCCATCCATTGGTGCATACACGATGCTATTAGAAATAATTTTTGGGATAGATGGTGGATGATTTTTGATGCCCCTCCTTGCAAAAATCACGAGGTCCCCATGTATTTTTTGAAGAAATCATATTGTGAGTTTGTCCTTGGGGAGATCCCTAATTATTTTGATATGTTAGACTCCTAGGGTAGAAGTGGGGGGTCAACATTTGAGAGGCCAGGAGCACGTCGTGACCCTAATGTAGTTAGGGCACCTATAGTCCATCCACAACATGAGCATGTGATTATTCCTTCAATTGTGAAGGAACATGTAGAGGCCAGCATGCTAGGGACCATTAATGCTTTGATGCAAACCCTCATCCATTCCACGAGCCCATTAGTTGAGGGGGAGCCTTCTATGCATCGTGGTCACATGTGCACTTCATGCAGATCCCTATGCACATTTGGCACTCATGCCGGAGATGGTGCGGATGATGGGCTTGTCACCGATCAGTTCCTAAATGAGACATTTGGCATTGAAACACAGGTAAATTACTAATTTGATCACATTTCATATGTATAGTGAATGATTAATTAATTAGCATTTATTGACATTTTTCAAAATTTAGGGTCAAAGTGTTGTTGAGCCTAGCAACGATCCTCTAGGCCCATTTTTTGTCCCTTCGACGAGTCTTGAGGTATGTATCAATTTAATCATTTTAATTAATACATATATTTATTACATAATCATATTAAGGATTGAAAAAAAAAATTATGCATGTGCCTCAGTTCTCCACAGGACGCTTAACCTTTACCACAGACATAGAGCAGAGACATCATACGAGCTTCACACAGGTACAGTTGTTTAATGTTAATTTAATTCATTTGATTATATTTATTCAATGTTTCGTGTTAGATATAATGTATATTTTATGACATGCAGCTCATGATGTCGGACACACCTCCTCATCTGCGACAGTCTGTTGATAGTGGAGTGGCCGCAGCTATGGCTAGCTCACAGCCACTGACAGAGGTATGAAATAATTTTCTTCATTTTAGTTGTTGTTTATAATAGTTAATCTCAAAATTTTTAATGTTATTTCTAAGTGATTATATTTATTGAATTTTTGTAGGGTCTTGTCACGCCTGATCATCCATGAGCATTTGAGGTGGACTTACAGAGTGACTATTTATTGGCGGTAAGAAAATAATTGATTTTGTGTGTACATATATTTTATTTCAATGTCTAATAAATATTGATTCATATCTACTTTCTTTGTATTAGTTGGACCTGGAGAAGAGCCTCAACAAGAGGTCAAGTGAGCATGTCAGGAGGGCCCCGTCATCTCCACTGTCACCCTCCACACGATGGTAGAGGACGTTGAGAGACTTTTTTCCTTCCCCTCGTGGGAAGGAAAAGATGTAGTTGAGATATTCAATATATATATATATATATATATATATATATATATATATATATATATATATATATATATATAGAGAGAGAGAGAGAGAGAGAGAGAGAGAGAGAGAGAGTTGTTTCCTTCCCCATGTATACATATAGGCATTAGAGAGACATATTTGATACACATTTGATGTACATATGACATTCTATATTTGATGTATGACATTATTGGTTAATATATGATATGTTTGTTCATATACGACATTATTAGTTATCATAATATATTATGTGTTTGTTAATGTATATGACATTATTGGTTATCATTTTATATTATATGTTTGTTCATGTATGATGTTAAATTAGATATGTTCGTGTATGACATTAAATTAGATATGTGCATGTATGAAATTAAATTCAATTGCTAGAGAGTTGCCATTATGTCTACCAACTAGTAGATGTTCTTTTTTGCTTTATTAGTATTTCTCAAAAATTGCAAAGAAGTTGTTTCTGGTGAATAGTTGTAAACAATTATGATCATCAACTTCATGTACTCATGGCTTTGGCTGCAAACACTCGTAACTTTGGCTATAAGCATCCATGGCTTTGGCTATGTGCACTAGTGGCTTTGGCTGTGAGCATTTATGGCTTTGGTTATAGGCACAATATAGCCTTGGCTGTAGGTTGTCTTTCTTGCTGCATGTTGAAGTTACCTTCAAGAATATCATTAATCTAAGATCATTAAAATTAAAATACTATGACATAATACCTTGGAAATAATAGTCTTTAACCCATTACTTTATTTGTTAAAACATCATGTAGTATCTACTATAGTGCTTCTACTCATAGATGTTTTCAAAAATACTTAGTATGGCAAAGAAATGTCTATGGAAAGCTTGTCAAATAGGATATTGAAGAACTAAATGTGGATAGTCATTAGTACCCATCAATAAGAACACAAACATCTTTCTCAAGCAAGCCATATGACATTAGCTTAATTTATAAATTTCCTTTGCAAATAACTAGAAGATGCTATGAATCTTAATAGAGAGTTAATCACGAACTCATTATTCCATCCAAGAAGCATATATCACCCTAAGCCAATTAATCGACAGGATAAAAATTAATTCAATTTCAACAAAATTTTGAGTATAACAAGCATCTTAGGGATTCTTACAAGAATTAACATGATGTTCACAAGAGCATTACAAGTTCTTGTAATGCTATTTCTCATATTGTAATCATATTCAGTTTTGAATGGCCATTTGTGTTCAAGCATAAATTTTCTTTAAGGTCTTTTAATTCTAGACATGAATTTTATGCTAAAGCTTTTTTATGACAACCCACTCAATGCATATATTGTTGTTCCACATTATGCTGATTTGACTTTCATTGGTTGATTTGGGTCTAGACATGACGTTATTCACTACCTTTTTTATATATTATTTTTTTGTAGTGGGGTTCTAGCCTGAATTAATGTATTAATCATCGAAGTTGTGAACCTTGGTCGAGATCCTTACAAATATATTTTCAAATTGGACCTCAAATAGTTTTCTCAGTCACCCCTTGTACACAGATACTGAAATTGTAGTTAATTACAAAATTAATATTGAATTAACACAAGTTTAATTGAGAAGTATTATGTACCTCAATAGGCTAGATTATTATTGACCGTGAAGCTTTATCTTAGAGCAGTTGGTTTCCTAAATCTTTAGCGCAATGAAATTCTTATGGAATGTGGAATTAGGTCTGCTAGCTAAGAAACATTCTTTAAAAGGCAGAGGAAACTCAAGACTCACATGTTTCCAATCAAAATAAATGTTTAAATCACTTCTCTAATTTTTTCTATTTATGATCTTCTTAAAACTTAACTTTCTAAATGCATTGATGGGGAAATAAAGATCTTCTAGGAACTAAAGGCTAATCATGTTTAATACTTACAATTCTCTGATTTTATCTAATAATTTAAACAAGATTGTACAAGTGTTTTCAAAGAGCAACACTTGTCACTAACATCATAAGAAGGAATATCCAAGGAGACTTACCACTGATCCCCCACCACCAAATTCAAGAGAAAACAAAAATCCACTACTAAAGAGATAGTAACAATGATCATCCCTAGTCTCTCCCTTATCACAAAATGATTACCATCAAAATTTGCATTTCCAATTGTGTCATGTGCGTTGAAGCGATAGTAACATTTTCACTCTCTTACCTAATGTCTTCCATTTTTGAAACTCCTGGGGAAGGGCAAGGCCATCTTCTTAGTACTTCAAAATACAACAAGTTCCATTTTTTCCCATATTGATAATTGTGTACTTAAAGTATAGTTGAAGTATTGATAGCCCATAGGAACTGAACCTTTGAACATCCCATCTATAAATGACCTCATAAAGAAAGTTCAATAAACCTGAATGAAATAGTGAAACAAAAGTTTCATAATTGTGAAGATGATAAGACTGCAGGTGATCAATATGTCTCAAATCTATATTCAGTTCTTTTACTATGCATATAAATGGTTTGTTATATAAAAAACTTATATCCACCAGATAAATAATCATTTTCTTACTATGCTATCCTTATCCTTGGCTGATCTCTGGTAGACCATTTCTTAACCATCCTTCTTCAATCTATAGGTCACTGTATTAATCTAGTTCATCTTCTCTCTACTTGAATTAATAAGAATTGGCAATCTCAAGGATTGCCAAAAGAGGAATAGGTCCAAGTGGAAGATAGGATTTAGAAGTGAGTTTAATTAAAACATAATAAATAGTGTATTACAAAAAGGAGAATGGTATGTTCTTCGCAATCTACTCCCTTATACATTCTATCAATGTTCCACATTGAACCTGATAGAGAACATCACAACACATAACTAGCAACATAGAACATACCTCCTAGCCACCTCAAGAACATAAAATTTAAAAAACCAAAGTGCACAAGTTTAAATTCAAAGCCTCAACGGTCAAGAGCACAAAAAATAAAAATAAATAAATAAATATGAACAAAACCCACATTTGATGGAATCACAAAAAATTTGGTGGCTAGATAGTTACAAGCTGATTCAAGCTAATCCTTCATCACCATTAAGGTTAAAAATAACATACCCAATTTAAAACAAATTTACATATACAAAGTGACTAACATTACTCACAAAGAGGGAGTAGAAGCTACACACTACCTTGTGTCCAAGGTGCGCTAAAGAACATAACCAAACTCTTGGAGATCATATAATCCTAAGTTTACATAATCTGGTAGTAACACATTTCATTAACTTATGAAACAGTTACCAAGTTCCATGATTTGTCTTTCCAAAAATGACATGCTAGATACACTTTCCAACAATATAATTAAGATCCTTCCATCACACACTGCAAGTTTCAGTATCACCCAAGATGGCATTGTAGAATGAAAAATGAATGTGATCTCCAAAAAGTGAGAGAGGTTATTGTAGGTCTTTGCAACACGGTCCTGTAGGAATTGGAATCTCATCCATATCTCGCACAAGCTCTAAGATATGCCCCATCAAAGATTGCAGCCCTGTGGCATTTAGTGACCCTTAGGGACATTCTGGTTCAACGTGCTTGAGAATGTTCAAGCACTGAAGGGGACAAGACAAGGTTGGGGATAGGGTTTACCTGACCACCTAGAGCTAATGGAGTAGACAGTTTGATCCCACAATGAAAGATGAGAGAGATTTGGTAGTTGGCAACTTTGTACTGGCCAACACTGCAAGTTTCAACATCACTCGAGATGGTGTCGTAAAATGAAATAGTGTGTGATCTCCAAAAAGTGAGAGAGGTTATTGTAGGTCTCTACAACATGGTCCTATAGGAATTAGAATCTCATCCATATCTCACACGAGCTTTGAGATATGCCCCATCAAAGATCGCAACCCTATGGCATTTAGTGACTCTTAGGGACATTCTAGTTTAGTGTGCCTGAGAACGTTTGAGCACTGAAGGGGACAAGATGAGGTTGGGGATAGGGCTTGACCGGCCACTTAGAGCTAATGGAGCAGACAGTTTGATCCCAAGATGAAAGATGAGAGAGATTTGGCAGTTGGCAACTTTGTACTGGCCAACATTGCAAGTTTTAGCATCACCCGAGATGGTGTCGTAATATGAAAACAGTGTGTGATCTCCAAAAAGTGAGAGAGGTTATTGTAGGTCTCTATAACATAGTTCTGTAGGAGCTAGAATCATATCCATACTTTGCACGAGCTCCAAGATACGCCCCATCAAAGATTGCAGCCCTATGGCATTTAGTGACCCTTAGGGACATTCCGGTTCGGTGTGTCGGATAATGTTCAAGCATTGAAGGGGATAGGACAAGGTTGGGGATAGGGTTTTCCCAGCCACCCGAAGCTAATGGAGTAGATAGTTTGATCCCATGATGAAAGATAAGAGAGATTTGGCAGTTGGCAACTTTGTACTAGCCAACATTGCAAGTTTCAACATCACCCAAGATGGCATTGTAGAATGAAAACAGAATGTGATCTCCAAAAAGTGAGAGATGTTATTGTAGGTCTCTGCAACATGGTCCTGTAGGAATTGGAATCTCATCCATATCTTGCACGAACTCTGAGATATGCCCCATCAAAGATTGCAGCCCTGTGGCATTTAGTGACCCTTAGGGACATTCTGGTTCAACATGCTTGAGAACGTCTGAGCACTGAAGGGGATAGCATGAGGTTGGTGATAGGGTTTACCTGACCACTTGGAGCTAATGGAGTAGACAGTTTGATCCCACGATGAAAGATGAAAGAGATTTGGCAGTTGGCAACTTTGTATTGGCCAACACTGCAAGTTTCAGCATCACCCGAGATGGCGTTGTAGAATGAAAATGGAATGCGATCTCCAAAAAGTGAGCAAGGTTATTTTAGATCTCTACAACACGGTCCTATAGGAACTAGAACCTCATCCATATCTCACACGAGCTCTGAGATATGCCCTGTGAAAGATATTTGAATTCACAGTGTTTAATGAGAATATAGTTGAGGCTTGCTTTACTTTTCTATGTTAAGTTTGGCTTTCAATTTTGGAGGAATGAATCAACCTTGATGATAGAGGTAAATGCTGAATAATATTTATTTAATCACATTGTTTGAAAAAACTTTAATGACCTTTAAATACAATTGAAAGAAATGGAATTGATCTCCCTTACTCATGTAGATGAATAAAATTGGAACTTAAAAAAGAGAGGGACATCCACCATAAAACCATGCAATCATGCACTTCTTGATGGGAGTATCATAAGTTCATTGTTAGATGGATATGCCAAATGTGGAAGAATTAAAAGGAAAATATGTTGATTGATTGAATATAAAACCAAACATGTGGAATATTAAAAAATATATCACAGGGCTATTAATAAAATCAAAATAATAGAATCAAACTCTACAAACATGGGTATTCAAACTATGAACAAAAAAAAACATCATTATTGAGGTTTTAGCATGTTGGGCAAGATAGGGTCTTATTGAAGCTAACAAGAAGCACCATTGCATATAGTATTTTATAGGCATAAAATTAAAGTGGCATAAAACCATTCACATGCAAAAACATCTAGAACATGTGATAAAATCATACGTTCAAACCATTCATGTAGCCATAGTCACAAATTTCAACAAAGAATTCAACCAACATAAAGGTGCTAAACTTTGTAAGCTATGGATAACTATTTATCTTTAAATATAAAAACATTTGTATGGGTCTAAGGTAATATGCATTATGAAATTTCTTGATTTTTAAAAATATTATATCTTAAAATTCACAATCATCAAATCTTAGCATCCAATCAACTAATCCAGTAATACAAGCATCAAACCAATGTGATAACAAAAATCAAAGTTGATTCCATAAGGTCTAACAATATCATATAATTCATTTATCAATAATTTGAAACATCATAAGCATATGTATAATAATGTCATACATGAAATATATGTGAAAAATGACATACACAGAAAAAATTATACAAAACATATGCCCAATAATGCCATATAGGTGTAAAATGTACATCATTAGATATATACTCTTTCCAGCTAGGGGAACAAAATAAATTCCTAATTGTCTTTAATTGCCAACAAGTGGGAGATGGTGTATATAATGAGATCTTCCTAACATGCTCACTAGTCCATTAGTCTAGAATCTTCTGTAACTCGACATGTTACAATCAAAATTATATGTGAATAAATAACTATTTGATATATAAAAATAAAATATATTTACACATAAAACTTAATATTTTCTTACAGCTAGCTGATAATTCCTTTGTATATACACCTTAGGGATACACTGATGGTCAGGAGTAATAAGACCCTACAAAAACCATCAAAGTTATCACTCGATTGTGCCTATGAATTTTATATTGAATTTCAATAATAATGAAATTTTAATGTAAACTCTTTCATACCTTAGTCATTGGCTTAGAACTAGTACATGCAATAAGGACTCGTTGATCAATACAATGATGAAGATGTAAAGGAATCTCTGATGTCAATAGCTGAAAATGATAATACATGAGACTCAAATGTAGTTATGAAGAATACACATTTTCTTTTGTCTCCATATCAAATAAAATATTTTGGTACCTCTGTGAATGTAGTATGACATCATTCATTTTATAGCGTTGATCCCAAAGCTACAACACTTATTATTTATTACACATGTATGTAAATCTGTTAAGCATCAAATTCAACACCTTTGTGTGCAAAATAATGTACTATATGTTAGAGTAATAAATTCATTTTCTTATTAATTAAATTATATTGATATAATTACTAAATTACTTATTATATTGATATAGTTTACTTATAATTCCTTTCGATTTACAACTAATTGAAATGATTTCCCCAATTTTCCATCTAGTCACTAGGAAATTGGATTTGTTGTCTCTTTCTCTTAAAGAACTGGATCTACTAATTCCTTTGGTCTAGAAGCCTTCCATTGAGATTGGGGTTTTGAAAGGTTCAAGGGTTGAGGAACTTTTTATAGAATATCTTGAAGAAGGAGAGGTCATGTATAATGGTTTTGAGGAAGGCTAGAGTTCCATCGAGATGGTGTTGCAAAATGGCCAAGCGGAGGAGGAGGTAGAAGAATAAATAGAATAAATGCATGAGAAGGAGGGTCACGAGGGCAATGGAAAATTTGGGGAGGGAAGCAATTAGGAGAATGGGTCAAACATGCTTCTCAACTTTAAGGAGAGTATTGCATTGGACACTGATACTAGTCCACCTCGTAGCAAGATCACCAATGTTGGTGATTACCTTGTTAAGGAGATCACTACCAATCAAAATTTTACCTATAAGCCTACAAGACTTCATCCCTTGGTAGTGGTAATGGTGGTAATTATGGTTGAATGTGTTTGAAATAGAAAAAGAAATGAAGGACCGTGTCTTGCATGACACTATTCACTCATCATAGGTTGTTTGGATTCAAACCCACAACCAAGCTTTTATACCATTATACAAATTACAAATTATAAGACTATGCCTTTCATGATAGTCACATTTTCATATTGGCAAATGAAGAATTTTTTTTGGAACAAACATAATAAATACTTCCAAATACAAATGAAGCCAATGTATTATATTATAAGCTCGAATGGTAAAGACCAAGCCCAAAAATTTATTAAGGTGTAGCATTTATAATTGTCACCTGGTTCATGTGAAGAAGTCATTGTTCATATTCTCATTGTTGTGTAATTTGATTATAAGAAGAATACAATGATATAGAGGTTGATAGTGACTTAAAACTTTACAAAATGCAATCAATGAGAATTTTACATTGAGGGGGGAGTAATGATCAATGTTTCATTCTCATTGTTTGACAAACTCTTATATAAAGAGGGAGTAGACAGATGATATGGTTTAGTCTTCTTCCGAGAATCTTAGTCATATTGGTTCAGAAGGATTCATGATACAACTACTATACTTAGCATGACCAATTGATGCTAAAAACCTTAGTATTGATGCTACAAAACTTAGTATTGACATAATTTAACCTCTACAATTCCAGGCATAAGATTATTAGCATACAATGGTACTTGAACAAAGAACACTAACAACTATTGAGGATGTGAATTGATAATACCATTTCGTAGATGATTTTGGCATCTCACCCTTTATCACTTGTGTGTCAACTTTATTAGCCCTCTTCTTTGGTGACCTACAAATGAAGAATTAACACAGTAAAAAATCTAAGATAAGATTAAAAAAATGGGTCCTATTAAAGAATCTAATATAAATTCAAATAATGTATCTAGATTCTAAACAAATCAAAACTAAATCTCATCACTTACACATCATAACAATACGGTCCACCTTAGTCATGTGATATTCTTGGGGAAGAGGTTGTAAGATTGTATTTGGATCCAATTAATCACTTTTTCTCTCTCTCCCAATTCAATCTAATGAGCCAACTGGATCTGCTCGACATTTTAATGTCTCAAGTATTGCCTCATGGTCTAACTCGCAAACTTTCCAAAGAATCTTATTATGTGGTTTTCAACCATAGTTTATCAAGTGGACATTTGATGCGAAAAAAAGGTTTGAATAATGAAGAATTTTCCTCTCTGTTTGCCAATCCTTGAATAACCACAAGTTAGAATTCTTCATAGGATATCATCTAAGCCATGTGCCTGTTACAACCGCTGCACCGACATGGTACTCTAAACCTTCACCATCTATAACCGAGTGATCCAATTTTTTTTTGGCTTCAACACAACGACACAAATAATAATTTGTCCCTTCTTCATTGTCTTCAGGTGCAATAACAACAAAAACATGGCCTGCAGTGACAAATGTACAAAATGCGGTCATTAATTCAGAAAATACTTGGGTAAAAGTTATAAAGTTACATATTGAAATTACAAAGATATTATATATATATATATATATATATATAACCAGGTTGCACTAGATCTGACAAGTGGTCAAAGTCAATAGATGAATCCATCTCTACCATTTCCAGTGCTTGTGGGGGACGATAGGTGTCAATTGGGTCCAAAAATCGTATATCCCATTTGTCCACCCATTCAGTTGACTCACAGTCATCCCAATTTTCCTCTGCACATGATGGACAATAGCATGCCATCTTTTGTGTGTGGATACTCCATGAACCTGCATCAGAGCTTCTAAAAGAGTGTAACTCACTAGATCCTGTTAGTGTGCAACAATCCTGATATGGTGCAATGTTAGTATTATCTATCAACCAAAAAAATCTATGAACTGTAGACTCACCTTTCTTACCTAGACCCATTGTAGCATTACACCATTGGATGATGGATTTTGCATCTATCAATATTGCTCCATCTTTGTACTTTAGTTCTTCACGAGCCAAGGCTCTTTTAATGCATGTGCCTGCACCATCATGTGCATCCTACTCAACCAATAGAACATTCATGCATTCTTGAACTGAGATGCACAATTGTCTGACCAAATAATGTGTTGACAATATGATATGCCCCTGTTAGCCAAATCTCCATAAAATAGTTGAAAACAACCATGTACAAACTTCGTAGAATTTGATCGATCATCGCTGATGTAAAAATGGTGCTCCCTCAAAATCTTCTTGTCATCCTCTGTACTTGTAGGTGAATGCATGAATGTTACGTGAACAAATATGGAAACCTGTTGAGATGTATAATATTTTTCTTGCACCTCATTTTCTGGTTGTAGTGTGTAGTTCTTTGCAAAATCTACAACCGAAACAATGGTATCCAATGGAAAGGTATCCTTGCACAACTTGAATTGCAAATGCAACCATCGAGCTCTATGGGTATGCCTTGCATACTTGTAAATAATCTTTTCACGAAAAATCTTCATGAACTCATACAATGGAATCTTTTCAATAACTAGATCACATCTTTTACCATGTTTTCCATCTTTTAGAGCATATGTCACTATCTTGAATTTTCCATAATCTACTATTTCATTTCCAATTGCATGTGTATTATCCATATGTTGACAAGTTGATAAAAGTTACAAAGAACCACAAAATAAGCACATACCATCCAAGCATGATGTCTTGTAAAATTTTTGGCCATCCCCTATTTCACATAAAATGTTGGATATGAATTCCCTTGAAGATCTTGGTGGCCCTTTTATGTCACAATCCTACAAAACAAACTGAGAATGCAAAACTACACATATGTATCCAATGGTATCATATGGTATGTACCGAAACAATGGTATCCAATGGAAAGGTATCCTTGCACAACTTGAATTGCAAATGCAACCATCGAGCTCTATGGGTATGCCTTGCATACTTGTAAATAATCTTTTCACGAAAAATCTTCATGAACTCATACAATGGAATCTTTTCAATAACTAGATCACATCTTTTACCATGTTTTCCATCTTTTAGAGCATATGTCACTATCTTGAATTTTCCATAATCTACTATTTCATTTCCAATTGCATGTGTATTATCCATATGTTGACAAGTTGATAAAAGTTACAAAGAACCACAAAATAAGCACATACCATCCAAGCATGATGTCTTGTAAAATTGTTGGCCATCCCCTATTTCACATAAAATGTTGGATATGAATTCCCTTGAAGATCTTGGTGGCCCTTTTATGTCACAATCCTACAAAACAAACTGAGAATGCAAAACTACACATATGTGCCTAAAAACATCAAAATGGTTAAAAAATTCAATATGTATCTTACAACAACAAGTTGTGCGTCTGTGATTTATTTTCACATAAAAAGGTTTACCCATCTCAAAAAATCTTTGACTTATTCAAAATTGAGGATACATACCAATAAATTTTGCAAAAAATTGTGTCTAAGTTGAGTCCAAAAAATGTTTCGCATGTGGCTTGCGATTTCAGCTACCAATTCTCCTTCTTACAACATCTCTTTGATTAGGAGAAACACGTGTTATTTTTCCAAAAATCTTCGATCAATGATTTCAAGGCTTCACTAATTTCTTTATCCTTTTGCAGTAGCCTACCGCTAAATGTCTATAACTCATTTTTTGTTGGATCTTCTAATCTCTCACGCCTTAGCATGGCTCTCCTTAAGGTACCTCTACCAATTTTTAATGTTTTTCTTATCTTTCTCATGAATCGAGCTTTCTTCATTTGGCTATTTACTATTGTCGATGTGAGTACTTGTCTTGTGATATTACTATCTTTGGTGCATGATTTAGAACCCACTTTGTCATAAGCACTCATTAGATTCTTTACAATATTTCTTTCATTTGAATCATCCATTGTTCTTAGCCCAAGAATCTTCATGATAGGCCTAAATTTCAAATTACTCATCATTTCAACAAATAATTGGCATTGACCTATAATATTTAATTCTTCAAAAAATAATCTCCACATATGATTAACTTTTCTTTGACAAGTATGCTTGCTAATCTTGTCAGGCATTGATTTCAAAATGTTAGTATAAATATCAATCAAATATTTTGGTTTTCTAAAACAAATTCTAGAAGGTGTTCTAATCTCTTCAATTCTCTCAACATTTTGAACATCAATATAAGGTTAAGTGTATTGCGTATCTTGAACTGAAGATGATGTTCCTTGGCGGTAAGATGTAAAAGATGGAATATCACCTACTTGATGTATTGATGTTGTGCTTTCAACATGAGATGATGGAGTGTGTATATCGTTGGATCTATAAATCAGTGTCTCTTCAACATGAGAGGATGATATAACTTCAACATTGGAAGATGGTGTAGCGGATGATATGACTCCAACATTCGAAGATAGTGTAGCGGATGATATGACTTGAACATTGGAGGATGGTGTAGCTTCACAATTCAATTGTCTTCTTGAGCATGACAATCTCATTCGTTCTCTTTGTCTTTCTAATTCTTCCTCCTTGTTTCTTTGTATTGGTGGTTCTTGATCCTCTTCGAAAGTCGATTCTTCATCATTGCTTTGCAATTTTCTTTGTTCATGTAGTAATTTCATTTTATCTCTTTTAATTGTCAAATCTCTCTCCCTATCCGTATTTGTTTGAATCTTTGATTTCTTCCTTGGCATGATGATGATTTCTACATGTCAAATTATTCAAATGTTTGAATTACTTAAAATGTGTAAATTAAAAATTATTCAATTACATATAAAAATTATAATTATTTGAATGAATACACAATATATACCAAACGACTTGTCAAATTTCTAACCATTTCGAAATAACATTTCATTCAAACATACAATTTTCACTGAATTCACTATATATTACATAACATATCAAATTATAATCAAATTTGTATCTATATATTGACAAACAATATTTAAAATGGATTGCACTAACCTTTTCTATTAAAGGAATATTGAATTTTTTTTCAAATCATGTATCCAATGATTGAATTTGGTGTTTGCTAGCTTCCAAAAGTGTTGAAATAGTGTTTGCTATGTTGAAACCCATGTTTTCCATCGGAATAACAGAGAGCATAATAGACCAAAAGTTAAAAATGAATGAAATGGGCCCCAAGGTTGGTTTTTGACCATTTTTTGGTGATTTGAGATAGTGCGTACACACTATAGCACGTATGCACTATAGTGCATACGCACTATAAAGCACGTATGCACTATAGTGCGTACACACTATCTCAAAACACATCACTCCCCATCCTCCCTACTCTCTCTCCCATCCCCTCACTCTCTCTCTTCCTACTCTCTCCCATCCTTTACTCTCTCTCACTCTCCCTCTCCCACAACCTACTCTCTCTACCTCTCTCACCCCCTCTCCTCTCCCATCCCCGACTCTTTAGATCTCTCACATACACTCTTATTCCCCCTATCTCTCTCCCTCTCCCTCTCCTACCACCTAATTTCTCTCCCCCATCCCCTACTCTCTCTCTTCTCTCCCATCCCCTACTTTGTCTCTCTTATAGACATTCCCATTCCACCTCTCTCTCCCTCTCCAACCACCTACTTTCTGTCCCCCTTCGTCGTACTCTCTCTACCACCCCCTACTCTCTCTCACACTCACAATACTACGACCTACTATCTCTCTCTCTCTCTCTCAAGTTCTCTCTCTCCCTCTCTACTCTCTCTCTCCCATCTTGTACAAGATCTCTCTGCCTCTCCCACTCTCTCCCACCACCTACTTTCTCTCCCCCATCCCCTGCTCTCTCTCTTGTCTCCCATCCCCTACTCTCTCACACTCTCACACTCTCCCCCATCCCCTACTCTCTCTCCTCTCCCATCCCCTACTCTATATCTCTTACACATACACCTCCATCCCCCTTCTCTCTTTCCCTCTCCCACAACCTACTTTCTCTCCCCCATCGTCATACTCTCTCTCTCTGCCATCCCCTACTCTCACACTCTCACACTCTCTCCCATCCCCTACTCTGTCTCCCTTACACACACACTCCCATCCCCCCTCTCTCTTTTCCTCTCCCACCACCTACTTTCTCTCCCCCATTGTTGTACTCTCTCTCTACCACCCCCTACTTTCACACTCTCTCCCATCCCCTACTCTCTCACTTTCATAGATACACACACTCCTATCCCCCCACTCTTCTTCTTCTCTCCCATCCCCTACTCTCTACATCTGTCACACACACTCCCATCCCCCCTATTTCTCTCCCTCTCCCTCTCCCTCTCCCACTCCCTCTCCTACCACCTACTATCTCTCTCTCTCAAGTTCTCTTTCTTCCTCTCTACTCTCTCTCTTTCTTCCTCTCTCTCTCTCTCTCTCTCTCTCTCTCTCTCTCTCTCTCTCTCTCTCTCTCTCTCTCTCTCCCCCATCCATTACCCTCACTCTATCTCCCATCCCCTACTACTTTCTCTCAAACTCTCACACTCTCTCCCTTCCTTTACTCTATCTCTCTTATAAATAAATACACATTCCCATTCCCCCCCCTCTCTCTCTCTTGCAGTCCTTGTCCCACTACCTACTCTCTCCCATCCCCTACTCTATCTCTCTTAAATGCTTCCATTCTACCTCTCTCTCTCCCTCCCACTCCCTCTCCTACTGCCTACTATCTCTCTCTCTCTCTCTCACACACACACACACACACACACTCACTCACTCTCTCCCTTTCTCTCCCATCCCTCTACCATTGCCTACTCTCTCTATCTCTCTCTCCCCTCTCTCATTCTTGACTCTCTCTCTTTCACACACACACACCCATCCTCCCTCTCTCCTCTTCCATCCCCTACTTTTTCTCTCACTTGCTCTCCCTCTCCCACTGCCTACTCTCTCTCACTCTCACTCTCTCCCTCTCCACTCTCTCTCTCTGCTACCCTCTAGTCTCTCTTAAATTTTCACTCTCTCCTATCCCCTACTCTCTCTCTCTCTCTCTCTCTCTCTCTTACACACATTTCTATTCCCCCCTCTCTCCCCCTCTCCCACTCCCTCTCCCATTGCTTGCTCTCTCTTCCATCCACTACTCTCTCTTGAGCTACTTTTTCTTCCACCTCTCCCATTCCATACTCTCTCTCTTTCACACACATGCACTCCCATCCTCCTCTCTCTCAAGTTCTTCCTCTCCCACTCTGTCTCCCATCACCTACTCTCTCTCTCTCCCATCCCCTACTCTTAATCTCTCTCTCCCAACCTATACTCTCTCTCACACTTCCTCTCTCTCCCATCCCCTACTTTAAATCTCTTTCCCCCATCTCGCACTCTCTCTTTTCCACCCCTAATCTCTCTCACACTTCCTCTCTTTGCCACCCCTACTCTCTCTCTCTCATCCTATACTCTCTTTTCCACCCCTACTCTTTCTCACTTTCTCTCTCACATCCTGTACTCTCTCCCCTCTCCTAACCCCTAATTTTTCTCTATCTCTTTCATGCACACACATAGCCATTCCCCTTCCCCCCCCCCCCCCCACATAGTTCTCTTTTGCAACTTAGATCTTAATAGTGCATGCACACTATAGTGCATGCGCACTATAGCACACACACACTATTTAGAATTGAGGTTTAAATAGTGCATGTGCACTATAGCGCGTGTGTTCTATAGGGTGCACGCGCTATTTAAACCTTAATTAAACCCAAGCCTAAAGCTTGGTTTTTCCTTGGAGATCCAACCTAAAGGTTTGGATTTGATGAATAGGCCTGAGACGTGTTTTCTAGCAAACATACCAAAATGATTATTTTTTCTTCTGTGCTCCCCTTCAAGATTTCTCATGGTTGGGTATCGATAAGATTAGGTTACATAGCATTATAGGTCTCTGTGTTAGCTATCTAACCGTATAATTTATTTTTAATTTGAACTATTTCAAGCCTTTCATTTATAATTTCTTTTGAATGTATGTTCATTTTTTGTCAAAAACCACCACATACTAATTGGGCTATAGATTTTAGCTCATTGATTGAATTTTGCAATAACTTAATTTTTTAGAAACTAGACTCCATTCTACACACTTTGAAAAAAATAAGTTTTGATTTTAGATTAGTTTTCAATTATTTCTAGGGGGAGCACACAGATATTTCATGTTTTTGGGATGTGTCTAGTTAAAAAATTCATTAAAAAAAAAATACACATTATAAAATAACTCGAAAACTCTGGGATAAACTAGATAGTGTTAAGTAACTTTTGACCAGAGCGATTAAAGAATTTAAAAAAAAAAGTTAAAATTTTAGGGGGGCCACACTTTGTACTGTGTTATGTTTTTTTGGAATAAACAGTACCACTTTTTGTGGCCCCCTTTTTTGAGGACCTAAAACTAAACCATTTTGAAAAAAAATTAGTATTTTAGTAACTAGATTCAAAGGACTACGACTTTTGTTTTTTTCATATCTAAAAATTTTGAGCGTAACTATATTCAAATTCTTGTTGAAGTTCAAAATTTGCAAATTTTAGGAAAAAGGTGTCCACTTATACCCCCCTTTTGGCACCACAACTTTGTGCTCTAAACCCTAAACCACTCTCTAACTCCTAAAATTCATCGCTCTAAACCCTAAACCACTCTCTAACTCCTAAACCCCATCTTTGTACACCATAAACTACTCTCTAACTCCTAAACCTCATCTCTCTAAAACCTAAACCACTCTCTAACTCCTAAACCCCATCTCTCTAAACCCTAAACTGCTCTCATCTCATCTATTACTCTCTCTTACATAACATCATCTCTCTCTCTCTCTCTCTCTCTCTCTCTCTCTCTCTCTCTCTCTCTCTCTCTCTCATAACCTCATCTATCCCAACCCTAACCCATAATCCCTAACTTAAATTCATCTCTCCCCTCTATCTCTCTCTAACTCCTAAACTCCATCACTCTAAACCCTAAACTACTCTCTAACTCTTAAAGTCCATCGTTGTAAACCCTAACTTCATATATATATCTCTCTCTCTCTCTCTCTCACACACACTCATAACCTCATCTATCCCAACCCTAACCCATAATCCCTAACATAACTTCATCTCTCCCCTCTATGTCTCTCTAACTCCTAAACATCATCACTCTAAACCCTAAACCACTCTCTAATTCCTAAACTTCATTGCTCTAAACCCTAACCATTCTCTAACTCCTAAACCCCATCTCTCTAAACCCTAAAGTACTCTCTAACTCCTAAACCCTAAACCACTCTCTAACTCCTAAACCCCATCTCTCTAAACCCTAAACCACTCTTTAACTCCTAAACCCCATCTCTCTAAAACCTAAACCACTCTTTAACTCCTAAACCCCATCTCTCTAAACCGTAACCACTCTCTCACTCCTAAACCCCATCTCTCTAAGCCCTAAACTGCTCTCATCTCATCTCTCTCTCTCTCTCTCTCTCTCTCTCTCTCTCTCTCAACCTCATCTATTCCAACCCTAACCCATAATCCCTAACATAACTTCATCTCTTCTCTCTATCTCTCTCTAACTCCTAAACTCCATCACTTTAAAACCTAAACTGCTCTCTAGCTCCTAAACTCCATCTTTGTAAACCTTAACTTCATATATATATATATCTCTCAACCTCATCTATTTGTACCTATTACTGAAAAAGAAAGTAAGGTAGTTAACATTTATTTTTATGTTGTACAATAGGTTTTTTTAGCAAGATTCATTTAGTGTGTTTTGATTCAATTAGTTTATATAATAATCTATGTATTTAGGTATATGTGCTGCAGATCTCTATTGTCATCTATCTAGTTTTGTTTGTTTGTATATTTCATCATTATGGTGTGAAGGGGTAGTGATTCTGGAGAGGCTAGTGTACATGGTCGTCCCCATACTAGTTCATCCCATAGATCAACTACTAGTACCCAAGACAAGGAGACATTATTCAGTGATACTATTTAGCACTTATAGAGCACACTTCATACTATTGATGAGAGTCTATAGGCTTCACATACCCTACAACATAAAGATAAGGTGATTGCAATTAGAGATGAGCTGATTAACATGATGCACACTGTTGAGGGTTTTAACCCTTCTCATAGTGTTAATTTGGATACTTTTTATAGTACTTTATCTCGTACTCTCAATGGTGGTTTTGCGATGGAGGGAAATAGATGAGATGGTCTTAGTGGAGAGCATGAAGAACATGTTCCCACATTATTGACCTTTGAAAAAGGTCAGAGTGTACTGCGCTATGAGGTGTATAGATCCATTAGTGGCACCTTTCATGTATCCTCATTGGTTGGCCACACATCACATGTGGCCCAAAAAGGATGAGTTCCCCTTATATTTCTACAGACAATTGTTTGACGAATTTTATCTGCATCGAGAGGTTGTTTACACAGATATCCCAAGGCATGCTGGGCAAGGTTAGGGTAGGATTTTAGATAAATTTAGACACCTAGATTCTCCTAGGCCCTTTAATAAATGGGAATTGATTGGTCGAAACCTTTTGGTGATGCCAAAACATTTGGAGTTAGCTGCAGCTAGAGATAGAGTGGTAGATGATACACATAGAGATTTGTATGATAGGATTTCTACTATTGCTACATGGTGCATGAGATGTCTTTTGACTGACGGCACAAATACATAACACGATCATGATCTGCTTCTATAGGTGGTCACACTGCTACACCATCTTCAGGTGATTATATGTATCATGAGGTTGACATTCCATCTCTAGTAGAAGTCTCCATGGAGTCTTTAGTAGACTACTTGAGGGCTATGAGTACATGTTTGTCCACTGATCTACTTTCATCCTATCGAGCTATACAGTTGTTGACCAAATAGCCACTTAGTGCGGTGCCATCATATGTGACTAGTATCATTAGAGGTACGTTGGAGGTATAGGTTTTTCAAGGGAAGGATGACATATATGTTGCAGCTATAGCTCCACCACAAACTATAGTTGAGGAGGATGCAAACTCCCTTACAGAGGCAGGTTCTCACCCACCATGACGTCCATTGTTCATAGATATGCTCATAGATCCTACACTTGACATCAGAGATGTGACCTTTAGTAATATAGAATTGAGTGAGATAGGTAGGCATATATTAGCTATGACAATGGCATATGGGGACTTGCAAACACCTATGCATCTTGTGCTGCAAGAGACACAGGTAAAACTTTACAAACATGTCTATTTAATTTGACCTACAAATCTTATATTTAAAACTTTAGTAAAGTATAAGTTGTTACATATTTTTTTCTTCTATTACATACAGACTGCATCTACAACTCATGAGGGTGGAGATGGATAGATAGCTATTGACCCTAGTCATCCTAATTAACAGGTGAATTTAATTGTACTTATGTTATTATTTAAATTGAATTTATAGACATACTCATGATACATTTGTTCTTATATTGGACATAGGGTTCACGATCTCGTCTTAGTTGATCACATCGTGGAGCATGACATGATCATGTTTGATATTCACATATGTCATATACATGATGTTTGATATCGATTTATGATGATATCATTTTAGATTTATAGCTACAAGACATTTTACATTTATAGCACACTCATATTTGACATATTTCATATTAGCATTAGTTATCTGACCATTTGCATTTATAGTAGACATATATGATATTTTCATGACTTATGTGACCATTTACAGTTTTAGTTAACATATTTTATTTTTCATGACTTATGTGAGCATTTACATTTATAGTTGACATATTTGATATTTTCATGAGTTATTTGAACATTTGTACAATTATAGTTGACATATATGATTTTTTCATGAGTTATGTGACCATTTTTATATGTAGTTGATATATTTGATATTTATATTTGTAGAATATCTTTTACGTAAATGTGCAAACACATTTTTGAAATATCTCCTACAGTATTTTGTAGATAATTGTTAATGTGTAATAAATTTTTGTGTTCTATAAATTAATAAAAATATGTGTTACATAATTTTCTAGGTGTGTTGAAAAAGTGTATAGCAAATGTACATGTAAATTTAAAAATAATTACATTATTTTTTAGATAATTGTTAATGTGTAATAAATTTACATGTTCTATAAATTAATGAAAATATGTGTTACATAATTTTCTAGGTGTGTTGTCAAGGTGTACATAGTAAATGTACATGTAAATTGAGAAATAAATACATTATTGTTTAGATAATTGTTAATGTGCAATAAATTTACATGTTCTATAAATTAATGAAGATACAACTTACATCATTTTCTAGGTGTTTTGTAAAAGTGTATAAATATTGAAAAAATAAAAACATTTATAACTATTGAAACATAATTATGTATATATAAATTTGAAATATTTTTATGAATCATTAAACCTATCTAGATCAATCAGAAAGTTGCTGATACATATGGCCAAGATCCTCTTTATCTTTAATAATCTCTAACAACTTTTCATGGTCCTTGATATCTAAGCTCCACTTTGGTTTACTATGTCCTTTTGTTGGCATAATGTCAAACTAAATCTTTGTGGCTAAAACCAAGTGGTTGTAATGCAAAACTTTTTGGCTAGGCATGTATTCAATAAATTGAATACCATTGTGGTCAATTTTTGTTTGTTGATAATAGGTTCCTACAAAATATGATTTATACTTCATTTAGTATTCTTAATAATATAAAAAAGAAATAATTATTTACAATTAAGCTATCACTCTCTAATTAGTTGTATATATCTCGTAAGAGGATAATCTATACCTTTTATAACAACTGAACCAGTTGGATAAGACTGGTTATCATCATCTATACATGGTTCAGTCAACTTGATTTTCACTTTTGTGCATCTAAGTAAATAATAATCCACACCTTCCACATTTTGAGGATCCGTATTCACAGCAAAGATGTCACCTACAAATGTACAAAAATAATGGAAACTGTAAATAAATAAATATGAAGACAAATTAATATTAAAATGAAACATGTTTGTAGAAAGTTACTTAGAACAACTAAATCAGAAACACGTTCATAATCAACTAAATACATAGGATTATGAATGTCTATGTCATTGTCATCTTCTTCAAAAATGGGTACTTCTGATTATGTTTGTCCATGTCCATTCAGAGACATAGCCAGTGACAATATTCTCGCATTGACCCATTGCATTTTTTTGAATGCAAACATCACAAAAACAAGATTTTTCTCTTACTTGAATTATTGGAGGTTTGTGTTGTCCGGTAGTCATTAGTTGATGCAATCTTCTAATTCCAACAATGGGTTGACAATTGTAAGGATTTGATTGATCAATATCTGTAACACATTAAATTGGCAAGTATCTATGTCAATAATCAAAATATTAAAGTAATCATGTCAAAGAAAAATGAAAATCTTACCTTTCATTTCCCAAAAAAAAAGTTTATTATATGTTGTATCATGAGGACAAAAATGAGATTTGCACCATTCAATAACTTGATTTCGTTGTCTATCTTTGCACCCATATAGGAAAGAAAATTGTATCAATTTTAACGAAATATAAAATAACTATCTAGTAGATGGTCATATATGTCAAATTTCCTTAGTACATAACAATATTATACCTGAAAGTTCATGTTGGTGAAGTGCACGCTTTACACATGCTCCTACTCCATCGTGCTCTCCTTTTGCATGACCACTTTCAAAGAAGTTCCAAAGAAACTTAACATTTCATCTTGCATGTTGTGTTGTAAGCCAATTGAATGCTTTTACAGACTTAAATTACCCTAGGAAAAAAATAAAATAAATTTATGAGTAAACAAATCTATATATAATTAATTGTTCAGTTAATTAAATATGTGCACAAAATTTTAAAGTTTAAGTTTCAATTACACATACCAGCACACCATCAGACCAAATCCAATTTTTTGAAGCGCTTATCCCACAATTTGTGAGATAATCAAAGCACATTCAAAAACAATGAGCTACATAGCTCCTATCATGAACCCTATCATCACTAAGATAAAAGTAGACATCCTTGATGATAATGCATTTATCTGGATTGATACTTTCTACCCCATCCACCTCAAATTGCGCATGTCTATAGGAAACTTGTACAAAAATTACAATTTGATCTGAGTGATAATATTTAGCTTGAATTTCAGATTGAGGGGAAAAAGTATAGTTTTCAAACAAGTCTACAATTGATAGAATACATCATTGTTGAAAACAATTTTTTGAATCTTGAAACTATTTGACTTGCCATCTTGCACCATGACAATGTTGGATGTGTGGATAAATCATAGTTCTAAATTTATCCATAAACTCACCATATGACAAATTGCTCTCCTTCAAAGCTATTTTAAAAAATTCTTCTCCATTCCTTGTTCGATATATCTCATACTTAAATCTATTCCACACAACTGGTGTTGAAACATCAATATTGTCCATTTCATATGAAATTTTTTGCAACTCTCGACAATTTGTGGTTGCATTTTTTATGCATTGTACATTGAATTCGTCTGACTCTTCAACATTATCACATAACAAAGACTTGACAAATTGTGTTGTGCTTCTAGGAATTATTACATCTGGCTTAAGTGTTGCCATAGCTTTTCCAAAAGTTGCAAATAAAGATGAAACTCAACATGATTTCGACAACAACAAGTTTCACATACCTTATTTATGCCTACAAAAAAATGGCGCAACCTCTCAAACATTCTTTGGAAAATTTTCACATTTGAAAATTCTTTTTCAAAAGCTTCAAATAATTCACTTTGTGTTGTGTCTACAAAGTGTTTTGGATGTGCTATTTTCTTACCCGTCTCTTCATCTTTGATCTATATAGCGTCTCTTCTATTGGAAGAAACATGTGACTGGCTAGTCCAATATTTAACAACCTATCTTCTAACATCTTCATAAATTCTATCCTTTCGACGAAGTTGCCAAATATTAGGGTAAGTGCACCAGTTGTGGTGCCAAAGGGGGTATAAGTGGACACCTTTTTTCAAAAATCAACAATTTCTGACTTTGACAAGAATTTGAAGATAGTTATGTTCAAAATTTAAAGATAAGACAAGAAAAAAGTAGTAGTCCCTTTGAATTTAGTTTCTAAAATACTATTTTTTTTTTTCAAAATGGTTTAGTTTTAGGTCTCAAAAAGGGGGCCATAGAAAGTGGTACTATTTATTTAGAAAAAACAAAACACAGTACAAAGTGTGCCCCCCCTAAAATTTTAACTTTTTTTTCAAAATTCTTTAATCGCTCTAGTCAAAAGTTACCTAACACTATGTAGTTTATCCCAGGATTTTTCGGGTAATTTTATAATGTGTATTTATTTTTTTATGAATTTTTTAATTGGAAACATCCAAAAAATGTGAAATATCTATGTGCTCCCCCTAGAAATGATTGAATACTAATCCAAAATCAAAACTTCTTTTTTCAAAGTGTGTAGAATGGAGTCTAGTTTCTAAAAAACTAAGTTGTGAAATTCGATGAGCAAGCTAAACTCTACAACCCAATTAGTACATGTTGGTTTTTGACAAAAAATTGACATACATTCAAAAGAAATTATAGTTGAAAGGCTTGAAATAGTTCAAATAAAAAAATTTTATATGGTTATATAGCTAACACAGAGACCCTACAATGTTGTGTAGCTTAATTTTATCGATGTTCAACCATGAGGAAACTTGAGGGAGAGCACATAAGAAAAATCAATCATTTTTTGTATGTTTGCAGCAAAACACGTCTTAGACTAGTTTAGAGACTTCAACCTTTGGGTTTGGTCCCCAAGGAAAAACCAAGCATTAGGCTTGGTAGAATGCAAAGCTTTAAATAACATGTGTGTACTATTTTTAAACTATTTTAAATTTAGGTCTTAATAGTGCATATGCACTTTAGTGTGCACACACTCTTGAAGCCTAAATTTCAATAGAGAGGGAAGGCGAGAGGTAGAGAAGGTAGAGAAAAAGAGAGATTAGAAGATGGGAAGAGAGTAGGAGGTGAGAGAGAGAGAGAGAGAGAGAGAGAGAGAGAGGAGAGAGGAGAGAGAGAGGAGAGAGAGAGAGAGAGAGGAGAGAGAGAGTAGGGATGGGAGAGAGAGAGTGAGAGAGAGAGAGTAGGGGATGTGAGAGAGAGAGTGTAGGTAGTGGGAGAGGGAGAGCAAGAGTGATAGAGAGAGACAGTGGATGGAGAGAGAGTAGGGATGGGAGAGAGAGAGAGTAGGGGATGAGAGAGAGAGAGGGAGTGGGAGAGGGAGAGAAAGAGAGAGAGGGGATGGAAGAGAGAGAGAGAGAGAGAGAGAGAGAGAGAGAGAGAGAGAGAGAGAGTGTAGTGGGAGAGGGAGTGGGAGAGGAAGAGTGAGAGAGAGGGGATGGGAGAGAGTGAGAGAGAGTAGGGGGTGGGAGAATGTGTGTGTGTGTGTGTGTGTGTGTGTGAGAGAGAGAGAGAGAGAGAGAGAGAGAGAGAGAGAGAGAGAGAGAGAGAGAGAGAAGGAAGTGGGAGAGCGAGAGGGAGGAGAGGGGGGATGGGAGTGTGTGTTGGAGAGAGAGAGAGAGAGCGAGAGAGAGATAGAGAGAGAGAGAGGAGAGAGAGAGAGAGAGAGAGAGAGAGAGAGAGAGAGTAGGGGATGGGAGAGGGGAGAGAGAGAGTAGGGGATGGCAGAGAGAGAGAGTAGGGGATAGGAGAGAGAGAGAGTAGGTAGTGGGGGAGGAGAGCAAGAGAGAGTAGGGGATGGGAGAGAGAAAGTGTGTGAGTGAGAGAGAGAGAGTAGGTGGTGGGAGAGGCAGAGAGAGATAGAGAGAGGGAGAGAGAGAGTGGGGGGATGGGAGTGTGTGTGTGTGTGAGAGAGAGAGAGAGTAGGGGGTGGGGGAGGTAGAGAGAGAGAGAAGGGGATGGGAGAGAGAGAGTAGGGGGTGGGAGAATTAGAGAGAGAGTAGGGGATGGGAGATAGAGAGAGTGAGAGAGAGATTAGAGAGGGAGAGAGAGAGTAGGCAGTGGGAGAGGGATTCAAAGAGGGAGAAGGAGAGAGAGGGGGATGTGAGTGTGAAAGAGAGAGAGAGTAGGTGATGGGAGAGGAGAGTTAGAGAGAGAGTAGGGGATGACATAGAGAGAGTGTGAGAGAGAGAGTAAGTGGTGGGAGAGGGAGTGGGAGAGGGAGAGAGTGAGGGAGAGAGGGGATGGGAGTGTGTGTAAGAGAGAGAGTAGGGTATGGGAGAGGGGAGAGAGAGAGAGAGAGAGAGAGAGAGAGAGAGAGAGAGAGAGAGAGAGAGAGAGAGAGTAGGGGTGGCAGGGAGAGAGAGTAGAGGTGGGAGGGGGAGAGAGAGAGAGAGAGTAGGCAGTGGGAGAGGGAGGGAGAGAGAGCAAGTGAGTAGGCCATGGGAGAAAGAGAGAGAGAGAGGGGGGGCAGGGAATGGGAGTGTGTGTGTGTAAAAGAGAGAGAGAGTATCCCGAGAGAGAGACAGAGATAGAGAGAGAGAGAGAGAGAGAGAGAGAGTAAGGGATCAAATTGAGAGAGAGAAAGAGAGAGTGTGTGTGTGTGTGAGAGAGAGAGTAGGTGGTGGGAGAAGAAGTGGGAGAGGGAGAGAGGGAGGGAGAGAGAGGGATGGTAATGTGTGTAAGAGAGAGAGAGAGGAGAGAGGGAGATTAGGGGTTGGGAGAGAGAGAGAGAGTAGAGGATGGGAGGGAGAGAGAGAGAGTAGGGGATGTGAGAGAGAGTAGGGGGTGGGAGAGAGAGAGAGCAGAGAGGGAGAGAGAGATAGAGTAGGGGATAGGGGAGAGAGAGTGAGAGAGAGAGTAGGTGGTGGGAGAGGGAGTGGGAGAGCGAGAGTGAGAGAGAGAGAGAGAGAGTAGGCAATGGGGGGGGAGAGAGAGAGAGAGCGTAGGGGATGGGAGAGAGATTGAGAGAGAGAGTAGGGGGAGGGAGAATGAGATAGAGAGAGTAGGGGATGGGAGAGAAAGATATTGAGAGAGAGAGAGAGTAAATAGTGGGAGAGGGAGAGGGAGAGAGAGTAGGGGATGGGAGAGGATAGAGAGAGTGAGAGAGAGATAGAGTAGGGCGAGAGAGAGAGAGAGAGGAGAGAGAGTGAGAGAGAGAAAGAGTAGAGAGAGAGAGAGAGAGAGAGAGAGAGAGAGAGAGAGAGAGAGAGAGAGAGAGTAGGGGATGGAGGATGATGGGATAGGGAAAGATTATTTTTCACATAGTGCATCCACACTATAGTGTGCATGCACTTTATAGTGCGTATACACTATAGTGCATACACCCTATATGAAAACACCAAAAAATGGTCATAACAAAAGTTTGGGTCCCTACTGATCCATATTCTATTTTTTTTCTATTGTGTATTCTATTGTTCCTACAGAAAACATAGGTTTCAAGGGGTGAACCCACAATAATGGGTTCCACTTTAGTGGGACAAAGATTTTTTTTTTTTTTTTGCAAAATGCAAAAATTGCATACATCATATGTTTGCACGAACATAGTAAACATGTTTAGATCGAACATATTTTACAAAAGCATTTTTTGTGAACATATTCACCATAAATTAGGAATGTTTGCATGAACATTTGTAATTAATATGTTCGTGCAAACATGCCAAATGCCAAATTCTGGCTTTAAAACATCATAATTACCATTTTTTTTGGAAAATTTTGAACCGCATGTTTGCAGCGAACATACTTTATATGTTTGTTGTGAACACTATGTTTGCACGAACATTAAAAATTATAATTTTTTTGGCCCTTATTTTTTTTTTTAGCTCGTTTGATACCCATAATTGTAGATGAATGATCTCCTACTATAAAATAAAAAATGCCAAAATGTGCTGCTCGGAGCAAGCTTTCCAATGACTATAATTGTAATACATGTTTTGATCATTAAGACTTTCAAATATGAGTTTAACTCATCATAGGTTCATTACCAATTGAACATCAATTAACTTCGACACTTTGGAAAAATTAGCAAATTAGGTTAATTTTTTTTTTGAAAAATATCTACGAAATAGCTTTCTATTCAAGAAAAAAAAAGATTTATGATAAATTGGCCTCAAGTTATTTGTGTCAAAACAAACGTATGTCTGAATTATGATTGGTGTCACTTCAAAACTTCATAAACTATACAATTTTCAACCAAATTGAATCAAACCAAATGTATCCTCTGGATATTGATGTACAAATCCAATGCTGAAAGAATTACCTCATTATTATTTCTAGAAAAAAAGTTATGTGTGTCAAGCGGACTGTCACTCTTTAAAAATATTGAATTTTATTATGTACCACTTTTTAGAGGAGAAGAAAAGATTGACATAAATAATTTTTTTCTTAGATTAAAAATTATGGTTACAAAGTAGGAACAGAGTACTAAAAATCACTAGTTTATGTCATCTTGAAATTATTTATAGTTTTAGAGATATAGTCACTCGAATGTGAGGTTTGTTTCAAAAATATTGATTTCAGTGTCAAAATTGGTCAAAAAGTGGAAACCATTATTGTGGGATCACCCCATGCCATTGGAAGTTAGAAAACACTATATTCAATCATTGGATACACTATTTGAAGGCTTTTTGAACATTCTTTCATTCTATTTGAAGATAGCAAACACCAAATTCAATCATTGGATACACTATTTGAAGGCTTTCTGAATATTCTTTCTATAGAAAAGGTTAGTATAATCCTTTTTAAATATTCTTTGTTATTATATAGAGACAAATTTGATTATAATTTGACAAGTTGTTTAATA
Source organism: Cupressus sempervirens (assembly GCA_028749045.1). NCBI lineage: Eukaryota > Viridiplantae > Streptophyta > Pinopsida > Cupressales > Cupressaceae > Cupressus > Cupressus sempervirens. The sequence goes on from CM053793.1 coordinate 633,643,208, forward strand.
AATAGTGAATTCATTGAAATTTATATGTTTGAATGAATTGTTATTTGGAAATGGTTAGAAATTTGACTAGTTGTTTAATATATATTATGTATTCATTGACTGTGTTGCTATAGGACCATGTTGCAGAGACCTGCAATAACCTCTCTCATTTTTTGGAGATCTTATTCCATTTTGATTTTGTGACCCCATCTCAGTTGATGCTAAAACTTGTAGTGTTGGCTAGTACAAAGTTGCCAACGATCGAATCTCCCTCACTATTCGTTGTGGGATCAAACTGTCTTCTTTGTTAGCTCCAGGTGGCCAGGTAAACCATAGCCCCTAGCTTGTCCTACCCCATTGGGTGCTCAAACGTTCTCGAGCATGCGAAACCAAAACATCCCTAAGAGTCACTAAATGCCATAGGGTAGCAATCTTTGACAAGGTATATCTAGGAGCTCGTGTGAGGTATGGATGCAATTCTATGTTCTATAGGAATGTGTTGCTAACACCTACAATAACCTCTCTCACTTTTTGGAGATCTTATTCTATTTTGATTTTGTGACCCCATCTCGGGTGATACTAAAACTTGTAGTGTTGGCCAATACAAAGTTGCCAACTACTGAATCTCCCTCACCATTCATTGCAGGATCAAACTATCTATTTTATTAGCTTAGGGTGGTTGGGTAAACCCTACCCCCAAGCTCCTCCTATCCCGTTGAGTGCTCGAACATTCTCGGGCACGCCAAACCGAATCGTCCCTAAGAGTCACTAAGTGCCATAGGGCAGAAATCTTTGATGGGGCATATCTCGAAGCTCTTATGAGGTATGGATGCAATTCTAGTTGCTAAAGGATCGTGTTGCTGATACTTACAATAACTACTCTCACTTTTTAGAGATCTTATTCTGTTTAGATTTGTGGCCCCATCTCGGGTGATGCTAAAACTTGTAGTGTTGGCCAGTAAAAAGGTGCTAGCTACCAAATCTCTCTCACCATTTATCATGGGATCAAAATGTCTATTCCATTAGCTCTGAGTGGCCAAGTCAATCCTAGCCTCAAGCTCCTCCTTTCCCATTGAGCACTTGAACTTTCTTGGGAACGCCAAACCAAATCATCCCTAAGAGTCACTAAATGCCATAAGGCAACAATATTTGACAGGACATATCTTAGACCTTGTATGAGATATGGATACAATTCTAGGTGCTAAAGGACCACGTTATTGAGACCTACAATAACCTCTCTCAAATTTTGGAGATCTTATTATGTTTTGATTTTGCGACCCCATCTTGAGAATTTTTGAAATTTGTAGTGTTGGCCAGTACAAAGTTCCCAACTGTTGAATCTCCCTCACCATTCATCATGTGATCAAATTATCTATTTTTTTAACTGTAGGTTACTAGGTAAACCCTACCCCCAAGCTCCTCCCATCCTATTGAGCACTCAAACATTCTCGAGCACGCTGAATCGAATCATCCCTAAGAGTCACTAAGTGCCATAGGGTGGTGATCTTTGATCGGACATATCTTGGATCTCGTGTGAGATATCAGTATGATTCTAGGTGCTATAAGACCATGTTGCAGAGACCTACAATAACCTCTCTCACTTCTTGGAGATCTTATTCCATTTTTATTTAGCAGCCCCATCTCGGGTGATGCTAAAACTTGTAGTATTGGCCAATACAATATTGGTGCCAACTGTCGAATCTCTCTCACCGTTCATTGTGAGATCAAACTGTCTCTTCTGTTAGCTCTAGGTGGTTGGGTAAATCCTAGCTCCAAGCTCCTCTCATCCCATATAGTGTTCAAACGTTCTCGGGAATGCCAAACCAAATTGTCCCTAAGAGTCATTAAATGCCATAAGGCAGTGATATTTGATAGGGCATATTTTGGATCTCGTGCAAGGTATGGATACGATTATAGGTGCTAAAGGACTATGTTGCAGATACCTACAATAATTTTTCTCTCTTTTTGGAGATCTTATTCTATTTTTATTTTGCGACCCAATCTTGAGTGATGTTGAAACTTGTAGTGTTGGCCACTACAAAGTTACGAGCTATCGAATCTCCCTTACCATTCATCGTGGGATTTAACCATCTTAGCTCTGGGTGGTTGGGTAAACCCTACCCCCAAGCTTTTCATATCTCATTGTGTTCTTGAAGGTTCTCGAGCTTGTTGAACTAAAATGTTCGTAAGAGTCACTAAATGCCATAGTGTAGCGACGTTTGATGGAGCATATCTCAGAGCTCATATTAGATATGGATCCAATTCTAGGTACTATAGGACCATGTTGCAGAGATCTATAATAACCTCTCTCACTTTTTGTAGATCTTATTTTGTTTTGATTTTATGACCCCATCTCGAGTGATGTTGAAACTTGTAGTGTTGGCCAATATAAAGTTTCCAACTATCGAATCTCCTTCACCATTCATCATGGGATCAAACTATCTATTCCAAAAACTTTGGGTGGCTAGGAAAACCCTATCCCTAAGCTTATCCTATCCTATTGAGCACTTGAATGTTCTCAAGCACACTAAACTGAAGCATCCTTAAGAGTCACTAAATGCCATAGGGCAACGATCTTTGACGAGGCTTATCTCAGAGCTCGTGTGAGGTATGGATACAATCTTAGGTGCTATAGGACAATGTTGGGGAGACATACTAAACCTCTCTCTTTTTGGAGATCTTATTTAGTTTTGATTTTGTGGCCCCATCTCCGATGATGTTGAAGCTTATAGTGTTGGCCAGTACAAAGTTGCCAACTGCCAAATCTCCCTCACTATTAATTGTGGGATCAAAATGTCTATTTTGTTAGCTCTAGGTGGTTGAGTAAATCTTAGCCCCAAGCTCATCCTATCCCATTGAGAGCTCAAACATTTTTGGGCACATCAAACTGAAACATCCCTAAGAGTCACTAAATGCCATAGGGCAGCAATCTTTGACGGGGCATATCTTGGAGCTCGTGTGAGGTATGGATGTGACTATAGGTGCTATAGGACCATGTTGCATGGAACTACAATAAACTTTCTCTCTTTTTGGAGATCTTATTTTGTTTTAATTTTGTGACCCCATCTTGGGTGACGGTGAAACTTGTAGTGTTAGCTAGTACAAAATTGCCAACTACCTAATCTCCCTCATCGTTCATCGTGGGATCAAACTGTCTATTCCATTAGCTCCGAGTGTCTGCATAAAACTTAGCCCCGAGCTTATCTTGTCTCATTGAGCACTCAAATGTTTTTAGGCATGCCGAACTAAAATGTCCCTAAGAGTTACTAAATGCCATAGGGAAGTGATCTTTGACGGGGCATATCTCAGAGCTCGTGCAAGGTATGGATGTGATTCTAGATGCTATATGACCATGTTATGAAGATCTACAATAAAATCTCTCACTTTTTGGAGATCTTATTCCATTTTGATTTTGCAACCCCATCTCGGGTGATTCTAAAACTTGTAGGGTTGGCCAGTACAAAGTTGCCAACTATCGAATCTCCCTCATTGTACATTGTGGGATTGAACTATCTATTCTAATAGCTCTAGGTGTCTAGGTAAACCCTAACTCCAAGCTTTTCCTATCTCATTAAGCACTCAAATGTTCTCAGGTATGTCAAACTGAATGTCTTTAAGAGTCACTAAATGTTGTATGGCAACAATCTTTGACGGGGCATATCTCAGAGCTCGTGCGATGTATGGATGTGATTCTAGGTGCTATAGGACTGTGTTGTAGAGACCTACAATAATCTCTCTCACTTTTTGGAGATCTTATTCTATTTTGATTTTGTGACCCCATCTCAGGTGATGTTGAAACTTGTCGTGTTGGCCAATACAAAGTTGTCAACTGTCAAATCTCCCTCACCATTCATCGTGGGATCAAACTATCTATTTTTTAGCTCTGGGTGGCCAGGTAAACCCTATCCCCAAGCCCATCCTATCTCATTGAGAGCTCAAACATTGAACTAAAATGTCCCTAAGAGTCACTAAATGCTATAGGGCAACAATCTTTGATGGGGCATATCTCAGAGCTCATACGAGGTATGGATGTGATTCTAAGTGCTATGGGACTATGTTATGGAGACCTACAATAAAATCTCTCTCATTTTAGAGATCTTATTCCATTTTGGTTTTGCGACCCCATCTCGGGTGATGCTGAAACTTGTAGTGTTGGTTAGTACAAAGTTGCCAGCTATCGAATCTCTCTCAACTGTTATCGTGTGATTGAATTGTCTATTATGTTAGCTCTAGGTGGCTGGGTAAACACTATCCCCAAGCTCCTCACATCATGTTGAGTCCTTGAACATTCTCGGGCATGCTAAACTGAATCATCCCTAAGAGTCACTAAATACCATAGGGAAATGATCTTTGATGGGGCATATCTTGAAGCTCATGCAAGATATGGATGTGATTCTAGTTGCTATAGGATTGTGTTGTAGAGTCCTATAATAACCCCTCTTTCTTTTTGGAGATCTTATTTTGTTTTAATTTTGTGACCCCATCTCGGGTGATGCTAAAATTGGTAGTGTTGGCTAGTACAAAGTTGCAAACTTTCGAATCTCTCTCACCTTTCATCGTGGATCAAACTATCTATTCCATTAGCTCCAGGTGGCTAAGTAAACACTAGTTCCAAGCTCCTTCCATCCCGTTGAGTACTCAAACATTCTCGAGCTTGCCGAACTAAATCATCCCTAAGAGTCACTAAATGCCATAGGGCATAGATCTTTGATGGGGCATATGTCAGAGCTTGTGCAAGGTATGGATGAAATTTTGGGTGCTTTAGGACTATGTTGCAGAGACCTACAATAATCCCTTTTTCTTTTTGGAGATCTTATTCTATTTTGATTTTGTGACCCCATATTGAGTGATGTTGAAACTTGTAGTGTTGGCTAGTAAAAAGTTGCCAACTACTGAATCTGTCTCACCATTTTTCATGGGATCAACCTGTCTATTCTGTTAGCTCCAGGTGGCTAGGTAAACCCTAGCCCCAAACTCCTTCTATCCCATTGGGTGGTCAAATGTTCTCAAAAATGCTGAACTGAATAGTCCCTAAGAGTCACTAAATGCCATAGGGCAACAATCTTTGATGGTGGCAACTGGATATGTGATCTCATCCAATGATAGAGACTCATGATAGAAGGTAAAGGGGTGATCATACACCTCATTTTGAACATGGTTTTTTTTTTTTTTTTTTTATGGTCATAAGGTAATCCTTGTTTGTAAGGTCAAGGAACTTGAGGTCACCTATAAACCCAAGTTGCCTTAGTCCTAATTATTTTTATTTTTTTGTTATTTTTGTTAATAAGTTGACCAAAAATCACTTGGTTAAGTTCTAGGAAGAGTTAGTGCAAAAATTGCATTTTGCAATAAAAGTTGCTGACAACTTTTTGGCAATTTTAGCAATTTTTTGGAAAACCTTGAAATTAACCTTGTAACCAATCAAATGAACTGGTAATTTGTTGGAATGGATGTCAAATTATGAAAATACCCTCTATGAATTTAAAGGAGGCATAAGGTTTTGGTGATTTTTAAGTTTTTTTTATATGGCAAGGAATCACTGCTGATGCTAAACTTGTATATAGGATTACTGAGTAATTGCCAAATATCATTACTTCCTATTTGGAACAGCAAACTCATTGGTGGAAGATGTTAAGAATCTTCTTGGTTGTCTTAATAGAAATTTCATGGGTTTGAAACATAATCACTTCCCTTTGTGAAGAGTTGTCAGAAAATCAGCAAATTACATGTTGTTGCAAAGAAACTATAGTCATAGTATGTTGGAAGATTGTTTTCACTCATAGGGTATTGAAGAATCTCTTGGAATGATGGAATAGATGACAAACTAAAGTTTGTGAGATAGTTATTATGTGTTCCTTGAAGTGTCTAAGGTGTTAGTTTGAAGCAAGAAGTTGATTATGATCCATTTCTCAAATTTGTTCACGTTTCCCTTATTGCTTCCCAAGTCTTGAATAGAGAAAGTGATTAAGAAGTTTTGTGGAGTTGGGTAGAAGTTTTTTCACTGTTGTAACCAAGTTGGAAAGAGCCTTTGAAGACAATTAGGAAGGTGGAAAATGTAGTTTTCCTTAAAAGTGCTCTTGTTGGGAATCCACTAGCTTTTGGTGTGAGCACTCTACATCATTTTGGATGCAATTTACATTAAAATGAAATACATGAAATGTACTTAAAATGTAAACAATAAAAAAATGATATATGTTATGATAACCAATAATGTCATAGATGACCAAACATAAAATATATTTTGATAATCAATAATGTCATACATGAATGAACATATAATATATTATGATAACCAATAATGTCATACATGAACACACATATAATATAATATGATAACCAATAATGTTATACATTAATAAACATATAATATGTTATGATAACCAATAATGTCATACATGAACAAACATATCATATATTAACCAATAATGTCATAAGTCTAATAATGTCATGCATCAAATATATCTCATACATGAAATATAAAATGTTATATATACATCAAATGTATATTGAATATGTCCATTAATAGAAAATCTAACATATTGTTGGTCTATGAATGGTTTTGACATTTTTGTGTCAACACACTTAATCACTTTCAACGTTGAAGCCGAGTACACTAGGTATGCCAAGCCACAGTGTGTGCCAAGCCAAAATTCCAACGGGTGCTGAGTAACTTCAAGTGTCAAGCATTATACAAGTATCGAGTGATATATAGGTCATAATTAATGCCAAGCAAGTCAGAATGATTCATATGCCAAGTGAGCCAAAGTCATACATGTGATGAGCAAGACAAAGTGCAATATGTGCAGAGCACTAGTAGTCCAGTATGTGGCGAGTAACACAGAATCAACATATGAGTTTGTGCCCTCATAAACTTAGATGGAAACCATTTTTAGAGCTGGCATAGAAGGATTTTGAAGGATAACAAGGATAAGGATGAATCCTTTACATTTCCTATGCAATCAGCATGCAACCAATCAAAAAAATGGAGAAGGCATGCAACCAATGAGAAAAATGCAAGGAATGAGTGGGAACTTAAGATTCAATATGGATTGTAGATCCACACCTAAACCTAAGTCTTCATAATCTTTAAAAGGAGGACGAAAACCCCATTGTATATGAGGATGAAAACAATGCATGGGTAAAACTGTAGCAAAATTTAGTGTGAAGTGTGAAAGACTTAGTGAAGTGAATAGAAATTGCACATCTAGTTGATTAGAATAGTAGAAAGGACATAATTAGATATCAGATCTCAAAGGATCAAGACTAGAATGAGAAGAACAAGTGCCTGAAATCAGCAATTGAAGATTGTAAGCAATCAGGTCAAAGGATTTCTAATACTCTCTTACCATTGTATTAGATAGTGAAAATCCTATTATAATAGCTTAGCCTAACAACTATTTGTAGATCCTTTGAAGAGGTGATTAAATCATTTAACAAGGTGACACTTTATGTAAAGTGTTTGTAAATCCTCTAACCAGGTCACTATTGACACAGTGTAAAGCTTTTAACAAGGCACACTTTTCACAAGGCAGACCATTAGAAGTTGTCAAACATTTATTTCTATAGTAATTTTTTTGGGTATCATCCCCACCCCAATTTTACCTTCTTATTCTTGGAGGGTTTCTGGGTTACCAAAATTCTAGTGTCATGTGTTTACTTGCATGTGTTTACTTTATGATTATTTGATGTATTTACATGCATGAATTTACTTTCAGTTATTTGTTTTAAAAGGATTTTGAAAAGATACAAGTGTGTTACTTCTGATTCACCCCCCCTCTCAGAAGTACTCTTCCCATTTTGAATATTCCAACAATTGGTATCAGAGCACTAGGTTCTCACAAGGAGAAGCCGAACAACTTAGAGAAAAGGTCTGAAGATGGAAGTCTTCAAACTTGGGAAGACCATAGACAACCAGGTGATTGATGTGCACCTCGCTCTATACAAACTGGAGGAAGCTAGGGAGGAATTGAGAAAGTCCTTAAAAAGAAGGAAGGATATAGCCATAGCTGAAAATGACATAGACTACAAGGAAATTGATATTACACAAGTGTTTTCAAATGGAGATTCCAAGGAATTTGATGCAGCAATAGTTAAATTAATGGAGAAAAATAGAGCACAAGCTAATGAAATTAGAATACTTAAGCTTGAACAAGAGTCACAAGCCATAATGCTTTGTGAAGTGACTAAACAAAATAATAGTGACATTGAAGACAAGGTCATGATAGAAGATGACATGATAAATCTTACCAATAGATTAGAGGAGAAGACAATTGATTTTGAAAGAATCTCAAATATGTAGCTAGATGATGAATGCTCATCATGAACTAAATATGAAGGAAATTGAGATCACTACATTGAAGATACAAAATGATCAACTGCAAAATGAATTGAAAAGAGAGAAGGAGATAGCAGAAAGCTTCAACAAACCCAACAAGGCTATCAAGTATTTTGAGCAACTACTAAAATCACTAAGGGCTAGTAATGATACTTCAAGACTTGGTTACACTAGCACTGAACAAGGAGAATCATCCAAGACTGTAAAAGAAAGGAGTAACAAAGGTAAGAACACTAAACCTACTTGTCATTTCTATGGTAAAAAGATACATACCTCTAATGTATGTAGGAGCAAGAACAATCATCAACATGATAAACCTAAAAATGCAAGCTTTTGTCACAAGTGCAAAAAACAAGGATATCAAGCACACGAATGTAGAACCAAGACCATGAGGACACCAAAATTTGAAGGTCACTATTACAACTGCAAAAAATATTGGCATAGAGCATTTGAATGCAGATAAAAGCCTATGTGGACACCTAATTAGCCTGCAAAGGGAAACAAGCATGGTTATCATTACAACTGGGATTGCAATACCAGATATAACTATCACTATTGTCAGGAGTATGGACACATTCCTAAAAATTGCATAAGGACACATTTTAGAGGAAATTATAGTAGATGGTTAAGTCAAACTACATGTTTCAGTTGCTTGAAAATTGGTCATATTAGTAGGAATTGTCCAACAAAGTCAAAAGCACCCAAGGAAAAAGTCAACAAAGGAAAAGAAAAGGTTGATGTTGAACAAATAAGAGGGAAAATGAACAAGACTTGGAAGAAGAAAAATGAGTGCAGCACATCAAATGGAGAGATCACTTCACCCAAGAGGTCAAGTGATCACATCTCATCCAAATAAGCAAGAAAAGGTGTATGGGACTGATATACAAAGTTACATCATACATCAATTCCAAGACAAAGAAGTAATAGAAAAGAGAAATCTACATGAGCAAAGATGCCAAGTCAAATATTGAAGTTTTTGTAGATACTACCAAACTATCCTTAGATGTTGAGTAAAGCTCCAATGGATGCTAGGTTTCTAATAGTGACCAAGTTGATAGTTTAAGCTGAGTGAAGATGAGAACTAGTGGAAGTCAAGTAAAATAAAATACAATGGGAGCTGAGTCATGTTGAAACCTTCAAGTATCGATTTTACAGCTGTATGCATGAAGCATTTAATGCTAAGTTTTGACAAGTATAAGGTCAAATTTTGATCATTTTCATGCCATTCAAACATAGAGCAAAGATGAGAAAAGAGTAGGAGCAATCATATAGCGACCTTGAAGCCATTTGCATTGATCTCAATAGTGATTCAACATACATTTTGACGATCTAAGGTATTTATCATGTGCTGAGCTACGTAGAGTTAAAGTTTTAATACATTAAAACCCTAGTTCGGTATAATGGCTTCTAGTTCAAGAAACCCCAAAGGAAAGGAAGGTTATGAGGTTTAGTTAATTAGTAATGAGGTCAAACAACCTAAGTTTAGGCCAATCCCAAAAGTCACCTACAAAAACAACTCTGCCAGTGCGTTATCCATCATTCCACCAAAGGTTGTCATGGTGTAAGATGTGAGAAAGTTTTATAACTATAAGATAGGTGCAGTAGGTGATCTTGAGATATTCCAAGCCTATGAAAAACTTTGTGAAAATATAATTTTGAAGGACAAATTCTAGATTGTTGAGAAAAAGGGTTTGACCAATGCCCTAGTTTACCCTACTGGTTTCAAAATAGAATGGATACAAATTGTCTTAAGTAGAATTCACAATGGATGTTTGTGGTTGGAAACTAGACTAGTAAAGATTACAAAGAGGATAGTGCATAGGATTATGGGTCTCCCAACCCTAGATCGGCATAAGACCTTGTGTAGTGATTCCAAAGAGATCATTGAAAGGAATATAGGAGCTAAATGGAATAAGAGGGGTATGACTATTGACACTGTAACTGATCCTCTTCTAGATTTTTCTATGAGAGTGATATCTCACAAACTCTACCAATCTAGCAGATTGAATAGTGTGCCATGTATAGCTATGGATGTAGCCTATAAGCTTGTAAAGAAAGATCACATGTATGATTTGTCAGAACTAATGTTGCAACAAATAAATGAAAACCTAGGAGCAATAAGGAGATCAAAAGGTGCTCAATGCAAATTTGGTTTAATTCTTATGTGTATATTCTTTTATGTTATGGAAGAGTTTCCTTCTAATGGAAAGTTGAATTGGAACCCTAACAAGACTAAAATTACACAAATCAATGAGTTCATTGATCAGATGGGTGACAATTTTGAGGCCCAAATGACAAGCTATTTTGAGGATTTTAAGAAATCCATGAAGCAAAGGGTGAAAATACTAGTTTCACTAGTGGAAAAACACATCAATGACATATGCTTTTTGGTTGACATTGATTATACCTACGTCCAGGAAGAAATACAAAGAGTAAGATGGCTAAGGCCATTGGGATATGAACTTGATGTAGATGAAGCCTCAACATCAATCACAACATTGCTTACAGAAGAGATAGATAAGGCAACTCCTCATTTTGGCACATATGATGTTGCCAAATCAAAGGTTGAAAAAAATTTGAAGACAACCTCTATTATTAAGAAGAAAGATAAATTAGTAAAGAAGATAAAGAAGAAACTTGGGGCAAATATTGAAGGAGAAGTAGGTGGTGAAGAAGAAGAAGAAGAAGAAGAAGAAGGAGAAAGTGAAGAAGAAGAAGAGCAAGGGCAAGGCCTAGTGGAACTAACACAAGGCTTAGGAGAAGACAAGGACGAAGGTGCCGAGGAAGAAGAAGCCAAGGAAGCACCTACACCAGCTGAGAAAAATAAAAGAAAGGCTAAAACTCATCCTCCAACTCAGCCGAAACCCAAGAAGGTCACTAAGCCTACACAACCCAAGACAACACTAGCAACAAGGGCTACTAAAAGGGCATCCACACAAAAGGCCAAGGAACAATCAAAAAAGAAAAAGAAGGCTAGTGAATAGATTGATGAAGTTCCAAAGAAGAGAAGAAAATATGTGGCATAGCCTAACATAGATGATGAGGAAATAATAGAATTAGAGGATATCATCCAATTTAGAGTGGTAAGTCATCCTCCCAAATCTTCTATAGGAAAAATTTGTGAAAATGTTAGGAGTGTAGATTTGGATGACTTGAAAAACATTGATTTCAACAAGTTAAGTATAGAGGAACAAAATAGAATAGAGGAATCTGTGTATGCCATGATGGCTGAATTTAGGAACACACCTCTAGAGCTAGACAATACCATGCCTAATGAGCTATATGAGATAATTGAAAATAAATGGCATTATTATTTGAAAATGGAAAAGGAGATTAGAGAATATACCTTGGCACAAGTGAAGCCTGACCTGACAAGAGGTCAAATAAAAAGGCTAATAAGAAACACAATAGAAAATTTGCACCTAAGTATAGAACCTTTAGCATCCTACAAAACAAGATTCAAGATGTAGTGAATAAATCCACACAATTATGGAAAACAATTTATAAGATAACAAATGACAAAGAATAGGAAACAAATAAGGCAGAGATCAATGCTAAGGAAAAGATAGAGGAAAATAAAATAGAAGAGAAGAAGGGAGTGGAAGAGAAGCAAAAGGAAGAGAAGGAGAAGGAAGCAACAAAAAATAAAGATGAAAAGAAATATAAGAAAGATAAGGAAGATAAAGAAAAAGGTGAGGAGGAAGAGACACAAAAGGAAGAAGATACAACAATATCTAAACAAAACCAAAAAGAGGAACAGAGTGTGCAAGGCACACAAATGCCACCTCCTTTCCCTCCTCATGCAACCATCACACCTATAGACACAATAATTATTAAGGATATTCCTAAAAATTTAGGTCAGACCATCAATCCCCTAACTGCAGAGGATCTCTCCAAGATCCTTCACCAATCCACCATGTAGGCATACTTATGTACAAACCCTATATTGGTGATTTTAGATGAGCTACAAAAGGAAGTAGCAAAACCACAAAGAGAAAACGCAAAACCAAAGGAGCCACCTTTCACCTATATAGCTACTAGCACTAAAATCTTGATGCTTCCACCACCTACTACAGTGGGTGACACCACACAGAAGATAAGTACAGAAGAAGGGAAGTCAAAGGAGGATACATCAAAGGAAAAGGAGTAGGCTGCCATATAGACATTGGTAGAAGTACCAAAGATAGGTACTCCTACAAAGACCCTTCAGAAGCTTAGCACTAAAGCCATTCCTTTGCAAATCTAAACACCAAGCTCGAGCTCAACTAGAGTGGCCAAGGTACTTAACTATGGAGACGCTGAATTAGATGAAGACATAGTAATACTTTCCTATGACTCCAAGACCGTCACCATGGATCAGATAACAAAAATGCAAGATGCTTTAAATAGAAGGAAGAGGCAGGAAATATTCAGAAAAGAGTACAAACACAAGCAAGCACTACATGAGATCAAGGACATCTTTATGAATGCCTTTAGCTTGCAGTCACCAAATGAAGCAAAGCCCATAATAGAACAACTATCTAATATAGTTGACCAGGTGACTAGTGAAGACTAGGATACCAATGTTAAACTTATGGAATGGTTTGAGAGAAAATTTCAAGGGAAAGTGAATGAGAAGATATCAAGTGGTATAGCACTTGAATAGGTAGAATTGGCCAAGAAAATTGACAAGGTCAAATCTATACTTGAGAACATTTTCTCATTGTACAGAAAGCTGTGTGATTTTTCCAACTTCACACAAGAGACAAATCAAAGGATATTAAGCTTGGAGAGAAATTTGAAGATTTTTAGCATGCAACTGCCAATGGATCTAGCTCAAAGTGAGAAGAATTTTTTCCAATCACTTTACACACAAAGAGAATTAGCTACATTATCAAGTGAAGAAGTCAATATAAAGACAAAATTAATGTATATTCAATCCTCCATAACCCCACATTTGGACATCCTCCAGAAGGAACAAGTCTATGTTAAAACTATTTTAAAGAAAGATCCAAATCTTTCTACATTGGATAGACTTGTACATCTTGCTACAAAAACTACCATCCAACAAAAGTCACTAGACATTTCTTTAGAGAATTGGGTTGCATCTCTGAAAATAATAATGGAGATAAATAGCACATTTTTGGCAAAATATGGTATTACTAATATCTTCTATAGATAAAACTTAGTAAGGAAGATATATCTAAGGGGGAGAATACTAAGTTTTGATTACATTCTTTCATGGGGGAAAAATAATGTTTAAAGGAAAAATTAGCATAGGTACAGATTATAGAAATAGGGAAAAGGCAAAGAATATCAAGCACATTCAGCATAGAATTTTGGTTGCAAAGAATGTCAAGGCACAATCAACTCAGGGGGAGTTATAAGGTATTTTGAACAAATTTTGAAATTTTGTACATATACAGAATAGATTTGATAGGGTACTCATAAGGATAGATTAATAATGATTAGTTAAGTGTTTTTGACACTCATGTCAAAGGGGGAGATTGTTCGTCTTAGAATGGTTTTGACATTTGAGTGTCAACACACTTAATCACTTTCTACATTGAAGCCAAGTACACTATGTATGCGGAGCTAGAATTCCAACAGGTGCCGAGCATTATATAAGTGCCGAGTGATATATAGGTGTCGAGTCATAGTTGATGTCAAGCAAGTCATAATGCTTCATATGCCAAGTGAGCTAGAGTTATACATGTGCCGAGCAAGACAGAGTGTAATATGTGTCAAGAAATAGTAGTCTAGTATGTGCCAAGTAACATAGAATCAACATATGAGTTTGTGCCCTCACAAACTCAGATGTAAACCATTTTTGGAACCGACATAGAAGGATCTAATAGGATAAGAAGGATAAGGATGAATCTTTTACATTTCCTATGCAATCAACATGCAGCCAATTAGAAAAATGGAGAAGCCATGCAACCAATGAGAAAAATGTAAGGAATGAGCAGGAACTTAAGATTCAATATGGATTGTAGATCCATACCTAACCATAAGTCTTCACAATATTTAAAAGGAGGATGAAAAACCCATTGTATATGAGGATGAGAATAGTGTATGGGTAAAACTATAGCAAAATTCAGTGTGAAGTGTGAAAGACTTAGTGAAGTGAACAACAATTGAACATCCAGTTGATTAGAATAGTGCAAGGGATACAATCAAATATTAGATCTCAGAGGTTCAAGACTAGAATGAGCACATCAAGTGCCTAAAATCAGCAATTGAAGATTATGAACAATCAAGTCAAAGGATTTCTAATACTCTCTTACCTTTGTATTAGATAGTGAAAATCCTATGATGGTAGGTTAGCCTAACAACTACTTTGTAGATCCTTTGAAGAGATGATTAAATCCTTTAACATGGTGACACTTCATGTAAAGTGTTTGTAAATCCTCTAACTAGGTCACTATTGACAAAGTGTAAAGCCTTTAATAGGGAAGACCATCAAAAGTGGTCAAACATTTATTGTTGCAGTAATTTTTGTGGGTATCATCCCCACCCTAGTTTTACCTTTTATTCCTGGAGGGTTTTTGGGTTACCAAAATTCTGGTGTCATGTGTTTACTTGATGATTATTTGATGTATTTACATGCATGCAATTTACTTTCAGTTATTTATTTTAAAAGGATTTTGAAAAGATACAAGTGTATTACTTCTGATTCACCCCCCCTCTCAGAAGTACTCTTCCCATTTTGAATATTCCAACACATATATGTCCACTAATGCCTACACATGTGTGTCTATCAACTATATCTTCTCCTTCCCATGAGGGGAAGGAAACAAATCCTTAGAGGTCTTTGGTCATTGTGTGAAGGGAGATAATGGGGATGATGGGGTCTTCCTCACATGCTTGCTTATCCTCTTGTGTAGGCTCTTCTCTAACTTGAGCTGATACAAACAAAGTAGATATGAATCAATAATGATTATACATTGAAATCAAATATATGTACACACAAAATTAATTATTTTACCACCATCAAATAGTCACTCTGTACATCCACCTCAAAGGCTCGTGAATGATCAGGCGTAATAAGGCCCTACAACAATTTAATCAATATAATCACTTATAAATAATATTTGAAATTTCAATACTAACTATTATAAACAACAACTAAAACTAATAAAATTCTTTCATACCTCAGTCAATAGCTTTGAACTAGCCATCGTTGCAACAACTTCGTGATCAATGGACTTGCAAAGATGAGGAGAAGTTTTAGACGTCATTAATTGCATGTCATATAATAAAATTTACATGTAACATGAAACATGAAACAAATATAATGAAATGAATTAAATTAACATGAAACAAATGTACCTCTACGAAGCTTGTATCACGCCTTGGCTTAGAGTCCCTTGTGAATGTTGATGGTCTAGTAGAGAACTGATGCACATGTATAATTTCTTTTGTCAATCCTTCATATGATTACTTAATAAATATATTTATTAATTTAAATGATTAAATCAATACATACCTCTGAACTCGTCGACGGGATGTAAAATGGGGCCGGGGAATCTGTACTAGGGCCATTAACACTCTTACCCTAAATTTTGAACAATGTCAATACATGCTAATTAATTAGTCATCCATTATCCATACGACATGTGATCAAATTAGTTTATTATAGTTGTAATTTACATGTGTGTCGATGCCAAATGTGTCACTCAGGAACTCATTAGTGACTAGCCCATCATCCATATTGTCTTCGACATGACTGCAAAATGTGCATAAGGATCCACATGATGTGCACATGTGATCACGACACACATAAGGATCCTCCTCAACTAATGGACTAGTGCAATGAATGAGGGTCTGCATCACAACATTGATAGTCCCTAGAGTGTTGGTCTCTACATGTTCCTTCACAATTGAAGGAATAATCACATGCTCACCCTATGGCTTGACAACAGATGCCCTAACTACATTAGGGTCACAACGTGCCCCTAGCCTCTCAAATGATGACCCCCCACCTCTACCCTGTGATTCTAATATATCAAAATAATTGGGGATCTTGCCAAGGACAAATTCACAATACAATTTCTTTAAGAAATACATTGGAACCTCATGATTATTGCAGGGAGGGGCATCAAAGACCATCCACCACCTATCCCAAAAGTTATTTCTAATATCATCATGTATGCACCAATGGATGGGGAACCTTTTAGTTGTATATTTAATAATGTCTTGTTCTCTAGGCTTTTTAAACAATGCACAAATGCTACCTTCCGCTATTTTTGTTATTTTTACATCTTTATATGATAATTTGTTTGCACAATATCTTCTTTGTTCATCCCTCTTAACATGCCAAATATCTAATTGACCACTAACAAAAGCTACATGGGTCATAATGGACTCTGTTGGAATTATGGTATATTTTTCATTAGTGCGAACATTTATTCAATTCTTAATGCTTATCTAGCTCATCACTTAGTCTACAGTGTATACCGAGCATTCAATGGTTACCTTATAAGTTTAGCAGGTAAATAGTTCTCACCGAGCATTTCAGAGGATACCGAGTGAATAAGAAGTTCAGTAGTGTTCACCGAGAAAAGAAAGGTAAACAAAGAACTCAGTGTTCTCCGAAAAAAGCAAGGTAAATGAAGAACTCAATGTTCACCAAGCAAAGCAAGGTAAATGAAGAAGTTAGTTTCTACTGAGTGGCACTATATCTACTGAGTCACCAATGGTTATCGTGTTCCAAGCATTGTTGTGTAGCTAGTATGAATCAAGCCTCTACTTCTACTGAGTGCATGATGATGCCGAGTAATGTAGTGGATACTGAGTATCAGAAGGTCACCGAGTCAGCTTAAGGAACTCGAGTTTTCTACTATCTGGCTAACTCAGTAATGTTTTGTTCACTTATGTTTTGGCTAACCTTGCAGTTGTAAATAATGGAATGGTATATATGTAATGTATGATATCATTTGTAGTATGATATATATAAGGTGTGTGAAAATGATATAAAGGAAGAGATTGATGTTTGCATGTAAAGAGGATATTGAAGATCAACAACAAAGTAAGAGGAATACAACAAAGTCAACATAGGAGCAGAAAAGTCATATCTATCACATTAGGTGATCAATGCAAAAAGGATCTTATTAGCAAATAGTTGTAAGTAGATCCACTGCTTCATCCTTATAGGTGAATCAGTTTATAAATCCTTTAACAGGGTAGACTTAATAGTCTTTTTGTAAATCTCCTAACAAAGTGCATACTTCACTGTATGTTTGTAAATCCTCTAACAAGGTGGATCTAGCAGTCCTACTTGCTTGTAACAGGACAGATCACCAGAAGTGATCATTGTAAGCCTTAACAAGCCAACTTTATACTACAGTATTGAGGTTTTGTGGGCATCATCTCCACCCCAATTTTACTTTCTATTTGGAAGATTTCTAGGTCACCAAATCTCTGTGTTCATGTGCAATAAATGTTTGATCTTTCATTTATGCAGTACATTAGATGAATGAATAATGAATGGTTAAAATGTTGAATTGTATAAAAGTTTTATAAGTTACTAATTCACCCCTCTCCTCTCAGTAACCTATCTTATATTGAATATTTCCAACAATTGGTATCAGAGCTTTGTGGTTCTCAGGATAAAGTTTGACAGCTTGAGAAAAGATCAAGGGCAATGGAGATATTTAGACTTGACAAATCTATTGAAAATGAAAAGCTAGATCTTGAAATGGCCATGGCTCAACTCAAAGAAGCAAAGGAGCATCTTTCTCAACCTCTAAAAAGAAGGAAGGAACTTGCAAGATAAATGAATGATCATCAGTATGTTGAAGAAAAGATTGAAGACCTTTTACCATCAAGCAGTTCAAATGAAGCTAATGAAGCAATCAAGGAACTCCTAGGAAAGAATGGTTCTCTACAGGAAGAAGTAAGGAAGCTTAAAAGAGAACAAAAAATCCAATCAATTAGGCTATGTGAAGTTTTGGAATAGAGAAACAAGAAAATGAAGACTTTGAGGTACAAAATAATCAATTCCTTTAGCATGAAGATCTTGTAGGTCAACTATCTAATGGAAATGAAAAAATTTTGAATTTGAGATCTGAGAATGAAAGTTTGAGAAATGATTTAATCACTGAAAGACAAATCAATGAAAGCTTACAAAGTGATCTAAGATCTGAAAGACAAATCAATGAAATTTTGGAAAATGACTTGATCGCTGAAAGACAAGTCAATGAAAGAATGATGAAATCTCAAATTGACATGAACCAATTAAATCAGCAAAGTGAGCAAAGCTTTCATAGACAAAAAGGTAAAACTAGTCTTGGTTACAAGGAAGAAGGTGAAACCTCCAAACAAGGTGTCCAAAGGAATCAAAGACCCACTTGCAATCACTATGGAAAGATAGGTCATACATCAAACAAATGTTGGAGTAGTGGAAAAAGAAAATTTGATGGAAAATGCTACAATTGCAATCAGCATGGTCACAAAGCTAATGAATGCAAGGATAAGCCAAAATTTGAAGGAAATTGTCACAAATGCAAGAAGCATGGTCACAAGGCATTCCAATGTAGATCCAAATCATTCAATTCAGCTGGACAACTTGTTAAAGCAATCTTTGGATGGGACTACAATACTTGGTGTAGGTGTAACTATTGTGGAGAATATGGACACATTAGGATAAACTGTGCAAGACATCACGTAAGAAAGAAGGATACAACCATAAGATGTTACACATCTACTGAACTTGGCCATATAGCCAAGAATTGCATGAATATTAAAAAAATTGAAGATGAAAGGAAAGCTAAAGCTGATAACATTCGGAAGCAGATGAGACAATAGTGGATTCCTAAATCTACTGAGCAAGATAGTTCAAGTGATGGCAATGCCACTCAAGAAATGGGTGTCTCTACCATTTCCAATTAAATTTAAGAAGAATCTAGAACTGCATCGTTTAGCCATATCTTAAGCAGTTCTAGAGTGAAAGAGTGAAAATGATCAAATCAGTATTTGAGATTCAAGGACCAAAGAAAAGTTATCATTCACCATGTTTCATCTACTGAGAAAGTTTGGTTAAAGACCTTACCAAGCTAGGTCGGGAGTATCAAAGATTTTGTTTGACCACCGAGTTGCAAGGTTTTACTAAGTAAATCAATGAAAAATTGGCAACAACTATGCCATCTCATCTACCTTTGTATTGAGCATTAATGATAGTATTTCCATCAAAAGGGCATAATTCGATTTCATTTTTCACTACGACTTAAGAATACTCAGAGTTAAAAGATCTCCAGTGAATCCAAAGCAAATTCCAAGCGATTTCAAGAAATTTTCATGCAAAGAAGTTGTTCAAGATTTTCTTATACTTACTGAGTAGCTATGGCATCCGCAAGCACCAGTAGCACCAAGGCAAAAAGAGGTTCACAAATATTGATAAAGGGTACATAATAGAAAGTGCCCAACTTCAAGATTGTTCCAGCCATTGCAAAATCACTCAACCCAACTGGAGCTCAATCAAAAATACCACCTAAGGTACTTCTTATCAATGATATTCATACTCATTTCAAATGTTCTATTCAAGAAATCAAAAACCTAGAGATGGACAGTGCCCTAGGTGAAATGAGTGTAGTTGGCTCTCTAAAACCTGAGTTCAAGCATCTTGAAACCAAAGGTTTGATTCATATCTCGCATATGCCTAGAAACTTCCAAACCAAATGGATTAGGTATATCTTGAGTCAAGTGCATAATGGAAAATTATGGTTAGAGAAGCTAGTGCTAATCACAAAGAAGATGATTCATAAAATCATGGGTCTCCCTATGCTCAGTAAAGCAAAAGCCACCAAAACCCTAGGCCGGGAGGAGCTACAGAAGCAAACACTAGCTGAGTGGGATAGTAGAGGTTTAAAGGTCAACACTATATCAGATGTCGAACTAAGATTTGGCATTCATGTAATTGCATATAAATTATACAATTCTAGTAGATTGAATAGTGTACCTTGTGAAGCTGTGGATTTGGCCCTCAAGATTGTAAAGAAAAACCTTGAATTTGATCTGTTTGAAGTATTGCTGAAACAATTGAATAAAAATATGGATAGTATAAGGACTTCCAATAATAAGCCTTGTAAATTATGTTCTCTATTGATTTGTTTATTTTTCTACATTCAAAAATTCTTTCCATCTAAAGGAACTATGATATGGAGAAAATACATTCCAATTTTGTATCAGATAAATGAGTTTGTAGTAAAGATGGGTGAAAATTTTGATAGCATTATGGGCAATTATTTTGAAGAATTCAAGGAGAGGATTAATAATAGGTTTAGGATTTCTACTAAGCTTGTTGAGGATTACAGAGATGATGTATGCTTCATGGTTGACTGTGATAAGGTGTACATCCAGGAAGTCAGATCCCAAGTTGCATGGGTAAAACCTCTTCCCTATGAGGTAATTATTGATGAAGCCAAAGACATCATAGAAGCATTAGTAAATGAGCTAGTAGACCCAAGGAAACTTATTTTTGGAACCTATGATGAAGTAAAGGCCAGAATTGAGCTTGAAATCAAGCTACCATAGGCCATAAGCAAAGGCAAGAGGAAGATAGAAAAATTGAAAAATGCATCTAGCCCTCTTATGCTAACAGAAGGTAAAGGTGAGGACGAAGGAGATGATGAAGACGAAGAAGGAGAAGAAGAAAAAGGAGAACAAGAAACTAAAGAAGAACCTCTGAAGAAGAAAGGTAAGGTAATAATTACCAAACCTAAGAAGAAGCCTACTATAGTATTCACAAGAAGAACTAGAAAAGGTAAGAAGGAACCTATACTAGTCAAGCCTGTACCCACATTTGAGGAAAGACTTAAAAAATTGGAAGAAGGAGCAGGCATCATGAATTTCAAGCCATTGAAATTTGAAACTAGAATAGATGCTAAGAAAATGCAGATAGAGGAACTAGTACTCAGCAAGATGGGTAAATGGAAATACTCCTAGGACCAGCTTTCCTCCCAAATCTCAAAAGAACTATTGGAGAGATTGCAACCAAGATGGGAGTCAGCCACCCAAACGGTAAAAGACATCTATGAGAAATCCCTGAAGAATCTTCAACCAAGTCTCATGGAGCAGAAGTAAAGACTGCAATGAAAAACCATGAAGGTAAAATGATGAAAAACCCAGTGGAAATCAAGGATGATGACAACAGTGATAGTGATGATATTGATGGCACTCCATCCATCATAGTCTCACCAGGAGAGCTACATGCAGTAATGGAAGAAGACAAGGAGGAAGAAGGAATGAAGGAAGAAGCTAAAGAGGAAGATAATGAGGAAGATGATCTAGTAAAAATTGTAGCAGCAGTTATTGCATCCCTTCCTCACTCTCCACCTAAAACTATCACATCATCAAGGTTGGAATCAGCTTCAACAGGTTTGATAGCATCTACATTAGATTTATCATCTGCACCTGCCACATCTCAGCTTTAGGTATCTAAAATAGATGTGCCAACCACTTCATCTACCAAGCTACAACCCTCTTCTTCAACTACCGAGCCAGCCTTCTCAGCTCCATCATCACCAGTCAATGTAACAGTAAGTTCTACAATTTTGATACCAGCTTGTTCTACAATTTTGTCAGCATTATCTACATCTACTTCAAATCCAGTTAGTTCAGATACTACATTACCAAGTGTATCATCATTTTTGGGAAGTATTCCAGTTTTTTATTTGGTAAATACTGCTGTTGGCACTCAATCCTCAATTCCTATCTCAGTTATCACTGCTAGTCCTTCCATCTCCGCTATTGTGTCTATTCCTAAGGTCAAACCAGTCATCACAGAAGTCAAACAAAAGTAACCATTAAGACTTCTGATCATTGGAAAGGAAATTCCTAAAGATATTGACTTAGATACAGAGATAATGATTCCAAAAATTGACTATGAAAATTCTACCATTGAAGAGATGAGGTATGCTAGTCAACTAATAGAGATGAAGGCTACGTAGAAGCAGTTAAGGTCTGAAAGGGATAAGGAGAACAAAATAATTGAGAATGCCAGGAATATAATTACAGAAGCTATAGGTGTTGAAGTAGATTCTACTCAACACATTTTGATTTAGTTAGAAGAGGCTATAAATAAATTCAATGAGGACACCTTTGGTCAAAAAAAATTGATTGAAAAAGATGAAAGAAAATTTGATAATAATGTGCTTGTGCACATTGCTTAGCACATTGCAATAAAATAGGTAGAATTGTCCACAATTTTGGTCAATCTTGAAAATTCTTTTAATAATGTAACTTCACTTTTTGCCAAACTTTGTGATGTTACTGAGTATACCAAGGAGATCAAAGAAAAATTAAATAAAATTGATGAGGATATGAAGGTCAGTGCCCAAATGCTGCAACTTGACACCAATTCAAGTTCATCCCATCATCTTTGAATCAGATTTTTGTCAGAAAAGTAGGCAAAACTGTTGAGAGAGGAAGCAAGGATCAGATCTACCTTGATTGACATTCAGAATATGATCCTTCCTATCATGGACACAATGCAGAAACACATTGTCTACTCCAAAGCATTGATCCATGACAACAATTTTTCAGTTGCAGATTACATGATTGAACTTTCAGCTAAAATTCAAATAGCACTCTCCACCTGCAAAATTTTGCAAGAAAATTGGGATAAGACTTTAGCTCTTATTCTTAAGGTACATTCTGAGTTTATCTCTCATTTTGGTGTTTCTATGTAAATACATATTTTTTATTTTGGCATTATTGTCAAAAAGGGGGAGATAGAGTACTAAAGAAGAGATAGAGATATATGTAAATAAGGAAGCCATGTGTAAAGATAGAGATATTTTTAAATACTTTTTGCATATTGTATGGGGGAGATATATGTAAATCAGCACGACAAATTTTGCACATAAGTTTTGGCTCATAAGTGTTTTTGTCACTAATGCCAAAGGGAGAGATTGTTGGAATTATGGTATATTTTTCATTAGTGTAAACACTTATTCAATTCTAAATTCTTATCTAGCTCATCACTTAGTCTATAGTGTATATCGAGCATTTAGTGGTTACCTTATAAGTTTAGCAGGAAAACAGTTCTCATCGAGCATTTCAGAGGATACTGAGTGAATGAGAAGTTCAGCAGTGTTCACTGGGCAAAGAAAGGTAAACAAAGAACTCAATGTTCACCGAGAAAAGCAAGGTAAATGAAGAATTCAGTGTTCACTGAGCAAAGCAAGGTAAATGAAGAACTCAGTGTTCACCGAGCAAAGCAAGGTAAATGAAGAACTCAGTGTTCACCGAGCAAAGCAAGGTAAATGAAGAAGTTAGTTTCTACCAAGTGGCACTATATCTACCGAGTCACCAATGTTTACCAAGTTCCAAGGAGTGTTGTGTGGCTAGTATGAACCGAGCCTCTACTTCTACCGAGTGCATGATGATGCCAAGTAATGTAGTGGATGTTGAGTATCAGAAGGTCACCAAGTCAGCTTGAGGAACCCAAGTTTTCTACTATCTGGCCGACTCAGTAATGTTTTGTTCACTTATGTTTTGGCCGACCTTGTAGTTGTAAATAATGGAATGGTATATATGTAATGTATGATATCATTTGTAGTATGATATATATGAGGTGTGTGAAAAATATATAAAGGAAGAGATTGATGTTTGCATGTAAAGAGGATATTGAAGATGAACAACAAAGTAAAAGGAATACAACAAAGTCAACATAGGAGCAGAAAAGTCATATCTATCACATCAGGTGATCAATGCAAAAAGGATCTTATCAAAAAATAATTGTAAGTAGATCCACTACTTCATCCTAATAGGTGAATCAGTTTATAAATCCTTTAACAGGGTAGACTTAATAGTCTTTTTGTAAATCTCCTAGCAGAGTGCATACTTCACTATATGTTTGTAAATCCTCTAACAAGGTGGATCTAGCAGTCCTACTTGCTCCTAATAGGGCAGATGACTAGAAGTGATCATTGTAAGCCTTAACAGGCCAATTTTATACTACAGTATTGAAATTTTGTGGGCATCATCCCCACCCTAGTTTTACTTTCTATTTGGAAGGTTTCTAGGTCACCGAATCTCTGTGTTCATGTGCAATAAATGTTTGATCTTTCATTTATGTAGTACATTAGATGAATGAATGATGAATGGTTAAAATGCTGAATTTTATAAAAGTTTTATAAGTTATTGATTCATCCCTCCCCTCTCAGTAACCTATCTTATCCTGAATATTTCCAACAGGACTCAAGGGAGGATGCCAATTGTGATTTCATTGGATTGGTTTTTCCACAAGCTTTCAACCTACCAGTGAGAGCTTCTAATTCATTTTTCCTTCTCTCTATTTCATTCAAAATGTTTTCTTGGGTGCTAGGAGGAGGTCTTCCAATCGGTGGAGGTTGTGGAATTTCTTGCTCTTCTTGTGGAGGGTTTTGATTTTAATCTTGAGGAGGGTTTTGATTTGGATTTTGTGGAGGGTTTTCATTTTGATTTTGTTGATTCAGCTGGGGATTTGGTGGTTCATTATTCACATTTCTTGATAAGAAACCAATTGCAATCTAAATAAATATATAATTGTAAAGAAAAATTGAAAAAAACCTACAAAACAATGCAAAAACTTACAAAACAATGCAAAAAGACATAAAACAATGTGAAAACAAGAGTAGAAAACATACTATGTGATCCTGATCTTGATCTTTGGTGATGAGGAGGGATTTTTAGGAGGCGGGTAACAAAATTCTTCAACTATTGTAACCCACGTGCATGCTATTGAGGAGAAAGAATGTGAAAACAAAAAACAATGAAATAGGCCATGGGTTTGCAGCCCATATATACAAATTTATGATTTCACAAAATGTGTATGTGCTATAATGCATGCATGCTTTGTGAATTTAAAAAAAAACTTTTCTATGTCATGTTTTTGGCACCATAACTTGGTGCACTTACCATTAACCTAGTTCTTTTCAATGTTCTCATCAAGCAAATTTCTCCTTTTAATGTATCTTTGAATAGTTCTTCTAGATAGACTAAGCATTTCAGAAATTGCTCAAACTTGACTTTTTTGTGACAAGTCCTTTTTTGTAATTATAGTCATCGATGCTCTCTATGCAACACTTAAATCAACTACTCAACTTTTTTTATCAATAGCATTTAATTCATCTCTCAATTTTTGAACTATGGTTGCCTTCACATTATCTTTTGAGATTTTCTTATTGTTCACACCTAAAAGCTCTAGAACATGACTCATTTCTCTTTACCTAAATAATTTGAGAAATCATTTTGCTTTACCAATCAAAGATTTATTTTCAAAAAATTCCTTGCAGATATTTTTCAGATGTAGCTTAATTGTACTTTCAGGCATCATGTGTTCAGATGATTCAATTTCTCTTAAAAGAGAGTCTTCGTCCATCTCCATCAAATTTTCCAACCATAAACCATATTTTCCAAATGTCCTACTACTTCTTGGAACTTCAAGATGATCTTCTGCAACTTCAATCAATGGATCTTCAATTGGAGGCTCTATATTACATTTTGTCCATCCTTTCTTCTGGTCATCTCTGATTCGATCATATCTTTTTGCTCTTTTCACTTTATTCCCCATTGCACAAAAACCTAAATCGAGAGCTTGATATCACCTGTATACAAAAGACTTCCAAATTCAATAACATAAATACTGGTAGATCATAGAAAATTTAGAAAAAAATTTCAATATTAGAAGGTTATTATATTTGATTGTCTGTAACACTACAAAATCTTAAGAGAAGTAGTTGCATTAAAGCATTGCTAAATTTAGATTAAACAATTTATTAAATATATTAAATAAATTAAATAATTTAAGTATAAATAATAATTTTAATAGTTTACATAATATTTTAAAAGGCCTAAATTCATTCTAATAATTTATTTAAATCAAATTAATTAATAAATTTTAAATAAACAATAAATTTAATTAATCGATTTCAATACAAAAATAACTTTAAAATTCTAATTTATAAATATTTCTTCAATAAAATTTCATTTAAAACTTTAGTTTTTTACTATTACAAATGCAATTATGAATTAAATATAATAATTTTAAAAATAAAACTTTACCTTTAAAATAAAAAACCTATTTTATTGAATTAAATATAACAACTTAAAAATAAAACTTTACCTTTAAAGTTAAAAAACATATTTTATTGAAATAAATATAACAATTAAAAAAATAAAACATTACATTTCCAATAGAAAACCAATTTTATTGTTTAAAGTTTATTGAATTAAATTTAATAATTAAAAAATAAAGCTTTATCATTAAAATTAAAAATCCTATTTTCTTGAATTAAATATAACAATAAAAAAAAAAAAAAATTACATTTCAAAAATAAAAAAACCTAATTACATTACATTTCAAAAATAAAAAAAACCTATTTACATTACATTTCAAAAATAAAAAAAACCTATTTTTTTTAAATTTTTTTTTTAAAAATTAGTAAATAGCCAAAGCCTTTGTAATATATTTTATTAATAAAAAATTATTTTAAATGTCCTCCATTCAAATGGGTACTGGTAGGAAAGAATAGGGAAGAAAACCTCCAGTCTTGCCTAGGACATATGTCCTAAAAATACAAATGTCAAAGGGGCATACCCCCAATAAAATCTCAGAAGCTTTTTGAAGAGAACATCCGAGGAAAATTTAAATTACATTAGGTCCTTTAAAGTAATTATATACAAAATAATCAAGATTAATTGGCCCGAGAGGATTTCGACTGAATATCTTTTCTTGCTTAGCCCTAAAAAGAACCACAACTAAATGACCAGACAAACTAAAGAGCATAGATATGTTAGAGGGGTTAGCACCAAAAGAAGAAAATGCAATCTGATAGATTAAGGGACTAAAATAATCTTAAAACCTTAAGATAACAAACTAACTAGCTAAATATACAATAGAGAGTAAACGGCAGAAACTTACATAATAAAAAAAACCTTTAAACATAGTAGGGCAAAAATCAACTACAGAGGAAGCCAATAGAACTAAAGCCTATTAAATTATATAAAGAGTCAATTTAATTTATTAATTACCTAAGCCAAAAAATATATCCCTATTTAAATTTCAGACTTTCTAAACTTGGAAAACCAGAGATAAGTCTAAAAATATGAAGAGTGAAAAGCTTGTTTATTAAGACTACTTTCCATAAGTAAGCGATACTAAGTATAACCGACAGTCATAGATAAATAAATGATCCGAAAGAGGTTGAAATCATAAAAGGGAATAATATTGTACAAACTAAATCTATATGAGAAACTTAACTATGTTATATTGTTAATTTTAAGGAGGTCTAAACCATCAACTCCTATATTTGTCAATTTATCCGCTTTTAGATTACCTTCTCTAAAGATGTGAATTACTTGGTATTCATTTATTTTATCTAATAGAATGAGATTTCTTCTAGTTTTGAATTTAAAACCCAACTAGGAGTCAATCTTTTACGTAAAGCATTGAGAACTATTTGAGAATCTCCTGCAATAATCACTTTGTCTATGCCTATTTTTAGGCATAATTTAATGCCTTCCAGTAGGGCTTCAAGTTCAGCTAAATTATTTGAGGTAGGTTTGATGTATTTAGCTCTTTTCATAATCCATTTCCCATCTTCATTATTGATTACACAACCAATGCCCGATTGTCCTGAATTGCCATGAGAGGTACCATCAAAATTAAGTTTATACCATCCTAGGAGGGGAGGTGTCCATTTGTAATTTTTCCTGGCCATTGCATTCCTGGCAGAGTAAAGTTGAGGAGGGTTGACTAAGTTATCCCATTTGACTTTAGTCTTGCTATCGCAGAGGGAGAAGGACCCTTCTTTGAATCTAGATTTTCTAATATGAGAATTGAGGGTTTCAATAATGTTAGCTTCAATTTTATTAATAAGGATAGTAGCTTGCATTTCTTGATTCTTGAAAAATCTTCTATTTCTCTTCTTCAAAATTTCCCATGATATGAGAATAGATGGGCATATATTCCAAATCTTGCTATAGATGCCAATGTTTTGCCCTTTGGGCCATCCTTTCAGTAGGTTAGGAAAGGACAAGTCCAATCTAGTTTTTGTCTAAGCCATTCCTAACAAAAATTAGCAAATGAGCAGTTATATAATAAATGATATACTTCTTCAATGTCTTGTTTACAAAGGAAACATCTCAAGGGACCTTGAACACCTCTTTTTTTTAATTTATTAGCTATGAGGATCTTACCTTGGAAAGCTAGCCATAGAAAAAATCTTGCTTTAGGTAAGCAGGAGGCATCCCAGCAAAGGTATAGTGGGATATTGATCTCTTCCCATTTTTGGGAATTGATAATTTCTTTATATCCCTCTTCAACATTGGTAAATACCTATTTAGATGCTGCCCAAATCAGCTTATCTTCCATATTGATCTATTTGATTTTCCTTTTGGCGATCATCTTCTTAAAAGAATTTTTTCGCATCTGGGTCTAGGTCCAAATCATCTATAGATTTCCATATCCATTATTGTTCTTTGTTAAGAGACATGTAATCCTTTACTCTAGTTCACATAATCTAGTGAGGATATTTTTGCATTTCTTTGGAAGTCCTAAAGAGTCTATAGGAGGGGATCCATCCCAGGAGTCCTCCTAGAACAAAGCATCTTGACCTCTACCAATGTCCCATGAAAGATGTTTAGTTATAATATTTCTACTTTTAGCAATAAAGTTCCAACTCTTAGAACCTTTGGGAAGATTTTTCATTCTTAATATAGAAAGGAGGTTATGTGCATCAAGATATTTGTTGTATAGAATTTTAGCCCATTTTTTTATTGTGTTCCTTAAAAAGCATTCAAGTTAGTTTTGCTCCAAGAGCTTCATTTTGCCAATTAAGCTTCTTAATTCCTAAACCTCCCATTTCTTTAGGTTTACTAATTTTATCCCATTTGATAAGAGACATATTTTTGCCTCATCACAATCTTTCCAAAGAAAGTTCCTTAATTTTGCCTCTAACTTATTATTAATAATTTTAGGAAGAGGGAGGTAAGATAAAGGGAATATGGGTAATGCAGAAAGGACAACTTTAATTTTGGTAATTTTACTAGCCTTAGTAAGCCATTTGTCCTTCCATCCTCCTATCTTAGTTTCTAATTTAGAGAGAACTTGCTTCTAGACTTTATGATGTTTATTGCCATTTTCTATTTCAATGCCTAGATACCTACATGGGAAATCACCTTTTTTAAAACCCATAATACTACAAATTTGTTTTTCCATTTTTGGATTAGTGTTTATAAAGAAGATTTTAGATTTATCTGCATTAATTTTTTGTCTAGACACTTCCGATTATAATTGAATAATAAATTTACTGTTGATAGCTTCTGGAAAGGAACTCTCACTAAAGAGAATTGTGTCATTTGCATATTGTTGATGGGTGATATTTGGAACATTCTTCGTAATAGAAATACCATTGATTTTCCCTTCAGAATCAGCTTTAGAGAAGGCTCTTTTGAAGACCTCAGCCATGATGATGAAAAGGAAGGGAGATAGAGGATCTCCTTGCCTTAGGCCTCTCAAAGTATCAAAAAAAACTTCAGGGGTTCCATTTATTAGAATGGAAATTTTGGTTGTAGAGATACAATGATAAATTAGATTTATCCATTGTCAGGAAAAACCAAATTCTTCTAGGGTTTTACATAGAAATCTCCAATCAACCATGTTGTATGCCTTCTGAATATCAAGATTAATAAACATACTCAATGTTTTATTTTTGATAACTGAATGGATAGCTTCTTGAATGATTCAAATACCATCTAAAATAGAGCACCCTGGGAAAAAAGTAGTTTGTTCTTCAGAAATAAGTTTAGAGAGGAGGGATTTTAAGTGGATAGAAAGAATTTTGGAGAATATATTGTAAATAGTATTGCACAGAGCTATTGGTTTGAGCTCACTTAGATTTTTAGGGTTTTTAGTTTTGGGAATTAGGGTAAGAAATGTGAAATTAATTTCAAATAAAAGTAAGCCTCCATTCCTAGTAGCTTCAATAGCTTTCCATAAGTCTATTTCGATTATATCCCAACATTTCTAGAAGAAAAAGGCCTGAAAACCATCTAGGCCTGGAGATTTGTCTAGATTCATACTAAAGAGGGCATACTTAACTTCTTCCAAAGAAATTGGTTTGTTTAAATTCTTGTTATCTTCTATAGATATTAATGAAGGAATGGTCTCCAAAATTTTATCTTGTGTTGTCTTATTTGAACTCTCGAAGTTATTAAGAATATTATAAAAATGATTCACAATCACTTCAGCAATCTTTAATAGATTTTCTGTTAATGTTCTTGTAGAGTCTTTAATCTTAGTAATATTTTTAAAGGCTTTATTAGATAGAGTACTATTATGAAAAAAATCATATTTTGGTCTCCTTCATTTAACCATTTTTCTCTGGATTTTTGTCTCAAGAAGATTTCTTCTTTAGCTAATATGTTTTCTTGTTTACCTAGTAATTCTCTCTAGAAGGTAAGAATTGATATCCATGCCATTTTAAATAATTTTGGTATTTATTCTGTTTAATTCTTCTTCTATGTCTAGTTTTTCCTTAAAAATATTTCTAAAGTATTCTTTATTCCATTTGAGAATCTTTTCTTTAATATATTTCATTTTAGATACAAAGTTGAACATTTTTGTTCCTTTGAAAGATTCTTCATCCCACCATATTTTGATGAGATTCATAAAGTTATTGTCTAGGAACCACATCTTTTCACATTTGAAAGGATTTCTGTGTGGTTTTTTAGGTTTAGTTAGACTAATTTGTACTAGGTAGTGATCTGATCTAGTTATAGGAAGGATATAGGATTGAATATCCAAATCAAAATAGCTACAATCTCCTCTAACAAAAAATCTATCTAGTTTTTCTGCTATATAATTGAAATCTTTCATCCTATTGTTCCAAGTATATTTCCCATTGCTGGTTGGAATATCAACTAAGTAATTCATATCTACCCAATTTTTTAAATCTATAGAAGCTGGGTGAATCTGCTTTGCTCCTCTAGCTTTTTCATCTAAACTAAGTATGGTATTAAAATCTCCACCTATGATTATTAGATCATTATTATGTTCCTTTATGAATGAACTTAATTCTATCCATAGAGCTTTTTTATCTAAATTTTGAATTGGTCTGTACATACATTAATCAATAAAAATTGAAGGTTAGAATTAATACCTTTGATGTAGCTGCAAATCCAGGAATGTCTTGAATCAATGATCTTGAGACTCACCTTCCTAGGATTCCAAATAAGACCCAGACCTCCTGAAGCCCCTCTAGATTCTTGTAGATGCATTTTCCATCTTCTCATTTTATTTTCTAATCTGTGACCTTCATCTTTGTTAAGTTTAGTTTCCTGCAAAATAATGATTTTAGATTCAAAAGCTTTTAGATTTTGGTATAAAAGCCTTTGCTTGCTAGAGGCATTTAAGCCTCTAGCATTCCACATAGTGATCTTCATGCTTCCTTGGGAAGGGTCTTCCCCTTCCCAAAATTAAAAATATCACTGATTTTTTGCTATTCTATGGCCTAACCGTCTGCTTCTCTGAGCTCTTTCAATGATTTTCTGCCTCTTTTAACTTTTGATATCCCACACCTCGGTGCCTTGATGCCTTCTTGGTTCATAAGAATGCCTAACTATTCATAATTATTATTGCTAGTGTCATCGATCTGTCCATTTTCAAGCATATTTCTTTCCTCTTCTTCAAGTTCTAATAGAATCCTTTCTGAAATGTTGATATGTTCTTCTTCTGTATTAATGATTTGATCCATATTGTCATCTTCTATGATTTCGTTTGATTTTTGCCTTTGTAATCTATCTTCAAATTCTATACTCATGATATCTTGTCTTAAATCATCAAAAGGATAGTTCTCTCCACCTAATTTAAGAACACTATTTAGAAGATTCTCTTTTTGGACTGAACTACTTTTATCAATGTTATCTGGACTAAAGACTTGAATAAGATCTTCAGTAAGGTGCTCCAATTTTTCATCCTCTTTATCTTCCCACTTTGAATCCTCTACGAAGCTGATGTCATTATTCTAAAATTTACTGAAATCCTAAGAGATAGGTCCAATATCTTGATCAATATTATTAAGTTCTCCTTTACTTTCCTTGATTCTCTGATTTTCAGTTGTTTGCCAAAACTTACATAGTTTTTTGTTTTTGTTCTGTGGAGATTCATCTAGTGCCAGCTCTGGATTTGATTTTGGGATGACTATGTTTATGTCTATCTTTCCACTATTGGTTAAGAAATCATTGTTTAAATTCTCCTATTCTTTTTCCTGTATTTCTTTTACTTTTTTGATATTGGGAGATGCCTTATCATTAGATTTCTCTTTCCTTTTATTGTTTCTTCTCTTCTTTTTTTTACTTCTGGATCTTTCTTTTAAGGGCTCTATTCTTTCATAAGAGGGAGTCTGTTGAGGATCTTTCTCCCCTTCCTTGGAATTTCCTTCCATTACTATGGTTGTAACTTCTATTTTTTCATTAGAAGAATTTGGTTTATCCAAGTTTTTAGCCCTACTTGGACTATTATCTCTGATTACATCTTTAATCACAATGGATTTCAACTGAGGCTTCAGGAGATCTGAGTCATATTCATTATGATATTTTTTGTTATTTATATTCATCGAGGGAAAGGCATCCTCAAGATCTATAGTGAGTTGTATATTCTTGAAACCAGTATTGCATTCAATATCTAATCTAAAAATTTCAAAAATCTCTGAATCCTTTCTGAGGCAATTCATGTTATATATTGCTGAATTTGTGATGATTTTGATAGCATTAAAAGAAAAGGAGTTGACTTTACAATTTATCAGTAATCTAACGTTGTTACAAAATTCACAAGAGATATCAATTCCAACTACATCTCCCATAGAGGAGCCTATTTTCTTAAAGATTTCCAAATGCATCAATTCAGGTGGAATCGACTGAAGGGTTATCCATGTAGGGATAAGGAAATTTAAGTTTTCCTCCTTATAGTCTTGAAACCACTCAAAAAACTTAATGGCATATCCTTTGAAAAAACATTTTGAAAGTTGTAAAAATTCTTTCTTAATCAACTCATTTTCACAATGCAGATATGCTATTCTATTGGTAAAATGAGAGATACTTACCTGTTCAAAGTAGAAGACTTCCAATGAATTTGTAAGATTGTTGAATTCCAGTAGGCAAAGATGCCAAAATCCTGGCATTCTTTCGATCGCTTTTCACTATATTGATTGCTAATAATGACCACATTCTCCTTTGGATTTAGAGCTTTAAGCATTGAACCCTTTATAGGATTTTTAGGAGAATTATTTGCCTTCAAAATATCTCTCCTGAGGTGAGGAAGACTATATGCTGGAGAAAATTTAGGGCTTTTTGGAGCCAAGCCAGTGCTAGGTTTTTTAGAAAACCCTTGGTTCACATATTTTGTGAAATTAAAATACTTAAATTTTTGATCAATCTTTTCAGCCGTGAAAATAATCAAACGCAAGTTAAGTATCACATTGTTCAGAATGGAAGCCTCTTGATAAATATTCATAGTGTTTAGTCTTACATTCTTTCTTTCATTCCGACGGATTTCCTTATCTTGTGCCCTGAGATTTCCCAATGGTTGGAAGGAGTTCGAGGTTTCAAGGGAAGATATCTCATGTTTTCCAGTGTGATGATGCCATGGTGGACTATTTTCCTTCTGCTGCTAAGACAATTTTCCTATTGATTTTGCAAAACCCTGGTTATTCTTAAGTCTTTGCCTTCTTTGTTTTGGATGAAACCATGTTTGCTTTTTGCTATTAGACATTTACGCAAGTAGTGTAAATTTTTTTAAAAACAAAAAAAAAACCTATTTTATTTTTTAAAATAAAAAAAATCTATTTTATTATTTAAACCCGTGCGAGTTAAACTCCCTCATGCATGTGACCTTGCACAGGAAATTTTTTTTGTCGTATTGATCCGGCTGGAACTGTCTATGTGTCCTCCAATGTGGCACTTTCTTTCATGTTTTTTTTTCAATTCTAAAGAACTTAACACTTTAGAGGCCAATTTGATCATCAGAATTAGGGTTTCAAAAAAAATGACTGGATAGAATTATGCCAATATAATTTTTTTTTATAGGTGACCCAATATCAATTAGAATAATTGCAAAATAATGCAAGTAGGTATTTCAACATTGAAGATGATGCACATTCAAAAAAATATAAAAATTAGTAGATGATAACGAAAAAATTTAAATATGATGAATTGTTCTAGAGGAGAGAGTCCTCTTCAATAATATATAACATTTGTAATGGTTAACATAGATTTACTAGGGAAAATATGGAAGGAATTAAAAACTATTTAATTATGAAAAGTCCAAGTTTAAATAGCTATAACAGACAAAATATAGAATATTTTTGACAATTTCTTTTTGATGGTTCTAGGTACATATGTCATCAACAACATAATTCAAATTTAGATGAAAATACATTTATTTGTAGTTATTTCTATGGTGGGAACAATAACCCCTAATTTGCTCAATTTTTAACACTATCAAAAAAGGTCATTGAAAATTATTTTAAAAATACTATTTTAATTTTTTTTTAAATTTTTAAAAAATAACATACATAAACTTTATCCTTTTATACATATTTCATCAGTTTACACCAACTTAAAATTCAAAATAGAAATATGACTTTTACATTGTTGAAGTTTAACACTTTTTTTGATGTTAGCCTTTTCCTTTGTAAAGGGGTGACACATGTTTGTACTTTTAACCTCTTCTTATCTATTGAAGTATTACCTAAAACATTGGATGAAATTGGAATATCAGAGGGTAAAGGTTTAGAGAAAGAAACTGCCTTTGTATGTTTTACAACTTGTTCTTCATTGAATGATTTTATACTTCTCCGTTTTAACTAGTTATCTATGTAGGACAATATAGACTTGGTCCTGAGGTTTATATCATCCTCTTCATCCTGGTTCGAATCAATCTCAAGTTGAACCTATTCATTCACTTCATCCCAGCCTAGTTCAACAATATTTGAACCATCTCCAGTTATTCCTTCTAGTTTGAATTTGAGTTTCGATGAAGTGATATGGGGAATTTTTAACCTTGAGTGGTCTATTTTAATAATCTCACATTCGTTAAAACAATCTTCCCACAAATCTTCAAGAAAAGGCAGTGATTGAAAATGATCTTTAATGATGAGCTTGAATGTTGTAAACTTTTTATTATCAA
The DNA here is from genome assembly GCA_028749045.1 of Cupressus sempervirens. NCBI lineage: Eukaryota > Viridiplantae > Streptophyta > Pinopsida > Cupressales > Cupressaceae > Cupressus > Cupressus sempervirens. Next base: position 633,678,673 of record CM053793.1, read on the forward strand.
AGTCTCTTCTTCCTTTATAGAAACCAAGATTAAAGTTCAACAGATATCTTTTGATTGTAGTAACATTAATCATTGTACTACAGGCTAAAGAGTCGAGCTTAATAGGAAAAATAGATTCCCACCTCTCTTCAGGAAGGTTCTCTTTCATTACATGAAACATATGTCTAGATTAGCTATGATAAAATAATCCAAGACATAACAGAGCAACTTAATAGGTTCTTCTTCAAATCCTCCTACTCTCAAATAAATGAACCTCAAGAACTGGATGTAAAAACTCCCATAAGTTTTAATCAATCTTTGAGCTTCAACAAATATTCTTCGCATAGGAGCTTTTACAAGACTAAGGGGTTCATTCCCCATAAAAATATCATGCACCTTCCTAAATTCTTCTAACCCTCTATCTCTTTTTAACAAGGGGCAATACTAATATATTGTTATATCTTGATTCCAGGGCTCATGGGGAATGGAAGTAAGGTCATTGATATATGCAAGACAATAAGTCAGGTAAGAGGACAAATAAAACTCCCATTTAGAAACCTGATAGGGTTTTTTATTGATTCCTTAATGAGTTGGCTATTAATTCTGCCTAGTCTAGAAATTGTTTCCCAGTTCGGACCATGAGTATGTAATGAAACATCTAGTCCTCAAAAAGAAAAACATTCGTTGAACCCTTAGCTTAGTGAAATAAAACCATCAGGTCATGTATGTGGGGTTGCATATGATCTTTAGTGATTATTTTAGGCAACCTTGAACCTCCATGATAAAACATTTCCATCCACTTGTTGGCCATTTGGTTGCGATATTTTGAAGGGTTCTCCTAGTATTTAACCAAGGACTAGGTGGGACCAAAGCCAACAAAGGTGAACTCAGGTAATTTGAAAAGAGATGAAATAGTGTCTCTCGTGATAGAAAGAACCATTTCCCTATTACTATTCAACATACTCTTGGTTTTTATGCCATAGTGATCAATATAAAGCTGAAGTAATTCTAGACTTAACATTGTAGAGGGAAAGGTAGCTACTTCAAGGATACCACATGTCAAGACCTCTAGACACCCCTTAACCTTAGCTATCAAATTGTTATTAGAAATCATAGGACTTTTGCAATCAAGACTAGAATTTTTTTTGAAAAAATACATGATGGACTTCATTTTAACAAAAAATAATAGACTTTCCAAATCTTTCCCCCAAGAGCAAAACAACAATGTAGAAGGAGGAAAGAGAAAATTTTCAAATTCTCACCTATAAGCCATTGAAAACTAGAACACTTCCCCTCTTCTCCCACTGCTTGACACTCGACTTACCTCAAAGCAAGATAAAACAAATGAATTTTAAACTTGGGAATGAAAATGAAAGCTAGCATGCCAAAGAAAGTACTCCCAAATAATGAGTCATTTATGGAAAAATTACTGCGGGCTAGTACACATGCTTCAAAGAATCATGATACTTATACATTAAATTCTCACTTTAAGGAAAATGTCCTTGTAATGATCACTATTCTCCTGATAATATGATTTATCTCCCAAACAAAAGATTTTCCCCTTTCCACTCATGTCGCTAGCTCATTACTCATATATGATGAGAATAATTGAGATAAGATGTTTACATCATCATCCAGACATTACCTTTGACACCTTAGTAACAAGTGTCTTCTCAGATGTCCATAACACTCATGAATATAGATCTTTAGTATCAGAACTACTTTGAACTACTTTGAATTAGTGTTCAAAGAGGTTCAAAGTGGTTCAAAAGAAAGTCGATGACACACTAGATAGGTTCCACTTATAAGATCAAAATTTGGTCTTAAACCTTTCGTTGAACTACTTTGAACTACTTCAAACCGAAGTTCAAAGAGGCTAAAAGTGGTTCAAAATAATTTACACAAGGTTCTCACAACAAGATTCAACTTTCAAGGCTAAGGTAAAATGAGATCTTGGGAGGGAGAATTATGTATGAATTCAAAGGCAAAAATTGGAGGAGAAGAACAAGATAATGAAAAACTACGGCGACTCATAAACTAGGGCTAGCATGGGCTCTAACTAGGGACTGTGTACATGGAGTGCATAGAGGACTCATAATACTAGGAACAAAATGGACTAAAAGGGAAGAAATAAGAAAAAAAAAGGCAAATAAAAAACTAAAAAAAGAAAACAACAATATATATACAAGGGAAAGGACACATAGAAGAACTATAACTTGAGCAATTTCAGATCTTCCCCATTATAAGTAAAATGAAAATCAGTACTATCAGGGTAGCTTAGGCAAAATGCATTTGAATTTATGACTTCTATGATAATGAAGGGGCTCTTCCATAAGGAATCAAATTTTCTATGCATTCCCTTCGGCTCTCTTCTTTTATCCCACAATAGATCTTAGTCGCCTTTCATGAAGTTGCAAGGTTTGGCTTTCATGTCAAATATTTTCTTGACCTTCATCTGGTGTCCAGTTATATGATCCACCAATTTATCCCTTTCCTCTTCAAGTTTATCCATGTACATCACCCTCTTTTCCAAAGAATCCTGAAAAAGTGGATCCTTAATCACTTGCAACTTTGTAGCAGATAATTCCAGTGGCAAGGATACTTGGGCTCCCACTTTGTAAACCAATTCAAAAGGATCCATGTCAATGGCTCTCTTCGGTGTGATTTTGTTAGCCCACAATGCCTCATATAACTTCTTGTGCCATTTCTGAGCATTGTTTCTCACCAATTTTTTCATTATTATGACAAGGTTTTTGTTGTTGGATTTTGCCTACCAATTACCCTGGGGAAAATAATTCAAAGAATGAGCCAAAGATATACTATGTTCATAATAGAACATTGAAATTCCTTTAGATAAAAAATTGGTGGCATTATCTTCTACTATCTTATGAGGATTCCCAAATAAAAAAAAGATAAAATCCATCGGGAAATCACAACACTTGAGAATTCAATCTCTTTGTAGTGATTGCCTCCACCCATTTGGTGAAGTAATTGGTGGCTATCAAAATATAGACATGACCGACACTTGATGGGGGATTTAATGGTCCTATAAAGTCTATACCCCAGTAGCAAAATGGCTTATCTATCACTATAGGATTTAGTGGTAATACTATGAGCCGAGGGCCGCCTGTGAAGAGTCTACACTTCTCACAATTTTTTACATATAGATATGCATCTTTGGACATACCTAGCCAATAAAAAGAATCCTTGAGAATTTTGAAGGCAGTTATGTTAGAAGAGAAATCCCGACCACACACATTTAAATGATAAAAATTTAATAGTTTCTCTTGTTTCTCGCTATCCACACACCTTAGGAAGGTTCCTTCAACACCTCTCTTTTACAATATACCCTGCAAAATGACATACTTGGTTGCCTACAACCTAAGGTTGCATTTTTATCTATAATTCAAATTTTTTGGGCATTCATCGTAGGTCAAATAGTATACCACATTAGAGAACCAAGGATCAATCGAACTGACTAGTAAGACCGTGGGTTTAGTGAGCATGTCTTCTTGCAAAGGTTCTTTATTTTCTACTATCAATTTGCATAATCCCTATCCCCTAACCAAGCTAGTGGATTTTATAGTGAGATCATATTCTTGGATCTTGGCCACCCATACAACTCTCTTATTCATTGCAATCTCTTGTTGACTCAACACACTTTTGACTGCAGTCTCCAATATATATATAGTTGAATGCGAATGCATAATATAATACCTAAATTATTTTAGTTCTTTTATCACAGAAAATGCATGTTTTTCCACTTGGGAATAATTAAACTCTTTCTTTTTCAAAGGTATGCTCATGAAGGGAATTGGAGCTTCTTCATCCCAGTCATTTTTCTAAGTCAAAATGTCAGATAGGGTATGTTCTGAGGCATAGCAACATATGATAAAATCCCTTTTAAAGTTTGGGCTTACTAACATAGGGGCATAATGGTTGTCTTGATGTCCTCAAAGGACTTTCTTCCTTCCTCTAGCAATTTTAATGGGCACTTCTCACTCATCATGTTTAACATTGTTGCTATGGTTCTTGTACCCACCAATTTTTTAAAAATAAATTAAAAAATGATCTTTATTTTGAGTTAAAAAAAGTTTGAGTGTATCAAACTTCAAGCTTTCAAAGGGCTAATTATTGATTTTATTTTAAATGATTTTCTGATCTTGATGCACCTGTTTCATCTTCGGCTCCATCTAGCACTTCGAATTTTTGAAATCCAATTTTTGAGTCAAAAGTTGTCACAGGTTAATGGAAGGAACGAAAATACGTGTTTTCCACTTGATCATTAATCATTAACCTTTAAAAAGATTAAGGTCTGGGGTCCAAAACATGTGTTTCACTTTGAAATCTTAAACTGTCCATCAAAAAGAGGTTAAGATAAATTTTCAAAACATGTATTCCGAACAATTAACCTTAGTTACCTCTCATCCAAAAGGGTTAAGGTTAGAGGCTCAAAACACATATTTTTGAGATGATTATTAACCTTTTAGTTGATAAAAGTAAAGAAATTGAATGGTAGAGACAATGGGTATAATATCGAGTCAAAGAAAAGGCTTCCAAGTTTGACAACAGCATTCCTATCCCTATTCTCAATTTTTTATTTTTTATTTTTTTCATGTACTCCAAAGTTCCAAACATTCTCAACAGTTTTTGAGAACAAATTATCCTATTGACTCTTGGTTGTAGGCAACTACTACTATACATCTGTGTAGACCAAAGAACCAAATATGAGGGGTATGTGCAGGATCGTGGTGTGCCAAAAAGTGGCAATTTGAAAAATCTGTAGTTTTAAAATATCTCAAACCATTTCAAAATCTATTGCAACATTTTTCCCACCCACCCTGTTACTAAATGAAAACAAATAATATCTTTATAAGGTTTACTAGATATTTTGATACCAAACCTATATGGTCAACTTTAAAAACATCCTAAAAATGTGCTTTTGGCCTGTTTTTATGTGATTTTTATTTCAAACATATAGCCGAAAACTTTTTTCACCAAAATTTGATGAAATGAAAAGGGTTTCTTAAGAATGTTCTTATCTTTCCATAAATGTAAGTTTTGTCAAATTATGAGTTTACTAAGTAATTATTACTTATTTTCTAATGGAGTTACGTATAAAGTGTTGACTAACACACTAGTTGAAAAACAACTATAACTTTCAAATGGTACAACATTTTTTAAATCCAAAAGATGCATCACATTCTATGTTTCTTCTACTATAAGGAAAACAAAATGAAAAATTGAATTTTGTAGAGTTTTGAATCAGTTAAGGTGGTCATACATGAGAGTTTTTTAATTCCAAAAATACTAAAGTCAAAAATTAATTAATTATTATTTATTTAGAATAAAAATATCCAAAAATATGTGTCACATCTAGGCATGAGTCTACTACTTATATCTAAAATATTATTAAAAAATATTATCATTTGATTTTGATTAAGGTAGTTAGACATACGTCTACTTCTTATTTTTGTTCTAAATTTTTTGTAATATTATATTAAAATTCAAAATTTTGACCAATCAATTTTTTATTTTTTGAGATAAGTTCTAGTAGTTTAGAAACTAGATTCAATTTGTTAGAGATTCTTTTCTCTCAAATTTTTGATATAAAGTTAATAACAAGTAGAAAATTGCACATCAAGTTGACATAACCTTGATTTTCTGATCTTTTATTGCCACTTAAGAGCATAGTTTGGTTGACCATGATCCTACACATACCCTAAGGGAGAAATTCAGTCACAACATCCCAGACTTGGACTTGTCTATGACCAACAAAATTGTTAAGAAGAATGTGTTGTAGAAAAATACCAAGCTGTATATATAATGACTGATTCGTGGATCCAGTGTAAACTTTGAAACAATTAAAAATAATCACAAAGCCAAGTTCAAGAGGGAAATTCAATCATGAAAACTTCCAAATTTTTAAATGACCAAAAAAATGGATGAAAACCTTGGATGAGAGATCCACAAATTGTAAGCCATTAAATACTTCCACTTTGAAATTATCTTGAATGTCAGCATCGGAAACTAAAATAATTCACTCAATCAACATAATGATTTTGAAGTTGGCAAGCCATGTATCAGAGATAAATAAATGGCTAATGTACCTCATTTGAGGAGGAAATCGGCAATTATGATCGAGTGTGGTAACACACATTACAATTAGAAAACACCATCCATTACCCATCCAATCCCCCCTACTGATGCCAATGCATATCTTCAACTACTGGGTAGCTACATTTCCAGTAATGGGTTCTCAAAGGTAGACAAATTCACTCTTTCATCGCTAATAGGGGATTTCCATTTGCCACAAGCTTTTTTTTTCAAAATAAAATTATTAGCATGTATGTCAATTGTGGCTATTTAGTGGATGCTCGCAAGGTTTTCGATGACATGAGAGAACAAGATGTTGTTTCATGGAATGTGATGGTTGTGCTATATAGAAAACATGGCTATCCTCATGAAGCTTTGGTTTTGTTCTACCAAATGCAACAATCAGGTCTCCAACCTGATCCATTCACCTATGCCAGTGTCCTTCCAACCTGTACCAAACTTGGAGCTTTGGAAGTGGGTACAGACATCCATCAAAGCATAATCAAAAGTAGATTTTCCTTGGAGTATTGCAGGTCAACACAATAACTAAATGCAAAAATCTCGCACCTTTCTTGCACCTGTGCACAAGCATATTTTGTGAAGTATGGAGTGGTTGATAGGATCATGTTAAATCTAAATGTCGTCATCAATTACCAATGAAATTGGAAGCACAAATAATATGCCTTCTAACTGTCTGACCCAATGCCTCAAGCTTAGAGGATTTGTAAGTAAATGGAAAGCTTTCGAATTGGTTTGAACATGGAGTGGATCATTTTTTAGTGATGGTTTTCAACATCTCTATTATACAATAGAAATCACCCCTCAAAATTTTTCAACTTATCTTTTTGTCCCATGTTGATGTCTTTATACAAAAGACACTACTCATAGATAGATACATCGAATGTGGAAACATAGATTCTAGTATAACTGTTTAATTGAATGCCTTTTGGGTATACCACAGTCAAAATATAGTGATGGGTAAATAGTGTTCATGATCAATATAGCTCACAAGTCTACATGTTTAATGAGAAACAAGAGAGAAGGTGTGTGAGTGATTGTATTTCATGAAATGGGATAATCACAAATAAGATGTATGATACGTTGAAATCATAGCCGATCTTGGTGCAAGCCACAACACACATGCATTTAGAATTTGGTAATCAAGTGAAAGGCCCCCTATGATAATATGTGAAGATTTAGATTCCAAGCATCAAAGAGAAGAGAAGAAATGCGAGGCAATGCATGTCAGCTTATGGTGTCTAACAAAACATGTCGAGATTACTTGCCTTGCTATTCAGACTATACAAGAGCTTGTTAGAAGTGGTTCACAAGTACATGGAAAAAGTGTTGGTCAAATAGAGAGGAGATGTTCTTCCCAAATAAAGATAAATTTAATGGTGTCTCTCAGATATGCTTGTAATGTCGATTAGAAGAGGGAAATGTGATTGAATATGTTGATCTATTTTATCAGATTCTTATGTAAAGTATGCAACGAAAATCATCAAGGTTTAGATGGAAATCTAGAGTGGGATATCAACATACAATCAAGGCATAAATGAATTTTGGAAGGATATGGCCATATAAAGTGGAATGTTAAAATCAAAGACACATTGGTTAATTTTATCAAGGTTAATTAACCTCTTGTGAATCATGTATTTGGGAAGTAGTTATTAACCACAATAGAGTAGTTCTTAATCTCCATCTCTATAAAAGGGATCATTTTAGCTTTGTAAGGGGAATTTTTGGACTTTTGAATAGGAGAAGACTTAGGTTAGATTTTGGTGATAAGATAATATTTGGAAAGTGTGTACAAATTTTATCTTTGTAATTGAAAATTTCTTATAGGATCTTGGTGCAAGAAAATAAAGAAAAATTCTATTTGAGTTCTTTTCTTTTCAAAATCTAAATTGTTAAAAATGTTGATTCTCTTTATAGTGATCATTTTCATGGTATTGTGCAGATGTTTGTGAATCTTTGGATCAACCTTGTGCCAGTGATAATTCTCAAGCGTAGATCTTGATTTTTATTATTATTAGTTTAAGTTAGTTCAAGAAAGCTTTGAAGTCCTGTGGTGCATTTTTCATCAATGACTTTCTATAGATCTTATAAAGTTTGATTTTATCTTTATTTGTAAAACTTCAAAATTATATCATATGAGGGAGCTACCACTCTAAACACAAAGGAAAGCCACATATCAAGGGTCTTTCCAACTATTGTGAACAGTTTGCGACATACACTCCGTTGGGCCATTTTTACAGTGACAAATCTATTTGCCAACAGATTTTTGGCCATTCTACTAGGGATTTGAATGAGAAAGATTATTCAGTCTCCTGTAATGAAGCAAGATAATATTGCCACATGAGAATATGTTTATAGTTCTACAATTGAATCTTGGCTTCTAGGACATGCAAGAAGATATTATTTTAGATTAGAACACTCTAGCTTGGAGGTGTAGACGAATTGCTCAAAAATACCATTAGGTGAATCAAGTTCTAGAAGAAGAAGAAGAAGAGTTTGGGGAAATCTTGTGAAGAGCTCCTATTGGTCAAAACATTGTAGCCATTGAAAGAATAGTTGTTATTCCAAGAAGGGATAACTTTAAGAAACCCCTTTGAGAAATATATGTAAAATGCTAGCGAATTCAACATTAAATATGCAGGAAAAATTTCTAATCAAGGGTGATTTTTTCATTCGAGGAAAGGAGAAAATTATTTTCTATTGGCAAAATTTTCTGTTTCATATCAAAATTTAATAATAACTTTGGCGATTTTTTTTTTTTGTATGCAAATAAATGTAGGCAATTTTTTTGTAGGTCATAAATATTTTCATAATGTAAGAGGTGAATTAATTATTTCATATAACACAAAATATTAATATAGTTGAATAATGTGTCATTTTCCAAAGAGATATCATTTAATTTTTTGGTGAACTTATAGAATTGCAAGTGGTCCATGACCCACATGCCAAATGTACACTGTGCAATGTACTTGTAGTATGCTAATCCATTAAGATTCAATTAATAATGTGCCCTTTTTTATTGTTAACTTGGTTGTCCTCATGTTTAATGTTGTCATTTTTATGGTGAAAGGAATTAATTTGGACCTTTGATGTAATATAGATCAATGGATTCAACTCTATTTTGGGTCTAATTTTAAATGACATACCATAAAATCTAAATCTTCCTAGAATTAGGACAAGTGTCCCAAAGACAAAAATAGAAAGTAGTTGGTTAAATGGAGATAGTTGGAGACACATGTTAGTAAAATGGTAGGCGATGCTCAACCTAAGGGAAAATATTATTTTATTTTATGGGTGAAATAATATTGTCCAATAAGAAAACATTAGGGAAACGCTCGCAGATTTTTTAAAATAATTGTGTTCTAAATGTAGATTACATTGGCAATTGGAATGGGATTTGAACCAATAATGTGTAAACTAATGAGTGATTAACCTTGGATTTTGACGCAAATTATTTAATATCTTGGTGACATGGTTGAGCCCATATGTAGGTTTTATTAGCCAAATTGTGATTTTTAAAAGAGACAAAATAGCCAATTGGCGAAGATTCGCAACTAAAAAAATCACCGATTCCAAGAAGGAACATGCAAAATCTTGGTCACATCCAAGGTCAGGTAAATAATAATTAGTAAGTTGGCTAATGAAGGTACCTTCACTTGAATGAAGGTTGGTGACTCTATTTAAAAGATTGAATTATTGGAAAATTTATTTAAAAGATTGAATTATTGGTGACTCTAATTAAAAGATTGAATTATTGGCAACTCTATCCAAGGTTCAAATTCAAAACATGGTTTGCTACAAAGGAAAAGTTGAAAGTGAGAGTGATAGTGATATTGATGATGAATAATTTTCATATCCCAAGAAACATATTCTTGATGAACCTCTGCAAGTTGAATTCTTGAAGAATTTCTATGGTGGCAAGAGGCTAGATCCTAGAATGGTCCATCCTTGCTTGCTGCAATTTTTTTGAAAGATTGAAGAAGATGATGGAAAAGATTATGATTTTATTTCTCATGATCAAGAATAATTTTTAGGAAAGGTTTCAACATATAAAGATAAAGAAGGTCTTTTTGAAAAATGTCTTTCATCTAAATCAGCAATGAATAATAATGGGAGTGTCTCTCATTCACTTGTCTCTCAACCAAATCAGATTTCCATTGATCCTATGCAAGATAGCTTCTTGAAGAGTTTCTATGGTGGGAAGAAACAAGATCCAAGAAAGATCCATCCATCTTTGCTCCAAACCTTGAAAAAGATAGATGAAGAAGATGGTAAAGATAATCAATTTCTCTCTCATAGACCAAAAAAAATTTCAGAAAGAAGTTCCACATGTGAGCATAAGGAAGAACTTGATTAGAAACATGATTCATGTGAATCGAGAATGGATAATGGTGGTAAAAAAGGTGCCCTAATGCCTGCACCTATTTCTCATCAAAATCATTCTTCCATTGATCCTAATTAGATTGAATTTTAAAAAAGCTTCTACGGAAATGTATGCCTAGATCCTAACAAAGTACATCCTTCTTTACTTGAAACACTGCGAGAACTTGAGAAAGAAGACCTATGCAAGAATTATTTTCTTGATAACAGAACATCTCCTGATCCAAATGGTAGAAATAATTCATCTAATTCTTCATGCATGAAAGAAGATAGGGATTCTACATCTAATCAAAGATATGGCCGAGAAATGGAGTGTATAGGGGAAGAAGGGTCTGCTAATGTATCAAGGCATCACCATCAAAATTACCAAACCCAGGAGAATGTATTAAATCATCTCAATCCTAATGTGAAAGAAAAAGAAATATTGAATGTTTCTCAAGGAAGTACACAACATATGATTAAAGATGAGGGAAATATCGATCAAGGTGAATTTCATACTTCTTTTATTCCTACTTGGTGCCTCAATGTTTTAGATGATGACTTCCTTTGTGGAGAAGACCTTTCTATTCATTCACCCCTAATAATTAAAGATGAGAACTCTATTTCTGTTGTAGATTCTTTAGAATATTTTTCACAATCTTCTACTATTACCACTGATGAAGAAATAACCTCAAGTGAAATCTTGCAAACATTTCTGTTAACTCTTGAGATTGAAGTCTTTACTTTTGAGCATGTTAAGGAGTTTTTGGAAAGTAGTATGATAATCACAAGAGTAGAAGATCATTTCCAAGAGAAAGATGATGAGTTGTTAAGAAATCCTTTTCAAGGTTACATGCAAGTGGAATATGAATCTTTCCCATTTTGTGAAGATGGTCATTAAGAAGAATCAATGAACCAAGTTTGTGAAAACATTGATGAAAATTTAATAATAGATATGATGGAAATGGGAATTAAGGATAGGCTTCAAGTAAAATAAGATGACACATCAAGTTGTCACTCATCCTCATGCATGAAACCTGAATTTGAAGCATTCAAGTTCACAAGTGGAGACTACAATGAAGAAAACATTGTGATGGTATCTCACACTAGAGAAGTATTTGGCCTTGAAGAAATGTGTTGTGAGCTAATGAATGGAAAATGTGAAGATGAATGCATAGATGATGATTCTCTTTTAAAAGAATTTCCCTTACATCAATATCAACTAACAATCAATTCTCCTAATCAGGTAGACTCATTAGAGAATGTGTACACCAAAATGGAAAAGATGAGTGTTTCTTCTTTGAATGATCTAATGGGAGAAGATGAAGAAATAAATCTTGGGAAGATCCAATGTGACAAGGATGTTCATTCATATTGGAATAATTTCATAAAGAATACAAACACAATCATCCTCGTGGAAAAGAAAGAGTGTCTGGTGTCAGAAATAAGTTCAGGAATTCATGATGACCAATCACTAGAATTCCAAGTAGAAGGCTTGTCAAGTGGAGAAAAGTATTTAGAAATTTAAGAGCCTTATCCATCAACTCTTTCAAAATGAAGTCATCAATGAAATGCAACATAAAGTAGAGTTTATTCTGAAGTCAGATATTTTTTATCAAACATGGTTATTTGGATACATTCCTTTATCAAGTGATGTGAAGCATGCTAGGAATGTCAGACTTAGAATTCAAGGAGCACACTTATATTTGAACCCATGAAAGCTTGAGAGTTGTCACATGTTGGCACTCCATGGTATTTAGTTTCACCATCCAGTGAATCGATTTGCATGATTATACCTTGAGATACTAGAGGTAGGGAAACCTGCCTTGTACATAGTCTAGTTAGGAGTTTTTGTTATTTTTTTTTTTTGCGCCTAGTCTTCCCTTCAATTGTCCTATTTTTGGTTTTAGTTTATCCCTTTGAAAAGTGGTTCCTCATGTGGCTCTACAGCCCAATGGATAAGGCATTGTTCTAGGTATTCTGGGTTTGAGCTTTGTCCTTGTTAGTCCTTGTCCCCAGTTAGAGCCAGCTATTTCCATGGTTCTTGTACCTTCCAATTGTCAATTTTTTTAAAAAAATTCATCTTTATTTTGAGTCAAAACAAGTTCAAATGTATCAAACTTCAAGCTTTGAAAGGGCCAATTATCGATTGTATTTTTAACAAGTTTCTGAACTTGATGCACCTATTTCGTCTTTGGCTCTGCCCAACACTTCAAATTATTGAAATCCAACTTCTAAGTCAAAAGTTGTCACAGGTTAATGGAAGGAACGAAAATACATGTTTTCCACTTGATCATTAACCATTAACCTTTAAAAGTTTTAAGGTTCGGGGTCCAAAACATGTGTTTCACTTTGAAATTTTAACCTCTCCATCAAAAAGAGGTTAAGATAAATTTCCAAAACACATATTTTGAATCATTAACCTTAACATCTTGTCCAAAAAATTTAAGGTTAGAGGCTCAAAACACATACTTTTGAGACGGTTATTAACCTTTCAGTTGATAAAAGTAAAGAAAATAGAAGGTAAAGACAATAGGTATAATACAAAGTCAAAGAAAAGGCTTCCAAGTTTGACAATAAATTCCTATTCTCAATTCCTATCCCTATTCTCAAATTATTATTATTATTTTTTTTCATGCTCCAAAGTTCCAAACAATCTGAATAGTTTTTGAGAACAAATTATCCTATTGACTCCCGGTTGTAGGCAATTGCTACTATAGATTTGTGTAGACCAAAGAACCAAATTTGACGAAGAAATTTAGTCACAACATCCCAGACTTGGACTTGTCTATGATCAGCAAAATTGTTGAGAAGAATGTGTTGTAGAAAAATACCCATATATATAATGAGTGATTCATGGATCCAATGTAAACTTTGAAACAATTGAAAAAAATCACCAAGCCAAATTTGAGAGGGAAATTCAATCCCAAAAACTTTAAAACTTTTAAACGACTGACAAAATGGACGAAAACCCTAGATGATAGATCCATAAATTATAAGTCATTAAATACTTCCACTTTGAAACTATCTTGAATGTTAGCATTGGAATTGAAATACTTCACCAAAGAAGCATAATGATTTCAAATCTGGCAAGCCATGTATCAGAGACAAATAAATGGCTATTGTACATCGTTTGAGGAGGAAATAAAAAATTATGATTGGCTATGGTAACACACATTACAAGTAGACAAGACCATTCATTACCCATCTGATCCCCCTTGCAAATGCTAATGCATATCTTCAACTACTAGGTAGCCACATTGCCAGCAATGGGTTCTCAAAGGTAGGAAAATTCACTCTTTCATCGTCGATAGGGGATTTCCATTTGCCAGAATTTTTTTTTTCCAAAATAAGATTATCGACATCTATGTCAAGTGTGTCTATTTGGTGGATGCTCGAAAGGTTTTTGATGACATGAGAGAACAAGATGTTGTTTCATGGAATGTGATGGTTGTGGTGTATAGAAAACATGGTTGTTGTCATGAAGCCTTGGATTTTTTCTACCAAATGCAACAATTAGGTCTCCAACCTGATCCATTGACCTATGCTAGTGTCCTTCTAGCCTATGCCAAACTTGGAGCTTTGGAAGTGGGTACGGACATCCATCAAAGCATAATCAAAAGTGGATTTTCCTTGGAGCATTTCAGGTCAACACAATAACTAAATGCAGAAATCTCATACCTTTCTTGCACCCATGCACAAGCATATTTTGTGAAGTATGGAGATGCCGATAGGAGCATGTTAAATCTAAATGTTGTTATTAGTTGCCAATGAAATTGGAAGCACAAATAATATGCTTTCTAATAGTCTGATTGAATGCCTTAAGATTAGAGGATTTGTAAGTAAATGGAAAGCTTTTGAATTGGTTTGAACATGGAGTGGATCACTTTTGAGTGATGGTTGTCAATGTCTCTATTGTACAACAAAAATTCCCCCTCAAAATTATTCAACTTATCTTTTTGTCCCATGTTGATGTCTTTATATAGAAGGCACTACTCATAGATAGATACATCAAATGTGGGAACATAGATTATAGTATAATTGTTTAATTGAATGCCTCTTGGGAAAATTATAGTCAAAATATAGTGATGGGTAAATAGTGTTCATGATCAATATAGCTTTCAAGTCTACATGTTTAATGAGAAACAAGAGAGAAGGTGTGTGAATGATTGTATTTCATGAAATGGGATAATCACAAATAAGATGTATGATGTGTTGAAATCATAGCCAATCTTGGTGCAAGCCACAACACACATGCATTTAGAAATAAAGAGAAAAGCAACTTTGATCTATTTGGTAATCAAGTAAAAGGTCCCCAATAATAATACGTGAAGATTTAGATTCCAAGCATCAAAGAGAAGGGAATAAATGAGAGGCAATGTATCTTAGCTTATGGTGTGTAACAAAACATGTTGAGATTACTTGCCTTGCTATTCAGACTATACAAGAGCTTGTTTGAAGTGGTTCACAAGTACATGGAAAAAGTGTTGGTCAAATAGAGAGGAGGTGTTCTTCCCAAATAAAGAGCAATTTAATGGCATCACTTGGATGTTCTTGTAATGCCGACCTAAATAGGCAAATGTGATTGAATATGTTGATCTATTTAATCAAATTCTTATGTAAAGTGTGCCATAGAAATCATCAAGGTTCAGATGGAAGTCTAGAGTGAGATATCAACATATAATAAAGGCATACGTGAATTTTGGAAAAATATTTCCATATAAAGCAGAATGTTAATATCAAAGACAAAAGGACATGCTCAATTTGATTCTTCTTCAACTTTTTAAGTTCAAGAGGAGATCAAATGGCTACCATCAAAGATCAATCATTCACATTCTTTTCAAAATGTTTGAGTTTCAAGTCACATTGTTTAATTTTGTCAAGGTTAATTAACCTCTCATAAATCATGTATTTGGGAAGTAGTTATTAACCACAAGAGAGTAGTTCTTAACCTCTATCTCTATAAAAAGGATCATTTTGGCTTTGTAAAGGGACTTTTTGGACTTTTGAATAGGAGAAGACTTAGGTTAGATTTTGGTGATAAGATAATATTTGGAAAGTGCATACAAATTTTATCTTTGTAATCAAAAATTCCTCTTAGGATCCGTGTGCAAGAAAATAAAGGAAAATGTTATTTGAGTTCTCTTCTTTGAAAATCTAAATTGTTAAAAATGTTGATTCTCTTTGCAATGAGCATTTTCATTGTATTGTGCAAATGTTTGTGAATCTTTGGATGAACATTGTGCTAGTGAAAATTCTCAAGCATAGATCTTGATTGTTGTTATTAGTAGTTTAAGTTAGTCTAGGAAATCTTTGAAGTAGTGTAGTGCATTTGTCATTAATGAATTTCTATAGATCTTATAAAGTTTGATTTTATCTTTATTTGTAAAACTTCAAAATTATATCATACGAGGGAGCTACCCCTCTAAACACAAAGGAAGGCCACATAGCAAGGGCCTATCCAACTCTTTTGAATAGTTTTCCACATACACTCCGTTGGGCTATTTTTATAGTGAAAAATTTGTTTACCAACAAACATGTGTCTCACCTTCTCTTAGAACTTAGGAATAGAGGTCCTCACGAAATTTATTTGACCAAAGAAGGATTTCAAATCACTTATATTGGTAGGGAGGGATAGCTTTTGAATTTGCTTAATCCTATTAGGATCAATTCTTATACCCTTCTCAGAGACAATGTGTCCCATGTGCTTACCTTCTTCTACAAAGAACAACATTGATTTCTTAGGATTTAAAGATATCCCATGCTTCTTGCACCTATTTAACACTACTTCAATATCTCTCAAATGGTGTTTTCTCCTCTTAGAGTAGACGATCAAGTCATCCAGATATATAGCAATAATTTTATCTCACGTGTCTTTGAAAGAAGAGTTCATCTCTCTCTACAATGTTGCCCCTGCGTTGATCAAGATGAAAGGCATTATATTGTAAGAATAGGTACCCCATGGGGTAATAAAGGAAATTTTTTGTTGGTCCTCTTGAGATACACTAATTTGATTATGTTAAAGTTGATGAAAGATCAACCCCATAGCTCCCAAGAATCACCTGCATGCAAACACTTGTCATAGAAGAGAAAATTAGAAATCTATTGAGGTCGGAATTGCTAGATCCATAGATTAGACATTCTTGATGAGCAAAAAAAGGAGATTTCTATATTAAAAAATGAATTGGTCAATAATTACAAAGAAAGATCATCCTTATAAAGAAGATTGAAACCCTAAAAAGGTCTTACCTAGGTTGCATCATAATAATTAATAAAAAAATTAATTATTGGATGCCTAAAGTTTAGCTTTAGCAAACTAGATTTAATTAGAAAATATCTAATTACTCTAACACCTCCCTTAAGATAGACTTAGGGACTAGCTAAAAACCTAGAAACTACTAGAGAAAGTAGAATTGGGTCTTGGCAACAAGGCCTAATAAGATACCCAAGCACAACAAAATCTCAGAAAAGAGGAGAAATAAAAAAAACTACATGGGAAAAAACCCTACTCAAAAAAGAGATGGAAATAATTCTGAAAAGAAACTAATGAAGGAATAAGAAGCTTTCAAACTAGGGAATGTTCTAGAAGATAGAAACAATAGATGATCATGAAGAACACCACTAAAATATGTAGAAGTTGCAAAGCTCTGTCAAAAGTAATTGCTAATCTAAAGAACCTCCACTAAAATAGAACTTGACTAGGTAGAGAAGACTATAATCTACATCAAATTTGGAGGCACACAATGGAAAACAAGTGAACTCAAAGATATAGAAGGCATGAAACACCAAAGCCTAAAGAGTTGATCAATTAAACCAAGGAAGCATGAGAAACAATAGAAAACCCCCTCATAATGTAGACAAGGGTGAGGTGATAGGAAATTGGATAAGTGAGCCAAAAGAACTGCATATCAAAGAACCATGATCAAGATGCACAAAATAGTACATATTTATGTACTAAGGTGATCAATCTTAGACATGTCATGAGGCTAATGTCATGGAAGGGACACTTAGTAGACAAGGGAAGATGACAAACAAAGGAAAACAGTCAACCCCACATTACACTTTAATCATGTGTAGTGCATGTACAATAAGACACAAGATATGGTGAATCCAAATAATACAATAATCTACATTAGTGTCCTCAAATGACACTGTTTGAATTAGAAGGAAAAACAAGGCAAAACAACTGAAACAAAAAAATAGATGTAGTATGACACTTTATGTTAGTGTTTTTGCAAGAATGCATACAAATGATTTCTAAATAGACCATAAGACACATAAGACTAATACAATAGATAATACAAGTCATGACAAATCATCTGAAACAATGAAATTGATACCTATACCTGAAATAACCAAGATATCTACCAGAATGAAAAATGCAAAAGACTAAATAGAATGTGCCTAGAGCAGTATCTGGAAAACCAATTAGCATTACTAGAAAGAGCTTAGAAAGACCTTTCAAATGATATAAAGAATTCTCAAATCAGAAATTAGATGCTCATTATATTCTCCCAGAGTGCAAAAATGTACTCTTGACTTTGATAGTATAAAAAGCCATAAAAAAGTATCAAAACTGAAAACTAACTATACTACTATGACGAGCTCACACTAACTTTCTGATGATATCTCATTTATAAAAAATGGAGTCCGTATGCTTGATATATAAGCGAAAATGTGAAGGTAGGTCCAAACAGAGCCTAAAGAGGTGACAAGATATATTGATGCAATGCTGACATCAGCAAGTGACAAGCCCAAATTTGATGGTCAAATAGTTGTCGAGGCAAATAAAATCCTAAAAATTGACCCCTATCGAAAAAGAATATCTGATCATTGGAAATAGAACAAGATGTCAGAAAAGGACATGCCACTAGATCAAAGGGTTGGTGCCAGAATAAAAGTTTGCTGGCCAATAATGTGAGTATCACTATTGTCAAAAAGTAATGGGCAAAATAGGCGGATGGAAGTCAACTTCATTGGGAAACATGCCAGAGCTGGTAAAAATAACCAGTGGCAAAAACCACCCAAAAAATCAAAGCTTTATCAATGCCACGTGTCTAAAAAAAATTTGAGGAAAGAGATTGACTAATGTAGGAAAGGACTTGGATGTTGAAGTAGGCTGGATGCCCATTCATAACCTTTTAGAAATATGCCAAGAAAAAATACCGATATAAATGGCAAAAAGCCACCATTGTCCAACTGAAAAATGCTTTGACCCCCTATCAAAAGAAAAAGTCTACATTGGTGGTTCCGCACTTACCACTACATGCTAGAGGACCCTTAAAAAAGGTGAATCATCATAAAATTTACTAGTTGAGGTGAGCCACAGTTCAATGATAGGTCAGAGTGGTGGAGAGGAGGCACTCACGGGGGCAAGCCTGATAGAGGATGACAACTTGGAGAGGCCGCACGGGGGAAAAAGCCAATAAACACATTAGAATATGAATCAACAATGGTTTAAACAACATCAACCCCCCAAAGCATGGTGGTCCCATTGATTAGAACCCTACACGGGTCTCCAAAAATTCATGTGTATGCTTCCAAGCACATAAGAGGGCCCAACTATCATCAAGCATGTCCTAAAAATTGTCAACCCCAATATTGCTTATCATATTGCTAAAAATACCAATAATGTACTCCATCCAAGACATCACAAAAAAAATGCTTTTTGTCCGTAATTCCCCTATATAGGCTCGACAAGCGGATCATAGATTGTAGTGCAAAGAGATCACCAACATAATAATCTACTGCCCACACCAACACAAACTGCAACGCAGGTTGAGGATCTCCACTGCTGAGGAAAGAAAGGAAACCAACTGCCTATGAACTTGGTTCATCCACCAATTCTCCTGCCTTGCAAAGAGCCACAATGATCACAATTTCATTCTTGACGTTGCCTAACACCAAAAAAAATGGCCGGAGACATTTCAAAGGCCAAGGCACCAAAGTAGAAAATTCCAAGTTGATGGGGACACAACCCAAGAACAGAATGGAACCAACAGAAAGGGAAAATTATATTAACTGAGAAAATAAGCTAGTACAAATAGCACAGAGAAAATAAACTTCAAAACATGCCCTAAGGGCTTACAATAGTATAAATCTAGAGAATATTTCTCCTTTTAGCACCTCCTCTCAAACTCCACTCCGAACTACCTTTTACAATGCCAGAAATCTTCTTAAATAGACCCCGGAGGGTTAAGGACTAGGAGTACATTCTAGAAAGTGCTAGTAGGCATCCACCGACGAAATAGAAGGTTCTAGAAGCTGTGTTAGAAGTCGGTGCAAATCTAGAAGAATCCAAAAATGGTAATTGAACTTTCGGGAGGCATAACTTTTGAACCGTAGCTCTCGAAGCACTCTATAGCCCTATGGACAAGCTTCGCTCGTCCCCCATTTTTTGACCCTTTTTGAGGTCATTTAATGCCCCAAACCTGACTTTGAAGCATTCTTAGGAGGTCTCCAAAACTCGAAAAAATGCAATAACTTTCAAACCATGGGGCCTATTGACCTGATTCTTTTTCTAGAATGCTATAAATCATGATTGCATTCATCTGGCCAATTCACACCTTCTAGTTTACTGAAATGATGGCCCAAATACATGCTCCTATTTTTTTTGGGATTTTCAAACGCATTGGTAGTTGAACTATGAGAGTTGGAACCTTTATTTGAGCCAAATGGGTATCCAAAAATGTAAAGACATGAAATAGAAACTAAGTCTAAGTACATTTTTTTGGGTGACACAGGATTGCCCTTATACCTCTAGATGCTCCTGCATCAGACACCCAGGGTAGATTGAAAAGTGACCCTGTCACTTTATGGATGGTAGAGGAAATCCCAAATGGGAAACCTTAGCTGCTGAAATCCAAGTTGAGTCCTCGATCAGCCATCCTTTCCATTTGACCAAATACTCTTCATACTGCCTATTTCTGGTACTCCTACCCACACGATGATCTAGAATGTCTTCTATCTCCTCCTTCTTAGAAGCAAGAATTGGACATGGCTCTAAAACCAGCTCCTCATCTGCACCATCATCATGATACTCTATTAAATCTGCAATGTTGAAAATGGGAGAAATGTGAATACCATCTGGCAGCTCCACCTCATATGCATTTCCTGAGTTATGTTTCTTCAAAACTTTGCAGGAGCCAAATTTCTTCATTTTCAGCTTGTTGTAAGTACCAAATGGAAATCTTTCTTTTTGTAAGTGCACCATGACTAGATCCCCTACTTGGAATTCCTTATGTCTTCTCCTTTGATCAGCCCTAGCTTTATACTCTTGATTCATCTTGATAATGTGTGCTTGAACCTCCTCATGTAGACGCTTGATGTGTTCAGCAAATTCCTCAGCTTCAGCACTTGTCCTCTCCCCTTGTTCTATCTTCCTCAATTCTGGTGTAGTCCTTGGGCTATTCCCATATACAATTTGAAATGGTGATTTTCCAGTACTCCTATTTACAGAGTTATTATAAGCAAACTCTTCCTGTGGTAGAATCAAATCCCATCCCTTGGGCTTATCTCCAACTAAACATCTCAGCAAATTGCCCAGACTTCTATTTACCACTTCTGTTTGGCTATCAGTTTGTGGGTGATGCGTGGAACTGAATTTCAAGTCTGTTCTCAACTTCTTCGACAATGTCCTCCAGAAATACCCCACAAATTTAGTATCTCTGTCAGAAACTATACTCCTTGGAAGACCATGTAGTCTTACCACCTCTTTGAAAAACAAGTCTGCAATATGGACAACATCATGAGTTTTGTGGCATGGAATGAAATGTGCCATTTTGGAGAACCTATCAACCACCATGAATACTGAGTCATTACCCCTTTATGTCCTTGGCAATCCAAGAACAAAATCCATACTTATGTCCTCCCATGGCCTTGATGGAGCAGGCAATGGCTGATATAGGCCAGTATTTTGACTAAACCCCTTGGCAACTTGACAAACCTGGCAACTCTGTACGAACTTCTTCACATCCTTTGTAATTTGAGGCCAAAAATAATGTTCTCTAAGAATGGCAATGGTCTTATCCCGACCAAAATGTCCTGCCATCCCTCCACTGTGTTTCTCCTTAATCAGATTTTCCTTCATGGAACTCCTTGGAATGCACAATTGACTAACTTTGAACAACATGCCATCCTAAATCAAATAGTCTAACCACTTGGTTCTATCTACATCAATAGGTTCTTTACAAGCTTTCCATGCTTCAGGAAAATCAGGATCCTCGGGGTACAAATTCTTGAGTTCATCAAACCCAACTACTTCAACCTGCATTGTTGTAAGCAACAACTGTCTCCTACTTAGTGCATCTGCAACCCTGTTAGATTTTCCACTTCTATGCTTCAACACAAATGTATAACTCTGCAAGAATTCTACCCACTTCATATGCCTCTGATTCAATTTACCTTGGCTATTTAGGTACTATAATGCCTGATGATCAGTATACAAAACAAATTCCTTTGGCAATAAATAATGCCTCCATTTCTTTAAGGCCTGAACTATTGCATAGAACTCTTGATCATAAACAGAATACTTCTTCTTTGCATCATTCAATTTTTCACTAAAATATGGAATAGGCTTACCTTCTTGGCTTAATACAGCCCTAATAGCACTACCACTAGCATCACAATCCACCTGGAATACTTTTCTAAAATTTGGAAGTGCCAACACAGGTTGTTCAATCACCTTCTTCTTCAGCAATTCAAAACTTCTCGCAGCTACTGCAGTCCATTTGAACTCTTTTCTATCCCCTCTTATTGTATCAGTTAGGGGTGCACATATGCCACTGAAATTCTTAATAAACTTCTTGTAAAAACTAACCAGACCATGAAATGATCTTACCTCAGTAGCAGTCCTTGGAGTAGGCCATTCCAAGATGGCTTTTACCTTCTCTGGATCCATTTTGAGACCTTCAGGTGATATAACAAATCCCAAATAGACTAACTCCCTTTTTGCAAAGACACACTTCTTTAGATTAATTAACAGTTTCTCTTCCCTTAGCCTTTCAAGGACACTACGAATATGCAGTAAATGTTCTTCCAAAGTCTTGCTGAAAATTAAAATATCATCCAAATAGACAATAACAAATTTTCCCAAGAATTTCTTAAGTACCTCATTCATGAGCCGCATGAAGGTGCTTGGGGCATTCATCAATCCAAAGGGCATGACTAACCACTCATAAAGACCCTCCTTGGTCTTGAAGGTTGTTTTCCACTCATCTCCTTCTCGAATCCGTATCTGATGTATTGAGCTCCACTCAAGCAGTCCATAAGATCATCCATCCTTGGTAAAGGAAATCGGTACTTGATGGTTATCCTATTTATAGCTCAAGAATCTGTACACATCCTCCACTCTCCATCCTTCTTTGGTGCAAGTACTGCAGGTACTGCACATGGACTCAGGCTCTCTCGAATCAAGCCCTTCCTCAATAGCTCCTAAACCTGTCTATTTAGCTCCTCTGTTTTAGTAGGAGTCATCCTGTGAGCAGCCTTGTTAGGCAAACTAGCTCCTGGAATCAGATCTATCTGATGACTGATTTGCCTTACTAGTGGCAATCCATCTAGAACATTATCAGAGATAATATCTCCAAATTCCCCTAGTAAATCTGAAACTTCAAATGGTATTTCACTACTACCTTCTTTATCTTTCCTAGGAATCAAAGCATAGCACATACGTTGATGTTTCATGCCATCTAAAAACTTCCTTCCATCAACAAGACAAATCCTAGCACTGCTACATACCTTTTCACCTTCCTTTTTCATGGGCTTCAATTTGTGGCGAACTCCATCCTTTGTTAGAGAGTATGTGTTTGCATGTCCATCATGTATTGCATGTCTATCAAACTGCCATGGTCTACCCAACAATAGATGGCAAACATCCATCAAAATAACATCACAGAGAACTTCATCATGGTAACTCCCAATTTTGAATTTTACTAAACATTGTTCACTTACCAGGACCTTATGATCATCTTTTACCCAAGAAATCCGATAGGGCTGGGGATGTTTCTCCCTCTTGAGCTTCAGCTTAGAGACCATCTCTTCTGATACCAAGTTATCAGTGCTACCACCATCAATGATCACATCACAACATTTATCCTCACACTTGCATCTGGTATGGAACAAACTCCTCCGCTGTCCTGGTTCATTTTCACCACTTAGTAGGACTCTTTCATTTACCAAGGTCTCTCCTCTTTCTGCATCCTCTGAATGTGATGATTGTGCATCCTCATCCACATGAGCAACCCTAGCTTGGCCATCAGTTCTCCTATCTGTCATTCCTTGTCGTTGAGGGCATTCAAAGGCACGATGACCTTCTTCATTGCAATGGAAACAGGTACCACAGAAGCCTCCTCTTCCTTTTCCACGTCCTCTACCTCTTCCTCTTTGATTTCCAAAGTCTTGATCATGGGAGCGGTTGAAACCCTCATTCCTCTGGTTTCTGCTAGTACCCACATCTTTATTTTTCTTTTGGGTTTCATTGCGGCCTCCAGATGATCTACCACTTCCCCGTCCTCCTTGACCGTGCCCTCTTTGTCTTCCATCAAACCTTTTATTCAGCTTTTCTTCAACTCGTAGGGTAAACTGGTATGCCTCTTCAACGCTGGTCATTCTTACCAGACTTAATTCCTCCTGGATGCTAGGTCACAACCCACTTATATAACAAGCAAACTTCTCCTTATTTGCTTCTGCATGCCCCACTCTAATCAAGAGTCGGTGAAACTCCTCTGTATATTCTTGGACTGATCTTCCTACTTGGTTTAACCCATGCATCTTCTTAAATAGATCAAGCTCGTAGTCCACAGGAATGAACTTCTTCTTCAATTTGTCCACCATGCGATCCCATCTTGTGATCTTCTCCTTTCCTCTTTTAAGTCTTTCCAATTGAACCTCTTGCCACCAAATTTTGGCATGGGTTTTCAGTTTGGCCTTTGCAAACTTAACCCTATCTGGGTCCCTTATATCCTCATACTCAAAGTATTCTTCTAGTTCATTGATCCAATCGATCAACTCATCTGGTTTTAGATTTCCTGAAAATATACCCACTTCAATTGTAGGTCTTTTCCCAAACTTAGTAATGGCCCTAAAAAGCCTTTCCTCTACAGGATTCAGAACTTCCCCGTCAACTTCCTCTTCTGGTCCCATTACTTCCTCTTCATTTTCATCCTCACTATTGTCACCTGCGACAAGATTTGTTCCTCTACGAAGCTCCTCTTGCAATGCTTGTACCTGCCTCTGGAGGGCTCTAACCTCCTCAGGATCAATAGCTCTGGCCCTTCTGCCATGCTCTCTTCGTGGAGGCATCTTCTAACTCAAACCCACAACCACACAGCCCTAGTGCAAACTACCTCACAGTCGGCGCTCTGTCTACACACTCAGGAAAACCCACTCTGATACCACTTGATGGGGACACAACCCAAGAATAGAATGGAACCAACAAAAAGGGAAAATTATATTAACTGAGAAAATAAGCTAGTACAAATAGTACAGAGAAAATAAACTTCAAAACATGCCCTAAGGGCTTACAATAACATAAATCTGGAGAATATTTCTCCTTTTAGCACCTCCTCTCAAACTCCACTCTGAACTGCCTTTTACAATGCTAGAAATCTCCTTAAATAGACCCCAGAGGGTTAAGGACTAGGAGTACACTCTAGAAAGTGCTAGTAGGCATCCACCGACGAAATAGAAGGTTCTGGAAGCTGCGTTAGAAGTCGGTGCAAATCTAGAAGAATCCAAAAACGGTAATCGAACTTCAGGGAGGCATAACTTTTGAACCGTAGCTCCGATTGACGAACCGTTTACATTTTTGGAAAGCTCTCGAAGCACTCTATAGCCCTATGGACCAGCTTTGCTTGTCCCCAATTTTTTGACCCTTTTAAAGGTCATTTAATTCCCAAAACTTGACTTTGAAGCATTCTTAGGAGGTCTCCAAAACTCGAAAAATTGCAATAACTTTCAAACCGTGGGGCCTATTGACCTGATTCTTTTTCTGGAATTCTATAAATCATGATTACATTCATCTGGCCAATTCACACCTTCTAGTTTGCTGAAATGATGGCCCAAATACATGCTCCTATTTTTTTGGGATTTTCAAACGCATTGATAGTTGAACTATGAGAGTTGGAACCTTTATTTGAGCCAAATGGGTATCCAAAAATGTAAAGACATGAAATAGAAACTAAGTCTAAGTATATTTTTTTGGGTGACACAGGATTGCCCTTATACCTCTGGATGCTCCTGCATCACAAGTCCACCAAAATCCACCAAAATGTTAGTTCATGCCACAAAACTAGCATAAAAGACATAAAATCTGCCTTGAAACAAATGGAAAAACCATCGATCAAAGTCTGCTGCTACTGCCAAACTCCACATTAAAAAAAATTCCTCTCCATCAAAACCGCATTTAAAAAATAAATGCATGAGATCCAAACAGTAGTGGCCCATGATTGGTGGCCACGTGGGTTCCAAGACTCCAAGTACAACTTGTTCTTTTCTCCTCCCAAAAGGAGGTCTGTGAACCAAGTCTCAAAAAATGCCAAAGATAGAGAAAAGACAAGAGTTGATGAGGAAAGGCGACTTTGGTCAAAGAGTGTATGATCTTCAAGAGGATTGAGGAAGTGTTGAAGCACAATACAGGATGGCCTACCCAAATACAAGGTGGAGAGTGGTCATAGACACCCAAAAAAATTGGACGTCTCCAATACATCACAAAGATGGCAAAGGGTACAGGCCTGCCTTTTGAAAAAGTCTCCCATTTCAACAAAAAGCCTTCAACATAGAGGAGAGAAAGAATAGGACCAAGACAACGCTTCCAAACACTTTGGCATGCATTTTTGCAAAACAAAATAAAATTTTGCAATACATTTTTGATCAAAAAAAAAAAAAAAATCACCGCCCTGATTTGTGGGTGCAATTTTTTTTGCTTTAGATTTAACAGTGTCCAAACAAGACATATTTTATGTGGAAATGGGGGTTTTCAATTGCTTTGAGCTCAATGGTGATGTCAGTTTTCACTCAAAGTGCCTCGAAAATTAGTGACCCCTAGATCCAATAAAAAAATGTTGAAAGCTCAAATCTAAAAATTGATACCAAATCTCTCAAGAACAAAACAGAGGCATGAAGTTCTAGAGCTCTAATACCATGTTAAAGTTGATGAAAGATCAACCCCATAGCTCTCAAGAATGAACTGCATGTGAACACCTATCACAGAAGAGAGAAGCAAAAATCTATGGGGGCTAGAATTGCTAGATCCATAGACGAGACAATTTTGACAAGCAAAAAAAAGAGATTGTTGTATTCAAAAATGAATTGGTCAATAATTACAGAGAGATACCATCCTTATAAAGGAGATTGAAACCCTAAAAAGGTCTTACCTAAGTTGCATCATAATTATTAAAAAAAAAATTATTATTAAATGCCTAAAGTTTAGCTTAAGAAAACTAGAGTTAATTAGAAAATATCTAATTACTCTAATAGATTATATCTTGAGTAGCCATCAAGCATGGACATTACTTCAGATCCAACAATGGCCTACAAGACATGAACCATTGTAAGAAGTGTGTAATTGTCCTTTAGGCTGGCCTTATCGAGATTCTTGAAATTTACACAAATCCTTATTTCACCCTTCTTCTTCGTTATAGGAACAATCTTCTCTACCCAAGTCGAATGAGGGATCAAGTAGATAATTTTGTCCTTTAACATATTTTCTACTTCTTTCAATATTGCTTTTGACAGTTTGGGATTATAATTTTTGAGTTTTTGTCGATAAGGAGTCGCCTTAGGTTTCAACGGTATATGGTATTTGAACTCTTCATTCCTAATTTTTAAAAAATATTCATACCCCCAAGAAAAGACATCTCTATATTTTATAAATAGCTTCAGTAGACTTTCCTTCTCTCTTTTCGAGCAAATTCTCCCAATTGAGATCCACCTAGGATCACCCTCATCACCAATGTTGATTTTATCATATTCTTTCAAAACTTCATTACCATTTGCATCCCTTATAATGATACTATCATTCCTCCCCCAAAAAATATGTTCAACTGAAACTAATCCCTTTGGGATTTTGTTTCCTTTCAATTGAATCACTTTGCTAGACTTGCTTAGTTCTTCACCCACTATTTTGCCATCTTTCTCCGAACCTTCAAAAAACATATTTGCAAAATTTTGAACACATCCAATAAAATATTTTAGTTGTGAGTCATTATCAAAGACTTTCTAGTGATCAACATTATTTGGTGCACTTGGCTTATAAATCATTTCTATCTTATAGGCGTCAGTTTTAAAGTTAGGATGTGGCAGAAGCAAAGAGGTAGAAACTGCCAAAGAATCGGCTCTACAATTTTGAGATAGAGGGACAAACTCAATTGTGAAAGCATAAAAAAAATCTAACTCATCCCAAACCAAGTTTTTTAATACTTCAATCTATCATTTTTGATAGAGAATTGATTTCTTACTTGTTTCACAATCAACTCAGCATCACCCTTTGCTATCAGCTTCTTTATTCCTTTGACTTTGGCCTCTTGCAATCTTAGTAGTAGTGCTTCAAATTCCATTGTATTATTTGTGTTTTTGAAATCCAATTTGAAAGAAAAAGGTATAAATCCCCCCACTACAATATTTGGGGTTAAATTGTGACACCAATTTGCGACGATAGTGTAATTTGTGGTGATTTTCATATTTTTTTTGCAATTGTCCCCAACGTCATCATAATACAGATGTTGGCATCATAATTGTGATATCCTCGTGAGCATTAGAAAAAAACACGAAAATAATTTTCCATTTGATTTTGATTGTGTAGAGCTACATGCGAAAGAGGTGGAGTGAGCTGTGTGTGAAAGAGGTGGAGTTCTGTGAACATTGTTGAGGCCCTTGTGATCAGTGCATTTGGTTCTTGTGCCCTCATGATCTCTACATTTTTTTGTTGTTCCCTTGCTCTATGATTTCATTATTGTATCATTCCCTTTATCTATGATTTCATTGTCGTGGTGTGCCCTTGTGATCTACATTCCTTTGCTCTGTGATTTTTTTCTAGGGTGAGAAGAGGTACATATGTAAATACTCTTTTCCTTTCCTTCTAAACATGTATGTCTTTATATTTCCTTATAAACATGTATCTCTTTATATATTCAGAGATATCTTTTTTTAGGTGCTTATTACATATTATCTACACAATAGATAAAATGATCCAACTGCATACATATTCCAAAATTTAAATAATAAAACAATAAAACTCACTCAACTAGTGCTAATTGACTTACTTCAAGATCCCGCCTAAAAATAATGTAGACCACAAAAAATGGGCAGATTTTGCAAGAAATTTTACAAAAATATATCATAGCAGATATTACAAAAAACAAAAAATACACATAATAATCTTTTTACTAGACAAAATCTTCCTATTTTGTTGAATATAAAAAGAAATAGAGTTTAAAGCATGAGCTATGAAATATTAGTTCAATTTTATCAACCCTAGACTCTTTTCTTAGCTCCACCAAACGCTAGGTGATCTTCTACTTCTAACATATACTCCATTTTTCATTTTCTTAAGCCTTTGATTTCATCAATCATTTTGGGATATGGATGAGTTTTTACTCTCTAGCCTATTGATGTTGATCAACAAATACATTCACTCCAATAGTTTCCTTTGTAATCATAAAAACTAAATTCTACTATTAATAAAAAGAATTGCAATGATCTCAACACTGAATGTGATTGATTCTTGAAAGGCATGTGGGGATTAAGCCTTTTTTCTAATTTAATCAAAGGAGAAATAGAATGTACCTGGATGGCATATAGGATAAGATAAGACTTAGAGTGCTGATGGGTTGAGCACTATAACCCAAAATTCTTATTATATGATTATCTGAAACAAAGAGATCTAATGGTAGCATCTTTCGAATTGGGTGTGCATGAATATCCACTGGGTCTATGAACAACAATTCTTGGAGTTTTTTGTGCTTGTCCTGATGCTACATGGATAGAAAACATGGTATGCCCAATTTAAGGGGGTTACTTCCCAAATTAAAAAAAGAAAAAGGTGATTGACTAACAAAAAGTTTGTATGGTAAAAACAAGGTTATTGATTTTAGCATGGACTAACAAAATACATAGAATGATATTACATTGTAAACATGGTTTTATTTGATATTATGTTTAATTCATAATTATAGTTAGATACTATATGACTCCCTATTTGAATTTTTTTCCCTCTAGTTTTTGCTGAAATTTTATGTACCAAGATCTTACTTTGTGCATACTTTGATCATTATAAGTATATGATGATTAGCTGGTTTAGTATTTCATTAAATAACATTAAACACACAAAATATTTATTTAATTGAACTTCTTTTTGAGTTCTTTATTCATATATTTGCAACCACTTTCCTTAGTGTTATTCTAAGATGATATGGGATTTTCTATGCATCATAAAAACATGGAGAAAGAAATTGAAAATCTATTATAGAATATATAACAATAGATAAAAAATACAACTAGGAGAAGCAAGGATTTAGGTTACTTGAAGATGGAGAAATAATTTTTCAATTGAAAATAATTTAAACAATCAACTATTCCCAGCTAGTAGGATCAAATATCATTTTACAAGGTGGTAAAATTGCATATGCAGATGCATTACTTGCATCCCAGACATAAATTGCATTCCCCAACTTATAATGAATGGTTGGATATAAAGGCTCCATATGTTGGCCCAACAATGGAAGCCAAGGATGTATTGGAAAATTCTTTCTGCAAGGATCCCAGGTATCTATTATTGTTGTTAATTTTGGCATCACTATATGATCCAAAATGTTATGAAGTATTGAATCCAGTAGTAACTTCTTCAATGTCTCTTGAAAATGTAGCATAGGTTCAAGGTCCCTTGGCTCCCAAAAATTTGTAGCAGCTATTCTCATTGTTGGAAGAATAATTTCAGTAAAGAGTTGAGTCAATGGAGTTGAAGAAGAAAGTTCTACTTCTGTGTAAATGCCATAATCATGAGGTTTATTCCCTTACAGAAGACTTTGACACAATGACAATACCTCTAAATCATGCAAAGCATCTTGAAGTGGTTTCTAAACTTGAAATACTCTTATAAGCAATGGCAAAGGAAATGTTAATGTAATACATGAAAAATTTGAAGGTGACCATGAAAAATCCTAATGTCTTAATATCTTAAATGTAATAAATTGGAGGGTAAGAATCTTGTGAGAAGTGTTTTTTCTTTAAAGATCACATGAACACAAACATTGAAAGGAGAAAGAATATAAAGAACATACACAAAAACCAACAAAATGTTTCAAACAAACAAATCTAGGAAACAAACATTTAAGATAGTACCGGTATTAAATTTTTGATTTCTCTGATTACAAGTGAGAATGGTACATGCAAGGTCTTGTAATGTTACTAAAATATCTCCTCCTCTCTTTATGTGAGACTCATATTCTAGTAAATAAGAACTTAATCCTTCAGCTTTAGATCCTTTGCTTTCCACTAATTGTTCTCCAATAATGACATCTCTTGTTGTGTTAATTTGGATGCATCTCAACCAATTAGGACATGTCCTTCCATCATGATCCATGGTTAAGTGAAAGTAACACATGGTTTCCTTGGGACCCGCTATAAGGAAACTTGCAACAAATAATATAACCGTTTTCACATAACCCATAATAGATATAAAATAAACACATAATTAAAATCCACATGCAAGAGAATATACAACATACCCACAAAATTGTGACACAAGATATATCTTGGGAAACCCTCATTGACGGAAAAACCCAGCCTCCAAAAGCATCCATCAGCAAGTATTGTTTAGCAAAAACACCATTTCCATACAACCATGGAAGCCTTCAAAGCCATAACCACTACCGAGTAATCCATGTGAACAAGCATGAATTCACACATCCCATGCCATGCTTCCAACCTTTACAAATGCTCCCTTGGCTAACCTATCAAGCCTTGTCCTGCTCGACTCTTGCATTTTCCTCTTCTTCTTATCACACCAACAACTACCCTTGTGGCTACTTATATAGTAGCAAGTCTCACAAAACCACCAAGTTGTATTACATAAACCATGCGCTAAAACTATGTGCTACTTAACCCACTAACTCCACATTCAATATTGGGCATTTAATTTCTTTTTTGCAATATTAAATAATTACATGATATATTATCACAATGTTACAATACAACTCATCATGTATATCTCATGGGAATCTTTACATGTTGCACATCCATCTAGGTGAAACATTACATAATAAAATAAAATAATACAATATAACAATATTATGCAATGTGTGCAACACCCATTATCTCAACAATCTCCCTCTTGTTGTATACATTGCGTAGGGTCAATCCATAGCCACATAAATGAACAAGGGAACAATCCCTCCTAGCACATCCACCATCATGGATCAAATTACACCAAGTGCTCCATCCTAGTACCTGCAACAAAAAATCAAAGTATCCAGCATCTCAAACATGAATAATCTCACCTCCTATTATGCCACTGCCACTAGACATACATAGAAGCCATCCAAAGAGAAAGCCACCCAACTTGTCACATTAGAAGATCATAAAATTCTATACCAACTAAAATTCTAAGCACAAAAACCTGATCCAAGGGTAATCACATGTATCTGTAGTTGTCAAAATATCCATAGTTGAAATAGCACCCACAACAAAGTGCCAACCCATCCAACTATCCATACCTCCAAAGGTATACCAAGTGAATCTCACATCATCAACATATCCCATTTGTAACCTACAATCACAAGCCTCAAGAGAAATACATGCCATATATATACCAAGAAGTTCCCACTGCAAAACATAATGTCAAATCTATAACCAATCCACTCACAACATCTCAAAGAAGTGAATCCATGTAGTATCAAGGACATCCACAATACATAAACTGATATCCTGCAAGAACAAATCTCATAACCAGTCTCTAATAGTCTCCCAAGCTCTCCACAACCAATAGAGGAAAGAGATAAAGGAATAACCATGTCATCTTTCACATGACATACATGAGCACAAACTAGTGATCAAAATCTCTAACCAATCTCAAATCCAATGTAAGAAAAAATAAACATCCAAGAAGATAACCAAGACCAGAGAAACCATGCAAATCATAACCTGTATCATGTCCTTCTACACACAGCTCTAGATGTAAAGTTTGCAAGTATGATCTCCTCCATAAAACCTCAACAAGAAGCCTCAACAACACCCAAACCATACCATATAACTACTCATTGATGTAAGCCTCTCACAAGAAGATCAAACTCATAAACCATTCCTAATCCAACGAATATGCCCAATATAAAACCATCTCCCAAACTCAACCAACATAAAAACATATACACATGGAGATAACCAATGCTAAACTATCTCTCAAATAAAATCTCCAAAACTAACTCATGTATCATAGCTCAGGATCCATATCCATGAAAGACAACCATACATATAATGCAACTAAGAGAAACAATGGGCTATACCTCTCAAGTAGCAAACCGCCGAGTAGACCAAGAGTGGGGAATGAGAATGCTCATCAAGATTCCCAAGTCTCCAACCAAGAATCATCTAAGAACAATCTCCTCTCAAGTCCATATCAGGTGACTGCCCCTCAGACTTTTTGTTGAAACCATCAACCATCCCAACAAATACTTCTCTAATCCAAGAGAAATCAGCATCACCACTGTCTCTAAGTATCCATGAGCACCTATAACCAATCAATCCATGCCAACTCCAAATGCAACAAACAAATATCATGAAGTATCCAGGTTATGATCAGCGTACTCAATACCAAGAAACTAAACCAAGATCATTGTCAAAGTTCCAACCATGGCCTCAGGAACGTAAACATGATAACATGATCTTACCATCTCATCCAAAAAGATAACATGCTCCATATGAACATACTATAACATGTCACAACTCTAAACGTGTATCAAGAGTATACCATGACATAAAAAAATAAAACCATCCTCACACCAAGGATAACATGCCAAATAAAAGCATAAACCACACCTTTACCAAGAACCTTGTTCCTCAGGATGCAACCATCTCCATATATGAAGAAAACCATCTCCACATACCATGAAGAAAACCATCTCCACATACCATGAAGAACCATCTTTACAAACCATGAAGATAACCAAAAACTCCATGAGTCCTCAAGATCTAACCATCTTCATACACTATGAAGATAAGAAGTGTACCATGCATTTGTCAAAGACACTTCTGCAGTAACAGGATCTAAGACAAACCTCCAACATCTGCAAACACTTAATAAATATATCATTGCCAAAAAATCCCACTCAACCATGTTACCAAATCACCCATCGCATCATAACATCCATCTCCTAGATGAAGATCCTCTAGGTCTACACCCATACAATCAAAGTGTCAGTACCAAGTGAAACCAAGATCTCCAAACCAAGAAGATACAAACCAAACTAGGAACTAAGCTTGCACTGTCACCCCATCACTATCACAAGCTCCCACTAAACTGTGTATCCAAGCTATCCATGACATTATGATGAAAAAAAATCCATCCTCTAACCATGAGAATCAACCAAAACATCAAACTATCAAAGAAATCAAAGTGCACATCAAGAGCTCCTCAAAAGAAACTAAATATCCATGATCCTCAACCAAGAAGATATACCATCATAATTGAATCAGAAATCCAAACCAATGAACATCAAGGATGTACCTATATATCCAATCATGACATGCCAATCTCCATCGCACCATGATCACATCACTAAACTGAGCATCTGGCTCTTAATGTGTCCAACCTATCAGCATAAAATAGCCAACCAAAATTCTTCATGATGACTATAC
The DNA here is from genome assembly GCA_028749045.1 of Cupressus sempervirens. Lineage (NCBI taxonomy): Eukaryota > Viridiplantae > Streptophyta > Pinopsida > Cupressales > Cupressaceae > Cupressus > Cupressus sempervirens. Next base: position 633,712,972 of record CM053793.1, read on the forward strand.
CTAGTAACAACATCTCATCCCTTCTACATGAAGAAAAAATCAGCAAATTATGTGACTTAAGGCATAGACAACCCAAATTCAAGCCACCAATTTGAATATGCATGAACAATAAAAGATCAATGGGCAAAGACAACCCATAACCAAGCTATAAATGCAACCTATAAGTATAGACCACTTACAACATTGCACAACTTGTAGATCCAACAAGTCATCATACATATCCAAACCAAACACTAATAATCATATCATCATGAGACCAATCTGAATAAACAACTGAGTATACAATGACATCAAATCTTAAATCTCTAATGCTATAAACTCATAATGTTACCATAGTCAATATATACCATAAATTGTTTAGATCAATATATCACCAAATAAGCCATGTCAAACTTGCACCAAATCTAAACTAATGTGTAGAGCTTTCCATTGACTACTCAAAGTCCAAAATCTGACTCCATATGCCCAAGTTATGCCATAATCTATGCTCAAAATAAATAACATCTAATTTTAGGGCCCTCAAAACCAAACAAAATGTCAAAATCACAAAACCAAACCTACACCAAGTTGTAGTGCTCTGAATTAGCTTCCCAATGCTTGTAAGAACTTTGGAATCTGATATCCTGAGAGAAAGTTATGGCTATTTTACTAAGATAGTCTTTTTACCATTTTCACTGCGATTTTTCATTTTTTTGTGACAAAAATTTCGACGAAATTAATTTTGATAGCCATCACAGGCTGAAACTAAAAAATTCTTTGATTTCTTCTAAACATGGCCAAACTAGGGCATATTATATATCAAAATTTATGGAAATGTCAACTGGGATCCAATGGTGAGGTTTATTTTTACCCAGGAGGTCATTTATGCAAACTACCCCCTAAAACCCTCATTTAAATGAAACATCCAAAAAATATTTTTGTCCAAAAAATTTCACATGCCCAAAATCTACCAAAATCGCATCATAATAGCAAATCTAAAACTCTCAGATCTGCAATAAACAACTCATATATCTTGTCTTTTCTTTTATCCTCTTATGGATTCTCATAGATTCAATCTAGAGTTACAATAATAAAACCATACCTCTAATACCACTTGCAAGGAAACTTGGCAAGAAAGAATATAACCGTTTCCACATAACCCATAATAGATTTGAAATAAACACCAAATTAAAATCAACATGCAAGAGAATAGACAACATACCCACAAAATTGTGACACAAGATATATCCTAAAAAACCCTCATTGAGTAGAAAACCCAGCCTCCAAAAGCATCCATCACCATGTATTATTTAGCAAAAACACCATTGTTATACAACTATGGAAGCCTTCAAAGCCATAGCCACCATCAAGCAATCCATGTGGGCATGTGCAGGATCATGGTGTATCAAACTATGGCCTTAAGTGGCAGTGAAAAATCAGAAAATCAGGGTTATATCAACTTGACACATAATTTTAAAGTGCTTATGGACTTTATATCAAAAAGTTGTAAGCAAATAATCTGTAGGAAATTGAATGTAGTTTCTAAACTCCTAGGCCTTATCAGGAGAAAAAAATAATTGATTGGTCAAAAGTTTGAATTTTAATGCAGTACTACATAAATTTCAGGACAAAAAAAAAGTAGGTGTATGTCTGACCACCTTAATCAAAATCAAATGATAATATTTTTTAATATAATTATAGATATGAAAAGTAGACTCATGACCGGATGTGACACATTTTTTTTGTATTTTTATTAAAAATAAATAATTAAATATGAATTTTCTACCAAAACTTTTTCGAAAAAAAAATTCTCGTGTCTGACCACCTTAACTAATAGAAAATTTTACCAAATTTATTTTTTTATTATTTTCTTATACTAGGCGAAGCATAGAATGTGATGCAACTTTTAGATTTAAAAAATGTTATACCGTTTGAAAATTATAGTTATTTTTCAATCAGTATATCAATTAGCACTTTACAATAATCTTCATTGATAATTAACTAATAAATACTTATCGATCTCAGAATTTGACAGAAATTATATTGATCGAATCTCAAGAGCAATATTAAAAAAATCTTTTTGTTTCATTCAATTTCAATCAAAATAACATTGTCAGACGACTATCCGAAGTCTAAGTATCACTAAAACCCTCTTCAAACACGTCTTTTGGGTTGACTGGGTAGGCTTGGTAAATATTAAGCCTAATCGGATATCGGATATCAGATTTGAAATCGGATATGGCTGGGTGAATTTTGGTGGAAAATTTGAAATCCCAACCCATTTTGGAGGGAAAATCGGATTTAAGACTTATAGCTTATGATTTATAAATTATTTTTGTTATATTACTATGTAAATATGTATTATAATATATTATACATATACATAATAACATAATGTAAAGATATAACATATAATATATTAATATATAATAATATATTATGTTATTCTCATTATAATCTATAAATATAATTTATATTATTATTATTTTTACTAAATATAATAACGTACTATATATATATATAATATATATATAAGTATGTTATTAAAATATATATATAATAATGTAATATTTTTATTAAATATAATAAAGCAATATATATATATATTAATATTATAACATAATATTTTGATTAAATATAATAAACTTATATATATATGTTATTAATATATATAATAACGTAATATATATTATAACGTAATATTTTATAGCTTATGATTTATAAATTTTTTTTTTAATAAATTACTATGTAAATATGTATTATAATATATTATATATATATAATAACGTAATGTAAAGATATAACAAATAATATATTAATATATAATAATATATTATGTTATTCTCATTATTATCTATAAATATAATTTATATTATTATTATTTTTACTAAATATAATAACGTTATATATATATATAATAACGTAATATTTTTATTAAATATAATAACTATATATATATATATGTTATTAATATATATTATTATATTAATATGTATGTTATTAATATATATGTATATTATTAATATATATGAGTCAAAGGGGGTCATAGGTTGACCGATGACCCCCCTTTGACCCATTACATAACAACATATGTCCCTAGGGGTCCTAGGACCCCAAGTGACATATTAGAATCGTTCTTATGGGTTGAAAGAGGTCATAGGTTGACCTATGACCCCTTTCGACGCATTACATGACGACATATGTCCTTAAGGGTCCTAGGACCCCTAAAGACATATTAGAATCGTTCTTATGGATCAAAAGGAGTCATAGGTTCACCTATGACCCCATTCAACCCATTAAATGATGACATATGTCTCTAAGGGTCTAGGACCTATAGGGACATATTAGAATCATTCTTATGGGTCAAAGGGGGTCATAAGTTGACCTATGACCCCCTTCGACCTATTAAATGATGACATATGTCCCTAGGGGTCCTAGGACCCCTAAGGACATATTAGAATCGTCCACATCGGTCAAAGGGCGTCATAGGTTGACCTATGACCCCTTTTGACCCATTACATGATGACATATGTCCCTAGGGGTCCTAGCACCCCTAAGGACATATTAGAATCATTCATATGGGTCAAAAGGGCTCATAGGTTGAATTATGATCCCCTTCGACCCATTACATAATGACATATGTCCCTAGCGGTCTTAGGACCCCTAGAGACATATTAGAATCATTTTTATAGGTTGAAGGGGGTCATAGGTTGACCTATGACCCCCTTCGACACATTACATGACAACATATGTCCCTAGGGGTCTTGGGACCCCTAGGGACATATTAGAATTGTTCATATGTGTCAAAGGGGGTCATACGTTGACCTATGACACCCTTTGACCCATTACATAAAAACATTTATCGCAAGGGGTCCTAGGACCCCTAGGGACATATTAGAATCGTTCATATGGGTCAAAGGGGGTCATAGGGTGACCTAGGACCCCCTTCAACCTATTAAACACTGACATATGCCTCTAGGGGTCTTAAGACCCGTAGGGACATATTAGAATTATTAATATAGATCAAAGGAGATCATAGGTTGACCTATGAACCCTTTCGACTCATTAAATGACGACATATGTCCCTAGGGGTCCTAGGACCCCTAGGGACATATTAAAATTGTTCATATGGATCAAAGGGGGTCATATGTTGACCTATGACTCCCTTTGACCTATTAAATGATGACATATGTCCCTAGGGGTCCTAGGATGCCTAAGGACATATTAGAATTGTTCATAGGGGTCAAAGGGAGTCATAAGTTGACCTATGACCCCCTTTGACCTATTACATGATGACATATATTCTGAGGACCCCTAGGAACATATGAGAATCATTCTTATGGATCAAAGAGGGTCATAAGTTGACCTATGACCTCCTTCGACACATTACATAATGACATATGTCCCTAGGGGTCCTAGGTCGCCTAAGAACATATTAGAATCGTTCATATGGATCGAAATTGGTCATAGATTGACCTATGATCTCTTTCGACCCATTAAATGATGACATATGTCCCTAGGGGTCTTAGGACAACTAAAGATATATTAGAATTGTTCATATGGGTCAAATGGGGTCATAGGTTGACCTATGACTCCTTTTGACCCATTACATGATGACATATGTCCCTACGACCCCTAGGGACATATGAGAATCATTCTTATGGGTCTATGGGGACTATTAAGCTCATCCCTAAAGATGGAGACAAATCTCTAATCAAGAATTGGCGGCTGATTGGCAGCTGATTACTTTGCTTAATGTTTCATACAAATTTCTGGCCAAAGCCTTGGCCTCTTGGCTTGTTAATATTCTACCCAACTTCATTTTTCCCACCCAGATTGGTTTCATCAAGGGACGCTATATTCTAGAAAACCTTGTCACTAGCTAGGAGTCAATGGAGTGGGCTAAGTCCTCAAATCAGAATTCTGCTATGTTTCTTTTAGATTTTGAGAAAGCTTATGACCGGGTCGAATGGGATTTCATCCTTTCTATCCTTCAAGCCTTTGATGCTATATCTGCTCTTAAAAAGGATAAAGCTCCTGGGGCAGATGGCCTCCCTACTGAATTTTACAAATCCAATATTAATTGGATTGCCAAGGATCTATTTGATTTATATTCAAAAGCCTATGATTGTGGCACTCTTGGTAATTCTATCAATATGGGGACTATTAAGCTCATCCCTAAAGATGGAGACAATTCTCTAATCAAGAATTGGTGGCTGATTACTTTGTTTAATGTTTCATACAAATTTCTGGCCAAAGCCTTGGCCTCTTGGCTTGTTAATATTCTACCCAACTTCATTTGTCCCACCCAGATTGGTTTCATCAAGGGACGCTATATTCTAGAAAACCTTGTCACTAGTTGGGAGTCAATGGAGTGGGCTAAGTCCTCAAATCAGAATTCTGCTATGTTTCTTTTAGATTTTGAGAAAGCTTATGACTGGGTCAAATGGGATTTCATCCTTTCTATCCTTCAAGCCTTTGGATTCCTTGATGAATTTTCTAGAATATAGCATACCTTGATGAAACCAATCTGGGTGGGACAAATGAAGTTGGGTAGAATATTAACAAGCCAAGAGGCCAAGGCTTTGGCCAGAAATTTGTATGAAACATTAAGCAAAGTAATCAGACGCCAATTCTTGACTAGAGATTTGTCTCCATCTTTAGGGATGAGCTTAATAGTCCCCATATTGATAGAATTACCAAGAGTGCCACGATCATAGGCTTTTGAATATAAATCAAATAGATCCTTGGCAATCCAATCAATATTGGATTTGTAAAATTCAGCAGGGAGGCCATCTGCCCCAGGAGCTTTATCCTTTTTAAGAGCAGATATAGCATTAGAGATCTCCTGAGCTAATATCCTAGCCCTAAGGATGGAGACATCACCCTCAACAAATTTTTTAGGAATGAGCTCCTTGCATTTATTCCTAAGATCTTTGGCATTATTACTGTCTTTTGACCTATGACCCCCTTCAATGCATTACATGATGACATATGTCTCTAAGGGTCCTAAGACCCCTAGGAAAATATTAGAATCATTCTTATCAGTCAAAGGTGGTCATAGGGTGACCTATGACACCCTTCAACCCATTACATGACAACATATGTCCTTAGGGGTCCTAGGATGCCTAGCGACATATTAGAATCATTCTTATGGGTCAAATGGGGTTATAGGTCAACCTATGACCCCCTTTGACCGATTACATGATGACATATGTCCCTACGGGTCATAAGACACCTAGGGACATATTAGAATTGTTCATATGCGTAAAAATGGGTTATAAGTTGACCTATGACCTCATTCGACCCATTAAATGATGACATATGTCACTAGGGCTCCTAGGACCCCTAGGGACATATTAGAATTGTTCATTTGGGTCAAAGGAGGTCATAGGTTGACCTATGACCCCTTTTGACCTATTAAATGATGACATATGTCCCTAAGGGTCCTAAAACCCCTAGGAACATATTAGAATTGTTTATAAGAGTCAAAGGGGGTCATAGGTTGACCTATGACCCCTTTTGACCCATTACAAGATGACATATGTCCCTAGAACTACTAGGGACATGAGAATCGTTATTGTGGGTCAAAGGGTGTCCTAGGTTGATCTACAACCCCTTTTGACACATTACCTGACGACATATGTCCCTATGGGTCCTAGGAGCCCTAGGGACATGTTAGAATCATTCATATGGATCGAAGGGGGTCATAGGTTGACCTATGATCCCCTTCGACCCATTGAATGACAACATTTGTCCCTAGGGGTCCTACGACCCCTAAGGACATATCATAATCATTCTTATGGGACAAAGGGGGTCATTGGTTGACCTATGACCCCGTTTGATGAATTACATGATGACATATGTCCCTTGAGGTCCTGGGACCCCTGGGGAAATACTAAAATCATTCTTATGGGTCAAAGGTGGTCATAGGTTGACCTATGACCCGCTTCGACCCGTTACATGATGAAATATCTCCCTAAGGGTCCTCGAAACCCTATGAACATATTAGAATCATTCTTATAGGTCTAAGGGGGTCATAGGTTGACCTATGACCTCCTTTGACCCATTACATGATGACATATGTCCCTAGGAGTCATACGACCCCTTAGAGAAATATTAGATTGCTTCTTATGGGTCAAAGGGGGTGATAGGTTGACCAATGACCCCCTTCGATGCATTACATGATGACATATGTCCAAAGGGGTCCTAGGACCCCTAAAGACATATTAGAATCATTCTTATGGGTTAAAGGGAGTTATAGGTTGACCTATGACCCCCTTCGACCCATTAAATGATGACATATGTCCCTAGGGGTCTTAAGATCCCTAGGGACATATTAGAATCATTCATATGGGTCAAAAGGCATCATAGGTTGACCTATGACCCCGTTCGACCCATTACATGACAACATATGTTTCTAGGGGTCCTAGCACCCCTAGGGACATATTAGAATACTTCATTTGTGTCGAAGGGGGTCATAGATTGACTTATGATCCCCTTCGACCCATTACATAATGACATATTTCCCTAGAGGTCCTATGACCCCTAGGAACATATTAGAATCATTCTTATGGGTCAAAGGTGGTCATAGGTTGACCTATGACCCGCTTTGACACATTACATGATGACATATGTCCCTAGGGGTCCTCGAAACCCTAGGGACATATTAGAATCATTCTTATGGGTCAAAAGGGGTCATAGGTTGACAATTGACCCACTTCGACCCATTGCATAATTACATATGTCCCTAGGGGTCCTAGGACCCCTAGGAACATATAAGAATGCATCATATGGATCAAAGGGTGTTATAGGTTTACCTATGATGCCCTTGGACCCATTAAATGATGACATATGTACCTAGGGGTCCTAGGACACCTAGGGATATGTTGCAATTATTCTTATGGGTCAAAGGGGGTCATAGGTTGACCTATGATCCCCTTCGACCAATTAAATGATGACATATGTTTCTAGGGGTCCTAGGACCCCTAAGGACATATTAGAATCATTCTTATGAGTCAAAGGGGGTCGTAGGTTGACCTATGACCTCTTTCAACCAATTACATGACCACATATGTCCCTAGGGGTCCTAGGATCGCTAGGTACATATTAGAATCGTTCTTATGGGTCAAACGGGCTCATAGGGTGACCTATGACCCCCTTCAATGCATTAGATGATGACATATGTCCCTAGGGGTCCTAGAACCCCTAGAGACATATTAGAATTGTTCTTATGGGTCAAAGGGGGTCATAGGTTGACTTATGACCCTCTTCGACACATTACATGATCACATATGTCCCCAGGGGTCCTAGGACACCTAGGGACATATTAGAATGCTTCATATGGGTCAAAGGGTGTCATAGGTTGACCTATGACCCCCTTAGACCTCTTAAATGATGACATATATAGCTAAGGGTCCTAGGACCCCTAGGGACATATTAGAATCATTCATATGGGTCAAAGGCAGTCATAGGTTGACCTATCACCCCCTTCGACCAATTGCATGATGACATATGTCCCTAGGGTTCCTAGGACCCCTAGGGACATACAAGAATCGATCTTATGGGTCTAAGGGTGTCATAGGCTGACCTATGACCCCCTTCGACCCATTACATGACGACATATGTCCCTAAGGGGTCCTAAGAACTCTAGAGACATATTAGAATCATTCTTATGGGTCAAAGGGGCCCATAGGGGTACCTATGATTCCTTTCAACGTATTAAATGATGAGATATGTTCTTAGGGATCCTAGGACCCATAGGTAGATATTAGAATCATTCTTATGGGTCGAAGGGGGTCATAAATCAACCTCTTAGCCACTTTGACCCATATGAATGATTCTAATATGTCTCTAGGCATCCTAGGACCCCTAGGAAAATATGTCATCATGTAATAGGTCAAAGAGGGTCATAGGTCAAACTATGATCCCATTTGACCCATATGAACAATTTTAATATGTCCCTAGGGGTCCTAGGACACCTCGGGACATATGTCATCATGTAATCTATTGAAGAGGGTCATAGGGGTCATAGTTCAACCTATGACCCCCTTGAACCCATAAGAATGATTCTAATATGTCTCTAGGGGTCCTAGGACCCCTAAGGACATATGTCATCATTTAAAGGGTCAAAGGGGGTCATAGGACAACCTATGATCCCTTTTGACCCATATGAAACATTATAATATGTCCCTAGGGTTACTAAGACCCCTAGGGACATATATTGTCATGTAATGGGTCAGAGGGGGTTATAGGTCAACCTATGACCATCTTTGACCCTTAAGAATAATTGTAATATGTCCCTAAAGGTCCTAGGACCCCTAGTTATATATGTCATCATTTAATGGGTCGAAGGGGGTCATAGGTCATGTAGTGCCTGCCCCTAGTTTACATTTTCGAGCTACATTTCTGATATCATTGCCAAACTCTTTTAAGCCAATTTATGTTTGATGATTAGTATTATTATTTTAGAGATTATCAGATGATGTTTACACTCAGTTTATTATATGATGAGATTACTTGGTACTCTATATTTCATGCATGTATGATAATTATTCAATGGTTTCAGATATCGATGATGATTAGTTAGATGGTTTATTATTCCATGTGCTTCTTATGGATACTTACCCCATACTGCATGTGTATGGTGTGTGTGTTGTTTTATTTATGTATGGTGTTTCTGATATGGTTAAGGAAGGGAGTCATAGTCACCTGCTAGTCCGGATCTACACGATGCACCACTTCCTGCCATTGTCTGTTTAGCTTAGAATATTGTGTTTGTACATGCGTGCATTTTATGCAGGTTGCAGGTACTGGGTATCGACTTCCCTGAATTGTCAAGATGAGCGTACCCTATCGCACTGTCTCAATGGTAAGAGAGGGGAGATAAACTCTTAAGTCCAAATCCTAAACCCTTTAGCCAATTGTCCTAATTGATAATTAGGACAAGTATCTAAGTTAAGTACCCTCTGAATGCATCAAATGATGTAATTTTGTGATTATAATTTATAACCCTTTTGTTTGATTTGGTATGTATTTTTCTATGATGGGTTTTCGTATGTTGCTTTATGAGTCCTTGGTGTATTTTCTATTAATTAAGTCTAATTAAAAAGATTAATTAATGATTTAATTTAATAGAGAATTATTATGATATCTTTAATATTTAATTAATTGAGAAATTAATTAAATAAAAGAATTAAATTTGGAGATTAAAGTTCAAAGATAAATTTAGAACAGGATAATATTTATTTAATTTAATAATAATATATTTGGAGTTCATTTTTAAATAAATACTAAATATTATTGTTAGTTAAATTAATTAAATATGTTATCAATTAAGTTCTGAAATAAATTAAAAGTTGAAAGATATTAAATTATTAAGAATTCTAGATCGCATGAGCTAAGCATGAGTTTAAATATGAGAATTAAATTAAAAGATTAAATTATAGAAATTAATAATGTTATTTTAATTTCTTAAAAGTGCACATAAGATTAAAGTAACAAATTAATTAAAAATAGAAGTCAAGTGGAATATTAAATAAAGTTATTTAATAAATCAACTTAATGTGCATGAAAGTTGAATGCAAAATAAAAGAAAAGATAATAAAGGTTAATTTGGAGTTAACTGAGTTGTGCAAAGAGTCTTCTCGGGTAAACGCACAATTAGTGCCCAGATTTGAGGAGAAATTGCTTATCACAACTTTGGGGGTTCATTTTTGAAATATACGAAGTTGGACGGGAATTTTTGGGGAGATAACTTTTGGAAGCGAATTTCAGAAAGCTAATACCAAAGGAAGATTTTCGGAAGAAGGTTATTGGGAGGAGTGAATTCTCTTACAGTTTCTGGAGATTGCATAATAGCATCAGGATCAGGTAGGGTCTTGTGCTTTTGATTATCGATTAAGTACACAATTATCCTTTCCTGTCTTCTTCGTGTCTGGGGTTTGTAAATCTGGAATTCTCTATGATGAATGTTAAAACATTACGATATTGGAATTTATCAGATGTTTGTCAATAAAATTCTATATACATAAGATTTAAATGGGAAGGGTTGAATCTAATACTGAAATTCTAAATTAGAAGTTCGAATGGTTAACTATATTTTCTATATCAATTTAAAGAAGGGAACCAATTTTTCAATGCTTTTATTTATATATATATATATATATATATATTAAAAGCAATTAATTATATATATATATATATATATATTTATAAATTTATATATATATATATTCTTAATTAATTTGTTTATTAATAAAAATCTTATTAATAACAAAATGGTATTCTTTTGTTTTAAAAAAAATAAATATAATATATAAAACAAAAAAATAAAAAATAAAAATATATTCATATGTTATTAGTGGGGGGAAGGAATTATCTCGTGCCCACCCCCACGGTTGGCAGAGCCAACAGTACCTGCGTCGCAAGTATTGCAACGGCAGGTACAGAGTACCTGCCATCGCAGGCTCTGCGACCGCAACCCTGCGGCAGACCGCAGGGTCTTTTTCAGCCGACGGGCTTTAAAACGTTTTTTTTTTTTTTAAAAGGATTTTTTTTTTATTCATTTTTTTTATTATGTATAAATTTTATTACTTTTTAAAATTTTCAATTTATAAATTTTTAATATATTTTAATTAATAAATATTTTTAATCTTGATTAATATTGATTAGTTAAATAATAATACATTTAACATAGTTTGTGAATATTAATTTATTAATAATGTTGGTTAAATATTAATAAATTAACAATTAATGGATAGATTAAAATAAGTAATTGGAACAAATGATTATTGATTAATTTAGTTAAAATTAGTTTAATTAAAATTAATTAATAATGAATGTTAATTGATTAAATGGTAGATTTGAAATATTGACTTAATGGAAGTTATTATAGAAATGGGTTAATCGTAAGGGGTAGCTATGAAAACTTAGTTACTTGAAATTCGACATTAAACTGAAACATAAACCTTACCTTAACTCAAATAATATACTTTCAGATCCAATCTTTGAGACTTTGATGTTGTCTTTGTGCTTTGAATGTTTTGGGGTTGGTTTAGCATTGACCAGTTTAGGTTGTTACCAGAGGCTCGGGGTTGTGAATGTGATGTCATGATGATTTGGTTTCGATCTTTCTTAACCTGACCATGGTAATGTGATGAAGTGCTCTATGACATGATTGTATTTACTGTTTGTTATTGCTTTCCAGTTTCCTTGTGTGAAGCTGAGATGTACGTATTTGAGATACTTGACTTAACCATTTTCAAGTCTCGATCAGTTATATTTGATGACCATTTTGGAGTCTCCGATCAGTATTGTAATTTACTATTGGGATACTTTCTAGTTGCTTATTGGAGAACCATTGGATTTTTGTGATCTATCATTGATACCTTTAGTTGCTGATAGAGAATTGTCGTGATCATGTGATTGTTATTTGATGCTTATCTGTTGCTCATGAAGAACTGATGTAATTTTGTGGCTTATCTTTTATGATGTTTTTCAGTTGCTTGTATAGGACTGAGGTGGTTTTATTATGATTCTTTGATTTATGTTTTCATGAGCTTAGGGTAGGTTATCTATGTGTAGAGTCGGGAAGTGGCTTGCAATGGGGGTCGGAGCCCTAAGAGGCTGCCTTGAGAAACCCATTGTAAGTCATTTTTAATAAGTGAAAAAATTTACACTAAATGAGAGAAAATGAACCTAACAAGATAATTGTATGTTCTCTCCCATGACTTGAGTGCTAGTACAGACTAGGATGGGGTAGAGAGAATGCTTGGTTACGACCTTGTATTCCATAGTAGGCCTCGTCAGTACGAGAGGATACTAGTGGCCGCAAGATCAGTAGGGACCTGGGATTCCTAAGGGATTGTTCAGGTAACTTCTACGTGACTTTTGCGATGACACTTTCCCGCTTGCATATTAGGTTTCCTACGTGTCTTGTGGTACCTCTGGGATTTAGATGTCGATCTTTTTAGGAACCCTTGAGTTAGCATACTTATAGGATTTCCTGGACTTAGAGAGTATTTATGATTATAGGTTTTGTTATCCTATTTGGGACTTGAGACTATCTCCTCAACGCGGTGGGAGTGAACCATTTAGGTTCCACGCGATCGGGTGGTAGTGCTTTTACTCTTACCATTGAGATCCGTTCCGTGGTCACCATGGCTGAAGTTTTTCGTGATTGACATTTACCTTCACTATGTTCTGGATTATTATGATGGATGGTTAGATTTTATGATAGATGTTTTATCATTATGGATGTATGGATGTATCATGTATGGTGAATAGTTTCATATATTTTTACTGTACTTTGTATCATGGATTTGAGGATGTTGTTTCTTGATCTTTACATATGTATATTCTTTTAACCTTTTCATACCCTGTGACTTGTACAGTGGATGATTGGGCATTCCAAATTAATTTGCCGAGAGGCATTTAGAACAAATGTATATTATGGACATGGGACTTTCTGATTATTCTTTCATATGTATGTGATAGTTGTTAGACTTAGAATTAATTAAATTTTAAACGTGACTCAACGTCTTGGGATCTTTAAGAAATGTAACTTACAATGTATGTTTGTCGATGATTACATGTTATTGCTTCCGCTACTATGTGTTTGATGTGTATGTTATACATTCGTACTTTTAAAAAAAAATGTTTAGCAAACTTAGTAAAACTTTAGGTTAATTCTTTTGGATCCCTTGGCGGGGCGTTACATCTGGTATCAGAGCCATAGTATCTACATTGGGAGCTCTGGGTATATTGGAACGCCACTAGTGTTAACTAGTTGAATAAAAATGCAAACCTTAAACTAAAACTTGAAACTAGTTGAACTGAAACAATATGTAAACTATTAGTTACCTATTTTTCATACTTCAACACTCAAAACTTTAAAACTGAAATTATACTTAAACTGAAATTATAGGTAAACTGAAAATTGAAAATATCTTGTTTGCAAAACATGTGTCTTCTATCTATGTGTTTCAGTAGTATGTTTCATGGTTATTTTAGCATCTTGTGTCTTGGATATTATTGTAGGATGGTATCTGGGACAAGATCTTTCGTTAGAGGCCGTAGTCTTGGCCATGGCAGAGGTCGTGGACGAGGAAGAGATAGTAGTGTTCATGAGTCTATCCACGAGAGCCCCATTCAGGAAGAGAATAGGGAAGAGCATGTCAGTGAACATCAGGAAGAGAACCACGAAGAGGGACATGCCAACTCTGAGGAGGTTGATCTGAGGCAAATGATGCGAACCCTTATTGATCGCTTACCTCCTGTTCTTGAGCAGGATAGAGCACACCAGGTTGGACATGAGCATACACACAGATCTAGGAGTCCTCAGAGGGATCGACATAGATCCATAGTATCTTCTCAGATGAAGGACCTTCAAAGGTCCAAGATCAAGCCCTTTAATGGGCAAGGTTCTGGGTATATAGCTGAACAGTGGCTTATTGCCCTTGACAGGATTTTTGCTATGTAGGACTTTGACAGTAATGTCAAAGTGAGATTTTCCATTACCAATCTAGAGTTATTTGGGGCCACCTGGTGGACTATTGAGGAGAAGAAGTTGGGCATTAACATGGGTAGTGTCACTTGGGAGATTTTCTTAGAGAGTTTTCATGAGCGATTCCTACCAGAGGAATGGAAGCAGCATAGAGCAGATGAGTTCCATAACCTGAGACAGTTCACTATGACTGTTGTAGAGTATGAGCGCAAGTTCTATGAGCTCATGCCTTTTTCGAGATTTAGTGACAACCCAGCGCAGTTGGCACAACATTTCATTCGAGGCTTGAACAATCGTTTTATTGGGGGTGTTAATTTATTTGAGCCTAAGACCCTCAAGGATGCGGTACATCGAGCTATCCTGGTAGAGCAGAGTGTCAACTTTGGGCAAGGGGGTTTTGTGGGAGCGCTTACTATAGTAGGATCTAAGGGCAACCACAACTCCGGTGGAATCAGGAAGCCTCCCTTCCCTAGGAGGAATCAACATTCTCAGCAGCAGCCTTAGCAGCATAAGGGATTTTACCCTCAGGCACAGAGTGGTGGCGGTGGATCCTACTCTAGGATCAATCGCAATGCTCAACGTAATATACAGAATCAGCAATCTCGGCCTGCACAGAGCAGCCAGTCTTTTGCTAGCAGGGGTAGCCACTAGCAGTCGAATGCACCACCTATAGGGAGAGGACCTGGTAGAAGCACAGGATGTTATTCGTGTGGACAGATTGGTCATATTGCAGCACACTGCCCACAACGAGCATCTCAGTATTTAGGACCTAGGCCAGCAGCATCTGAGCCTACAGTCAGAAATGCAGGTGGATCTCATAGAGTATTTACAGTGGTGGATCACCATCAAGCAGACCATCAGGGGACAGTAGTTGAGACTACAGGAGCTATTCGAGGTACACCTCTCTCTGTATTATTTGATTTGGGTGCTATAGATTCTTTCATTTCTCCATCTCTAGTTGATAAGTGTAAGCTAGAGTCGGTTAAGCAAGATCATGGTTGGCAAGTGGAACTAGCCTCAGGCGCTAAAGTTTCTACAGATTCTGTAGTTCATATGTGTGGACTTAGCATAGGAGGGTTTGAGACTTCAGTCGATTTTCGAGTTATTCCTCTTGGCTCCTACGATGTGGTCTTAGGTATGGATTGGCTTGGCTCTCATAGGGCTAGTATAGACTGCAGAAAGAAGACCATTATGTGTCAGGATGACCAAGGGAAGGATGTTGAGATTGTGGGGATACCGAGGCCTATATCCCTACAGATGATCTCTGCTATGCAACTAAAGTGAAGCTTTCGTAAGGGATGTCAGGTATTTGCCATTACAGTAAATGAGCTAGATGAGGAAGACTCTACGAGGAAGACCCTAGATCACCCTATTTTATAGGAGTATGCGGATGTCTTTTCAAGTAAGATTCTAGGCATGCCTCTGAAGAGAGACATTGATTTTAGCATTGATCTCACTCCAGGAGCGGAACCTATCTCTAGAGCTCCTTACCGTATGACCACTCAAGAGTTAAGTGAGTTGCATTTTCAGTTAGAGGAACTTTTGGCCAAGGGTAGTATTCGACCTAGTGTATCACTATGGGGAGCTCCAGTGCTCTTTGTGAAGAAGAAGGATGGTTCTTTGCGCCTTTGCATTGATTATAGACAGCTGAATAAGGTGACAATAAAGAACAGGTATCCTTTACCAAGGATTGATGATTTATTTGATCAGATCAAGGGGGCTACAGTGTTCTCTAAGATTGATCTTAAGTCAGGATACCATCAACTTCACATCAAGGAGGCTGATATTCATAAGACCGCCTTTCGAACTCACTACGGGCATTATGAGTTCACCCTTTGGACTGACGAACGCTCCATCAGTTTTCATGTGCTTAATGAATGGGGTGTTCCGTTCCTATCTTGATAGATTTGTTCTTGTGTTCCTCGATGATATTCTGATATATTCTAGGTCCCAAGAGGAACATGAGGAACATTTGAGTTTAGTTTTGCAGTGCTTGAGAGATAATCAACTTTATGCCAATGCGGCAAAGTGTGATTTCTTTCAATCAGAGATACAGTATTTGGGACACGTTATTTCAGGCAAAGGTATCTCTGTAGACCCTACTAAGATCCAGGCAATAGTATATTGGCCTGCACCCACTACTGTGTCAGAGATTCGTAGTCTCATGGGTCTAGCTGGGTATTATCGCAGATTTGTTCAAAACTTCTCCAGAATAGCACACCCTATTACCTCCCTTCAGAGGAAAGGAAAGAAGTTTCTGTGGACAGAAAAATGTGTAGAAGCATTTCAAAAACTCAAAGAGCTTCTGACCAGTGCATCGATCTTAGTAGTACTTGATCCAGAAGGTGATTTCATGGTGTGTACAGATGCTTCCCTTGAGGGTATTGGAGCAGTTCTAATGCAGAATGGTTGAGTGATTGCATATGAATCACGCAAACTCAAGGATCATGAGTTGAAATATCCTACACATGACCTTGAGTTAGCAGCAGTAGTTCATGCCTTAGTGAGATGGAGACATTTCTTGTTGGGACACAGATTTGAACTACATAGCGATCACCATAGTCTTCAGTAAATATTCATGCAGCCTAATCTGAATGCTAGGCAAAGGCGTTGGATGGAGTTTTTGTGCGAGTATGACTTTGAGGTAAAGTATATCCAGGGGAAGAAGAATGTTGTAGCTGATGCTTTGAGTCGCAGGAAACATGTGATATCATCTATGACTCTTAGTGTCGATTTGAGGTGTCAGATACTTTAGGCACTCCCCACTGATTCATGGTATCTGGAGGTGTGCAGTGAGATCAATTCAGGGAGACCCTTGGAGAGTAAGTTTTCAGGCTATGTCCTAGAGTCGGATGGCCTTTTGAGACATTCAGGAAGGATCTATGTGCCGCTACTGGATGAGCTTCGCATATTGATCCTATCAGAGGCCCATCGCGCACCTTACTCGGCACATCCAGGTGTCAAGAAGATGCATGCAGATTTGCGACGTTTATTCTATTGGTCCGGGATGAAGCACGCCATTGCTGATTTTGTGGCTAGATGTCTTGAGTGTCAGAGAGTCAAGGCAAAACACCAACATCCGGCAGGACTTTTGCAACCAAATCTCATTCCTTCATGGAAGTGAAACATCATCTCTATGGATTTCATAGTAGGATTACCTATGACTCCTCTTCGTCATGATGCTATCATGGTCACTGTTGACCGGTTGACTAAGGTGCCACATTTTGCACCAATCAGGTCTTCCTACACTGTAGCTTCAGTAGCTAATGTCTTCATGCATGACATTGTGAGACTACATGGTATTCCCTGAAAGATCATTTCGAATACGGATCATGTTTTCACTTCTGCATTTTGGACATCACTACAGCATGATCTTGGAGCGCAGTCGAATTTAAGTTCAGCATATCACCCAGAGACAGATGGGCAGATAGAGAGAGTGAATTAGGTTCTCAAAGATATGTTGAGGATGTACGTGATGGATAGGAAAACTCATTGGGAGGACTATCTCTACCTAGTGGAGTATGTTTACAACAACGGGTATCACAGTTCTATTGGCATGGCACCTTTCCAAGCCTTATATGGACGCCCTTGTCGTAAACCTTTGAGTTGGGATAGCCTTGAGGATCGCATCCTGTTGGGTCCAGAGATGCTTCGTGATATGGAGCAACAGGTTGTGCGTATCTGAGAGCACTTGACAACGGCATAGGATAGGCAGAAAAAGTATGCTGATGCTCATAGGACAAATAAGCAGTTTTTTGTGGGAGAGAAGGTTTTCTTGAGAGTGCGTTTATGGAAGAGTCCGATCCGTTATGGAAAGGGCTCAAAGCTAGCACCTCGCTCTGTGGGACCATTCGATATTCTTGAGAGGATTGGTCTAGTTGCCTATCGTCTTGCTTTACTGCCCAGCCTTGCTCACATTCACGATGTTTTCCATGTTTCAGTACTTAGACAGTATATCCCTGATGTTGTACATATTCTTGATTGGAATGCATTGCAGGTAGAGGACGGGCAGTTGGCTTTGGAGCCAATACGTATTCTGGAGCAGCGAGAGTTGACCCTCAGGGGTCGAACCATAGAGTAGGTAAGGGTCCAATGGGACCCTACTGATGACTCTTCAGCTACATGGGAGGATGCATCTAGATTACGGGATTTATATCCCTATTTGTTTATAGGCTTCCAGGAGTAAGCCTAAGTCTAGGGGGGGTGGATGTAGTGCCTGCCCCTAGTTCACATTTTCGAGCTACATTTCTAATATCATTGCCAAACTCTTTTAGGCCAATTTATGTTTGATGATTAGTATTATTATTTTAGAGATTATCAAATGATGTTTACACTCAGTTTATTATATGATGAGATTACTTGGTACTCTATATTTCATGCATGTATGATGATTATTCAATGGTTTCAGATATCGATGATGATTAGTTAGATGGTTTATTATTCCATGTGCTTCTTATGGATACTTACCCCATACTACATGTGTATGGTGTGCGTGTTGTTTTATTTATGTATGGTGTTTCTGATATGGTTAAGGAAGGGAGTCGTAGTCACCTGCTAGTCGGGATCTACACGATGCACCACTTCCTGCCATTGTCTGTTTAGCTTAGAATATTGTGTTTGTACATGCGTGGATTTTATGCAGGTTGCAGGTACTGGGTATCGACTTCCCTGAATTGTCAAGATGAGCATACCCTATCGCACTGTCTCAATGGTAAGAGAGGGGAGATAAACTCTTAAGTCCAAATCCTAAACCCTTTAGCCAATTGTCTTAATTGATAATTAGGACAAGTATCTGAGTTAAGTACCCTCCGAATGCATCAAATGATGTAATTTATGATTATAACCCTTTTGTTTGATTTGGTATGTATTTTTCTATGATGGATTTTCGTATGTTGCTTTATGAGTCCTTGGTGTATCTTCTATTAATTAAGTCTAATTAAAAAGATTAATTAATGATTTAATTTAATAGAGAATTATTATGATATCTTTAATATTTAATTAATTGAGAAATTAATTAAATAAAAGAATTAAATTTGGAGATTAAAGTTCAAAGATAAATTTAGAACAGGATAATATTTATTTAATTTAATAATAATATATTTGGAGTTCATTTTTAAATAAATGCTAAATATTATTGTTATTTAAATTAATTAAATATGTTATCAATTAAGTTCTAAAATAAATTAAAAGTTGAAAGATATTAAATTATTAAGAATTCTAGATCGCATGAGCTAAGCATGAGTTTAAATATGAGAATTAAATTAAAAGATTAAATTATAGAAATTAATAATGTTATTTTAATTTCTTAAAAGTGCACATAAGATTAAAGTAATAAATTAATTAAAAATAGAAGTCAAGTGGAATGTTAAATAAAGTTATTTAATAAATCAACTTAATGTGCATGAAAGTTGAATGCAAAATAAAAGAAAAGATAATAAAGGTTAATTTGGAGTTAACTGAGTTGTACAAAGAGTCTTCTCAGGTAAATGCACAATTAGTGACCCGATTTGAGGAGAAATTGCTTATCACAACTTTGGGGGTTCATTTTTGAGATATACGAAGTTGGACGGGAATTTTTGGGGAGACAACTTTTGGAAGCGAATTTCAGAAGGCTAATACCAAAGGAAGATTTTCGGAAGAAGGTTATTGAGAGGAGCGAATTCTCTTACAGTTCCTGGAGATTGCATAATAGCATCAAGATCAGGTAGGGTCTTATGTTTTTGATTATCGATTAAGTACGCAATTATCCTTTCCTATCTTCTTCGTGCCTGGGGTTTGTAAATTTGGAATTCTCTGTGATGAATGTTAAAAGATTACGATATTGGAATTTATCAGATGCTTGTAAATAAACTTCTGTATACATAAGATTTAAATGGGAAGGGTTGAATCTAATACCAAAATTCTAAATTAGAAGTTTGAATGGTTGACTATATTTTCTATATCAATTTAAAGAAGGGAACCAATTTTTCAATGCTTTTATTTATATATATATATTAAAAGAAATTAATTATATATATATATATATATTCTTAATTAATTTGTTTATTAATAAAAATCTTATTAATAACAAAATGGTATTCTTTTGTTTTTAAAAAAAAAAATATAATATATAAAAAAAAAAATTAAAAAATAAAAATATATTCATATGTTATTAGTGGGGGGGAGGGAATTATCCCGTGCCCACCCCCACGGTTGGCAAAGCTGAGAGTACCTGCGTCGCAGGCCCTGCGGCAGACCACAAGGTCTTTTTCAGCCGACGGGCTTTAAAACATTTTTTTTTTTTTTTTTAAAGGATTTTTATTTTTTAAATTCATTTTTTTTTATTATGTATAAATTTTATTACTTTTTAAAATTTTCAATTTATAAATTTTTAATATATTTTAATTAATAAATATTTTTAATCTTGATTAATATTGATTAGTTAAATAATAATACATTTAACATAGTTTGTGAATATTAATTTATTAATAATGTTGGTTAAATATTAATAAATTAACAATTAATGGATAGATTAAAATAAGTAATTGGAACAAATGATTATTGATTAATTTAATTAAAATTAGTTTAATTAAATTTAATTACTAATGAATTTTAATTGATTAAATGGTAGATTTGAAATATTGACTTAATGGAAGTTATTATAGAAATGGGTTAATCGTAAGGGGTAGCTATGAAAACTTAGTTACTTGAAATTCGACATTAAACTGAAACATAAACCTTACCTTAACTCAAATAATATACTTTCGGATCCAATCTTTGAGACTTTGATGTTGTCTTTGTGCTTTGAATGTTTTGGGGTTGGTTTAGCGTTGACTAGTTTAGGTTGTTACTAGAGGCTCGAGGTTGTGAATGTGATGTCATGATGATTTGGTTTCAATCTTTCTTAACCTGACCATTGTAATGTGATGAAGTGCTCTATGACATGATTGTATTTACTGTTTGTTATTGCTTTCCAGTTTCCTTGTGTGAAGCTGAGATGTACGTATTTGAGATACTTGACTTAACCATTTTCAAGTCTCGATCAGTTATATTTGATGACCATTTTGGAGTCTTTGATCAGTATTGTAATTTACTATTGGGATACTTTCTAGTTGCTTATTGGAGAACCATTGGATTTTTGTGATCTATCATTGATACCTTTAGTTGCTGATAGAGAATTGTCGTGATCATGTGATTGTTATTTGATGCTTATTTGTTGCTCATGAAGAACTGATGTAATTTTGTGGCTTATCTTTTATGATGTTTTTCAGTTGCTTGTATAGGACTGAGGTGGTTTTATTATGATTCTTTGATTTATGTTTTCATGAGCCTAGGGTAGGTTATCTATGTGTAGAGTCGGGAAGTGGCTTGCAATGGGGGTCGGAGCCCTAAGAGGCTGCCTTGAGAAACCCATTGTAAGTCATTTTTAATAAGTGAAAACATTTACACTAAATGAGAGAAAATGAACCTAACAAGATAATTGTATGTTCTCTCCCATGCCTTGAGTGCTAGTACAGACTAGGATGAGGTAGAGAGAATGCTTGGTTACGACCTTGCATTCCATAGTAGGCCTCGTCAGTACGAGAGGATACTAGTGGCCGCAGGATCAGTAGGGACCCGAGTTTCCTAAGGGATTGCTCGAGTAACTTCTATGTGACTTTTGCGATGACACTTTTCCACTTGCATATTAGGTTTCCTACGTGTCTTGTGGTACGTCTGGGATTTAGATGTCGATCTTTCTAGGAACCCTTGAGTTAGCATACTTATAGGATTTCCTAGACTTAGAGAGTATTTATGATTATAGGTTTTGTTATCCTATTTGGGACTTGAGACTATCTCCTCAGTGCGGTGGGAGTGGACCATTTAGGTTCCACGCGGTCGGGTGGTAGTGCTTTTACTCTTACCATTGAGATCCGTTCCGTGGTCACCATGGCTAGAGTTTTTCGTGATTGGCATTTACCTTCACTATGTTCTTGGATTATTATGATGGATGGTTAGATTTTATGATAGATGTTTTATCATTATGGATGTATGGATGTATCATGTATGGTGAATAGTTTCATATATTTTTACTGTACTTTGTATCATGGATTTGAGGATGTTGTTTCTTGATCTTTACATATGTATATTCTTTTAAGCGTTTCATACCCTGTGACTTGTACAGTGGATGATTGGGCATTCCGAATTAATTTGCCGAGAGGCATTCAGAACAAATGTATATTATGGACATGGGAATTTTTGATTATTCTTTCATATGTATGTGATAGTTGTTAGACTTAGAATTAATTAAATTTTAAACGTGACTCAACGTCTTGGGATCTTTAAGAAATGTAACTTACAATGTATGTTTGTCGATGATTACATGTTATTGCTTCCGCTACTATGTGTTTGATGTGTATGTTATACATTCTTACTTTAAAAAAAAAATGTTTAGTAAACTTAGTAAAACTTTAGGTTAATTCTTTTGGATCCCTTGGCAGGGCGTTATAGGTCAACCTATGACACTGTTTGACCCATATGAAGCATTCTAGTATGTCCCTAGGTGTCCTAGGACCCTTAGGGACATATGTCATCATGTAATGTGTCGAAAAGGGTCATAAGTCAACCTATGACCCCCTTTGACTCATAAGAACGATTCTAATATGTCCCTATGAGTCCTAGGACCCTTAGGGACATATGTCGTCATCTAATGGGTCGAAGGGGGTCATAGGTCACCCTATGAGCCCTTTTGACCAATAAGAATGATTCTAATATGTCCTTAGGTTTCTTAGGACCCCTAGAGACATATGTCATCATTTAATGGGTCAAAGGGGGTCGTAGGTCAACCTATGACCCCCTTTGACCCATATGAAGCATTCTAATATGTCCCTAGGTGTCCTAAGACCCCTAGGAATATATGTCATCATGTATTGTGTCGAAGGGGGTCATTGTTCACCCTATGACCCGTTTCAAACCATATGAAAGATTCTAATATGTCCCTAAGGGTCTTAGGACCCTTAAGGACATATGTCATCGTGGAATGTGTTGAAGGGGGTCATATGTCACCCTATGATCACCTTCGACCCATATGAATGATTCTAATATGTCCCTAGGGGTCTTAGGACCCCTAAGGACATATGTCATTGTAGAATGTTTCGAAGGTGGTCATTGGTCACCCTATGACCCCCTTCGACCCATATGAATGATTCTAATATGTCCCTAAGTGTCCTAGGACCCCTAGGGACAAATGTCATCTTGTAATATGTTGAAAGGGTTCATAGGTCATCCTGTGACCCCCTTCGACCCATATAAACTATTCTAATATGTCCCTAAGGGTCCTAGGATCCCTTAGGGACATATGTCATCATGGAATGTGTCAAAAGGGGTTATAGGTCATCCTGTGAGCCCTTTTGACCGATATAAATGACTCCACTAGAAATAATATAGTGAAAATAATAATAATATAGTATAACAATCATATCTATATATATATATATATATATATAGTTTATAGATTATAATAATAATAACATAATATATTATATATTATAATTTACATATGATAATAATAATAATAATAATAATATATTATAGGTTATAATTTATATATGATAATAATAATAATTATATGTACTAATAACATATATATAATATATTACGTTATTATATTTAATAAAAATATAGTAAAAATAATAATATATTATAATAATATATATTATATTTATAGATAATAATAATAATAATAACATAATATATTATTATATATTAATAGATTATATATTATATCTTTATGTTACGTTATATATATATATATATATATATATATATATATATATATATATAATATAATATAATATTATTATATAATATATAGATTATATATTATTTTATATATAATAGTTATGTTATTATATTATATATTTATATATTATATATTATATCTTTACATATTTCATAACTCAAATTAGTTATATCACTTACAAATTTGTTTTTTCCTCTAATTTTTGTGCCTTTTCCCTCCAATTTTTATGCTGCCGATATCCGATATGAGATCCGATATCCGATCTCATATTGGATATCCGATCTCAAATTGGATATCCGATAAGGCTTGGGCCTTACTTTCCAGGTTTGGTACCTAGATAGGTGAAAAAAAGTCAGACTGGATTTTGAAGCGCTTTTAGACGTGTTCAAACTCTATTTTTTTCACATTGCCACTTTTTGGCACACCATGATCCTGCACATACCCATGTGAACAAGCATGAATCCGCACATCCCATGCCATGCTTCCAACCTTCACAAATGCTCCCTTGGGTAACCTATCAAGCCTTTTCCCCCTCGAATCTTGCCTTTTCCTCTTCTTCTTATCACACCAACAACTACCCTTGTGGTTGCTTATATAGTAGAAAGTCTCACAAAACCACCAAGTGCTATTACATAAACCATGTGCTAAAATCATTTACTACCTAACCCACTGACCCGACATTTAATATTGGGTATTTAATTTCTTTTCCCCAATATTAAATAATTACATGAAATATTATCACAATGTTACAATAAAACTCATCAAGTATATCCCATGGGAATATTTACATGTTGCGCATCCATCTAGGTGCAACATTACATAATAAAATAAAATAATACAACATAATAACATTATGCAATGTGTGCAACACCCATTATCTCAACAACCTCCTCGATTCGTAGCCTTTGTTGAGGTGCAATATGGAAAGGATTCTTTCCATGGCTTCGATTATGTTGTCTTTGACTAACATCTTGATATGATGACTAGTAAGGGGTGTCTTCCTTATTCTACTATCTTTTGAGCATTGCCATATCGTTCGTCAATCTTTGCATTAAAGGGTCAGTAGGGGCAGATGTAATAGTAGGCCTGGGTGATTGTACTTCTATTTTCCATTTCTCTATTGTGATCAAGGCATCCTCTGGTTGAATGGCTTCTCTCTAAGAAGAGGCTAGATTGACAATTGCATCTTTCAACAAATGAAAACTTACATCAGGTGGGATAACATTCACAGAGAAAATCTTTTGATTCTCACCATTTGGTCTAGAGGCAACAAGGATTCTCTATAACAATCTATTGCACTTGGCTACAAATTCTCTCATAAGTTCATGAATTTTTTTATTTAATTGATTCAATTGAAGAAGGAACATTAATTGTTAATAGTTTTAAACCTAGTATCAAAAGCCACTTTCATATCATCTCAACTAGCTATGGAATGTTGAGGCAGGTGATTGAACCAATCAGCTGCTGCATTGGTGACTCTTTGAAAAAAAATCCTCTCTTCTATCTCCTGAGTAGGTACACTTATAATGCCACAAGTTGTATGAAAATAATTTAGATGATCATCCATAGAATCTTTTCCATCACCACTAAACTTAGGCAAAATCTCAGTTGTGCCTTTGGGAAATCCAACAAGGTTCACCCTAAGGTTCAGGGGTCCTATATTTTGCCCCTAGGGTTGATTGGTAGCCATGTTAGGAAGCTTGAAATGCAATGGTTAGATATTAATATAAGAGGGGATTAGAGTTCTTGGTGGAAGGAGGGATTGTATAGGAGGCAAGATAGGAGAAAATTTGGGAGGGGAACTAGGTTTGCTACAAGATTTGGTCTTCCTCTTTCCTGGGGTATTAAAATTAGGGAGAAAATTTAAGTTTTTCAGAGGTTCAAAGTTTTCATCAAGAATCTCTTTATCCCCCTCCCCTATTATACCTTTTCTCAGCCAAAATTGATTTAAAAAAAAAGAAAACTCAAGGCCTTGTTGGCACTTGAAAAAGTCTATCCACCACTACTACTTCTTGAACTACTAGCACACCTCTTAAAGCTTCAGCACGTTCCTCCTCCCTCTCTAGACTAATAAGGACTTTTTGGAATTGTTGGTTGTTCCACCACAATCTCCAGGCAATGGAGTTCAGATCTGAAATAATATCTTCTTGTGTATCTATGAAACCTAAATCTAGTTGCAAAATAGGAAAAACATCATTATGCAGTAGAACCATGGTAGTTCATTATAAATTTTAAAGGGCTTAGTCCTCTTTATCTAAGATTCCCCAGTAGAGTCACCGAAAATATGTTGGCAAAGAGATTGTCTTCCCTTAGAAAATAAATAATTTAGTCTTTACCCAAGGTAGGAAATCAATGATGTTCACAATAGTTGGGTAAATGTTTTTGTTAATTGTTTCCCTCTAAATTCTTAAGGTATAGCTCCCCTTTGATGGATCATAAATGAATTTAATTTAACAAAATAGTAAATGTATGGATGTATTTTTACCCAAAAATGCTTAAGGGTCTCTAACACACTCTTGTGTACAAAGGTATAGTACAAAAATTATTTGAATGTTGTTCGGCTTTGAGAAGATTATGTGCTTTTCAATTTTATTTGATTCCTTTTATATCCCTACTTCTATTGAGGTGGACCTTTTTCTATAGAGGTATGAAGGGAGATTGTAGTGGATTGGAAGATCTTTAAGTTTTTTGGTTGCCTATAGTTGCCTAGATGTTTTTAGATCTTTGATTTCGATGGAGAAAGAGGGACATGATTTTTGAAGCTTGAGTATGGGTACTATATCTTTTGGTGATGAATATGTCTCCCCCTTTTTTTTCCCTGTGTCCTAGGGTTTGCTGGTAGTTTTAAAGGGCTCACTTGGGTCCTTTGTTGTTCTTTTTAGTAGAAGACAATAGCATTTATGGGGGCTTGTCCTATAGTTCTCTTTGACACTATTGACTATGGTTAGGGATAACTTTAGTGGCAAATATTCACCAAATGACAAATTTCACTCATCAAGGACCCTGAATTTGGTAAAAAAAATGAACTTTTAGGGTGGACATGTGACCTACAATTTATGAAAATTGGGTCCCATAGTCAAACAATTTTCCAATAATGATATATAATTAATTTTATTTTGGCGATGACTTCACCAATAGAATCTAATCTTTCCACATGGTAAATTAAATATTTTTGCCTACTATTTTTGAAGCTTGTCTTATTTGATGGTCACATTTGCCAATCTGTGTTTAAAATTTAAGTTATGTTATATGTTAAGTACATATAATTGACACATGTCTCTATTCCAGATACTTTACAAATAAATTTTTATCCTTTTAATCTTTGGCCCGAAATAGATTTGATTGTGGATAGGTTTCATTATTCCATAGACTTTCTCTAAAACTTGTTGTCCTTAAACATTTTGATCCAAAATAGGATTTATACCATTGATTTAGGATCATCTAATGGTTATTGAAATGATTTTTTTTTTGAAATGATATAAAAATATGGTTTCTAGCTATTTGTACTTTTGGTCACAAGTTTCTTCAATAATAAAATATTCGCTAGGGCTTTATAGTATTTTCATATGACAAAAAATAAATTTCCAATGAAATTAATTTTTTTCCTAGTTTGAAAAAAAATGCCAATAGAAATTAGTTTTTTCCCCCTAACATAATCGTTGATTCTCCAAAATTTTATACTTTTTTCCAATGGGGGGTTTCTTAAAGTTATCCTTGACTGGTGGAGTTCTACAATTTTGTACAAGAGTACTTTTTCTTTTATTTAGAGAATCATGGGAACCAATTTGTCTAATGTTTCATTGATCCCATTATAAAAAAATAATTGTAAAGTAGGCCTCTTACTAACTACTATCTTATATACTCATGATAGATTAGAAAAATTCATTTTGGTTTTTAATTTTGAAAAAAATATCAAATAAGCAATTGAGAATTTGAGATTTTTCATGGAATGATTGATTTGGTGTGGGGTTGCCTCTGTAGAAGATATGGATTTATATAGAAGGCCATAGGACAAGTATCAACAAACATTGATGACAAAATATGAAAAGTTGCATTTGATTTAGATATTAAAAAATTGCCAAATGTAGTTATAAGGGTATGAGATTTGGCATGAGAATTGGTAGGTCGATATTACCATCATGTAGAAAATTCAAAAAAATCATTGACTAATCAAAAAAATTCTAAATAGAGAGATATAGAGCTTTAATTTTTTTATTGATTTTGTTAGAAATATTCTAGGTACTAGCATATCAAGCTTCCAAAAAATTATTGATTTAGCTAGAATTGGTCTAGGTTCTGAGAAATCAAGCTACAAAAGTGGCCACTCTTGCATATTTGTCAATCTAAAAAACAAGGGAACAAAAACCAATTGTATCAAATATTGGTCTATATGTTCAAGGGATTCAAAACTTTGCATCTATGTTCATTTAAGATATAAAAAGGTTCTTACAAAATATCTTCTCATGAAGATTTCCCTATTCCAAAATATAATCCTCCATAATTGATCTTCAAATACATGTTCATTATACTCAACTTTTTTTATTAATGAGATTTTGTGAAAAAAATCAAAGTCCCAATGATGGGGAGAGATAGGGTAGACTAACCAGTCTATGCCACTGACCCACACTAGGATCTTAGTGTTCTCCTAACACCTAAATTTTTCTATAGGATTTCTTACCACTTAGAACATCCCCTGACCTGCCCTAACCTTCTCACCAAGTTAATTGACCAAATCTTACTTCATGGCTTACTTATTCTCCTAGGAATACAATTCTTCCAAAAAGAATATGTAGGTCTACCAGGGTTCCACAACACTCCCTAGTCCAACCAAGCTTTTCATTATTTTCAAGGTGTTATGGGAACATTTTTGGTATGCTTAAACTGATAGTGCCAATGGGTTCATACCCAATTTCTTAGTTTCTTCACAATAAGACTACTAGAAGAGCCCCTAATTAGGCCTCCAACCGAATTTATAGGGCTAGTAACTCCTTTCCCTTAGAGATTCAAAAAACTTGGCCTTAAGAAAAATTTCTACATAGAGTCCATGCTCAGAGATTTTTAGGATCTTAGGCCACTAAAAGGATGTACAGTAATAATGGTGAAAATGAGAGTTTTGGAGGGTTTTAATGGCTGCCTGCTATCCCCACTTTTAAGACACCTTCCTCAAATAAAAAAAACTACTCCTTTAGAATATACCACATTTACATACTAATCTTCATTCCCTTTGAAGAACAAGTCTTGAATCTTATTGCTTTGCTCTTAAGAGCTCTTTCTTTGTTGTTTATCCCTGGCCGGGCACTGCCTAGCTCACCTAGGGCTTTGTCAAAGAATTCTTTGCACTTTTTTTTAAGGCCCTTGCTTGCATAGTAATAAAAATTAGTGTTTTTAGTATTTTAATCCAAAGAACCAAGGGTTTCCCATGGTGGAAACAAGAACTACAACCCATTTCCCATGGAGCACTTCAAAACTGGCAATGTATAAACAAGACTTAAAAAATCTAAAAAAACACTCACACACTAAGAACTAAACCAATATAATACAATCATAATGGAGTATATACAGTACACAAACTAAATCATGTAACAAAGTGTTAAATTCAATGTGTTTTATTGCCAAAAACAAGTAAAAACTAGTAAAATCTACATTAAAACAAGTCACAGTCTGTTGTAGCAGTACGGTGTCGTACAAGAAAATGATTTCCAACCCTTGGTTAGGGTTCCTCCAACCTTAAATAGGTTTATCCTTAGTATGAAGATAGGTTTTAAGGCTATGTGATAGCCAAATTACCAATTAGGCCTTTTTGTAACAAATTGAAAAAGTTGCTTAGCAACTTTTAAAAATTGCTAGCAACTTTGGAGCAATTTTTATTGCTCGAGTAGTATTATTGGTTTCCACATTTTAAGACCATTGTTAGGTCTTCCCAAAACATCCTTGGGAGTGAAAATTTACCACCTTGCTTCTTCTAAGACCTTCAAACACTTAATGGTATCTATCCCATATGGTGACAATTGTTGCATAACATTGCATTGTTTATGCATTTTGGCCTTTCCAAGCAAATGAATCCACCTTGAAAGTTCTTCTAAAGAACCCATATGCTCAAATTTAACAAGGACTCCTAACTCAACCTGTCACCAACATGGAAAAACAAAGAACTCAGAGTGATACCAATCTAAGGTCAATATACCATTCCCATCAAGACCAAAGAGGAATCTTTAAAACCTATCCTAGCCTATACTCACAAGCATGAGCTATATGCTTTTATTGTATTCACATACTTCTTAGGAGAAGTTCATCACACAGAAAATGATATGGTGGGAGCCTTGGAAGGGTGCTCCTGCACCATACTTCCCCCTCAGCACAAACTAAGGCACTTTGGAGTCAAGAAGAGTTGGATCAACGCCAAAATTCTTGAAATGTCCTTTTTTGCTGCCTTAGTCCATTTGAACTTTGTTTTCAGCCCTCCTTTGATGGTTTCTAGTACTAGTGCACAAATCCCACTGAAGTTCCTCACAAACTTTCTATAAAATTGTGCTAAGCCATGAAAACTTCTAACTTCAGTTCCTATTCTAGGAGTAGGCCAATCTAATATAGCTTCCACTTTGCTTGGGTCCATTTTTATTTTACCCTTGGACACTGCAAAGCCCAAAAAAACCAATTCTTGCTGCATAAATACACACTTTTCCAGATTGATGGCTAGTTGCTCTTCCTGAAGTCTCTTCATGACCAACCTTAAATGTCATTGCCTCACTTTTCATCCTCTAACCAATTTGTAAAGTGGAAATTTGTGCTTTAGTAAGGTCCTAGGTATATTCTAGTCTAAGTCTAAGTCCCCTTAGGTGGAGGGAGTCTTCATCAGATTTTTTATCTTTCCCTTCTCCACATTTCATAGCTGAATGGTTTTTCCTTTTTGTCGAGGGTTGTAGCAGCTAGCTTAGTACCTAATCTGATGGAGATTCATGAACATGCAAAGATAATTTATAGGAGGTATATTTTCTTGTGGCATATCATTTTCTCCATGAAAACAAAAGTTTACGAAAATTTGGACTTTGTCTTCTCCTTGGCGAGTTTTCAACCTATAAAGTCAATTTCCCATGAAGGTCACTAATTGATGCATACGAGTCAAAATAAGAAGATAATAGGGTGCCCTATGAAAAATTAATGTTCCTCTTATGATTATCTATCTAAAGAAGTATTCAGGATTAGTCTCAGCAATTATAATCATTCCAAGTAGAAAATTAGAAACTGACTTCTCCTTGCCGAATTTTCAACCTATGAAGTCTATTTCCTAGAAAAGGTATTTATGAAGGAAAAGAAATAAAGGCAGGCCCCTAATATTTTTGCGCACTACTTTTCTAAATTCCTGAAATCAACGGAAAACTTAATCAAAAGGTAAAGTTAAAAGAAAAGACTGGGTAGAGAAATGGAAATTGTCTTCTCCTCGGCGGGTTTTAAACCCATGAAGACAATTTTTTGGATTTTGAAGAAAATTAATTTTGTAAGTGAATTGAATCCATATTTTGTGTGCGAAAAATCTCAAGATGATAATGGAAACAATCAAACCATTGTGGGAAAGATCTATTAAGAAAAATTTGACCCAACAAATATTTTATTACAGAGTACTCTCTTTATAACTTCCTAAAACTTAATGAGACATGAAAAAGTAAGTGTAAGAGGATAGAAAGTTATCATTGGACCAATGAAATACTAAAAATACATTGAGATATCCATTAAAACATTGCATTTATTGTTTCAATTGATCTCTCCTTCAATTCATTCATGTGGCATGAATTCTGAAGATCAACGGATGAATTGAAGCTCCTATATAAATGGAAACATGAAGAATTACAAAAACTATCACTCTTTCTTGAACTATTATTCTGTTAAAAATTGCACAACTTTTTCAAAAGGCTAGTATCTGCGCATTTGCTATTATTTTCATTTTCTCAATTCAAAATTCATTGCCAAACAGAATGGCAACTAGATTTGTAGGTTTCGACGCATTGAATGGAATTGAGTCTTCACTACATAATTTCACAGATACTTCTCTCTGTTTCTATGACATGCAAGATTTTCAAAAAAGAGTGAGATCATAACCCATCCATTCCATTACTGAGAAGCTCTGAGGATGTGGGTTAGTTGAAGCAACAGGTTTTTGAGTTGCAGTCCAAGCTTCAGAATTGATATATGAGGGCATAAATCATTATAACCTAGATACCAGATAGATTGTATTGCTAAATGACACAATTTTGATCTCCATTGATAGGCAAACTGCAGTGAATTGTCTTCAAGTTCCTTAGCAGGAGGAGTTTTCAGATTTGACATTTGGAGCAGCCATCTCTAAGTGTTCCACAAATAAAATGATTTGGAGAAAGGAAATCATGCAATCATGGTTTCAAAAACCATGGAGCACCAAGAGTAAGGTCCCTAAGACTCTATTTGGTACTAATCTCAAGCTTGAGATTGTCGACATCTTGGTCCTCTTGCACAGATCGAAAGGTGAGGTAGAAGCTTTGAACTTCATTGAGCAATATTTCTTTTTGGTGCAAGTTATATGCTCTAACACCTAATATATTGATTGGGCTCATGAGGTAAGTGAGATTGTGTCCAATGCTCTTCATGCTACAAAATTCTACAACACTTTCTATATGTCCTCCTTTCTCATTTACATGTTACCTTCTCTACAATTGTGGCCAGGCCTCCCAAGGGTAGAAAATTTTCCTGATGATGTGAAGTATTATGAGATCTACCCATTATTTTCAATTGGAAAATAGTTATTTAGAATATATAAGAGTTAATGATGCATTTACAATGAGAATTTGTAGGGAGCTCTAGTGATGCCCAAAGAGGAGATTTAGTCCTGAAGCTATGGTGGCCATTAGTCAGTTTGGGTGTTGTTTCATCTAGTTCCAATCCTTTTCATATTTGCCTCTTGTGGATTTTGATGGGTTCCCCTTGAAGCTACCAAGATATCCTAGTGATATGATTGTGTTGATCGAGATCGTGAGGCAAGTATTCCAAGTGAACATGCTGAGCAGGAGTTTAAAGAAGAAAGGTTATGAGTTTCCTAGGAAGGTGGGAGGCTTCAACTATGAGTCCCATTCTAATGCAAAGAACATGCTAAAGGTGTTCAAAGCTAAATATAAATTGGATATGTATGAAGTATTAAGACCTATGTTTGACCCAAATGGATATGCAAGGGAGGTATTGCAGATTGGAAGCGTGATCGAACACATCACCACTATTGAAGACTATTGGGCAGATTGCAAAGATGAGTTCAATAGCCAAGACCATGCTTTTGCCAAACTTATAGTGGGTCAAGTGAAGCTGTATCAAATCAATATTGATGTGGAAGGAATAGAAGATGATTGTCAGAATATGTACAGTAACACATATCTGACAAAACTAAAGAGCACTCCTATCAGCTCTGAGCCTTATGAAGATGCTAGAGAAGAGCTAGAGGTTATGATGGCCCAAATTATTAAAAGGATTGGGAAGTGGGTTGAGAGGACTACAACAAG
The DNA here is from genome assembly GCA_028749045.1 of Cupressus sempervirens. Classification (NCBI taxonomy): domain Eukaryota; kingdom Viridiplantae; phylum Streptophyta; class Pinopsida; order Cupressales; family Cupressaceae; genus Cupressus; species Cupressus sempervirens. The sequence continues at coordinate 633,746,735 of CM053793.1, forward strand.
AAGGAGTCAAAGTAAAAGCACACCCACTCAAGCTTCTCTAGTAGATGCCACTGCTTCCTCCTCTCAACGTGGCACATCAGGTTAACCTTGGCCATAACTCAAGGACTAGCTCAACCATCAAGTGGAGTTGATCAACCTCCAAACAAAGATATCCCTATAGCTAAGACTTGTTAGGAAAGTTCCCTCCCAGTGATTGGTGCCCAATAAAAAGCAAAGAAGAAGGTGGATGAACCAAAAGATAGTTTTGTTACTCTAGTTCCCTCACCTCACAATAGCCCAGTTCCATCTGTAAGTGCTACACTTCTCTTGCCAAGTAGCCCTCATGTGCAAGTAGTGGAATTAGGAGATGGAGGAAGTAGTGATAGTGAATCCACTAAGTCAGATGAGGCAACCAAGAAGACTGAAGAGGCAAAGAAAGGTCAAGATTCTTCCATGCTTGTTCTGCAAGGCCCAAAGAATCCCTTCTCTTTGACTATGTTCAAACAATCATTCTAGTCAAGAGAAAAATATTTAGCATAGATACATTTGGGATGGCCTCGAAGGTGATAGGCACTAATTCCTAGTTAGAGGACACTCTGGATAGGAAAAAAAAGAGAAAGGACAAAGGTGCTCCCAATAAGGATACCTTATCTCTTACCGTTTGCTCTGGATCTGCATTGACATAGATTAAGAAGTAGAAGACCTTGTCTATCCTTGGACAAGACCCTGAGACATGGAATTTGAAAATGGAGATAGCTAAGCCCACTAAGGAGGGAAGGATTAAGGATATGACTATGGATGATTTCACCTTACATTTGGTGGATCTCGGGGAAGCTAGGCACGACACTAAGGTTGGCTTGTGGTAGTCAACAAATGAAGTGATCGAAGGACAGTTAGAGAGTCTCAAATTGTCAAAGGTTAGGATGAAGATAGATATACAAGAATTGAATGGCTTCATCAGGTAATTAGTTACCCCATTGGCAAGCTTCTTCGGGATGCCTATGACTAGTAATCCTACTACTACAGATGTTTAAGCGCTTATCTCCCAACTTCAAGAAGAAAAGCAATTTCGTTGGATTGGTAAGCAATGGAGTGGGAAGCTTAAGTCAGAAGGATTCTCCATTATAGAGAAAATTGGAAATGTTATCTTAAGACTAGAAACAAAGAAAGATAACATTTCATCAAATAGAAACACCTTGGTTGCAGAGAGAACCAAGAGTGATGATTATCTTTCTCCATTGAAGATGATTATCCACATGAAGGAAAAGGAAGCTGTGGAAGCTAAGATTTTGCCCAAAGGAGATGAGCCTTTTTTTGAGTGACTTCAGAGTATGTAGTTCAAGAATGAAATGATCTTGGCAGCAGAGGAGGGTCTAACGGAGACTGAAGATAAGGTAAAGAAGGATCAAGATAGAGATTAAAAACTCTTGAAAGGACTACATACATATTTGTAGACTAGTGGGCAAGGAAAATGAATCATTGGAATAACTATCACATAGACAAATTTCTTTGACTTTATAGATAGTCTGACAAAAATATCTTCAGGGCACCAGAACAAAGTTCTTGAACACCAGAAACTTGGCGGATGCATACACATGGCCATGGAGGAATTGCCAGATCAATTGAATGCCATCAAAGATTTGGAGAGAGAACATTCGAGATGGCTCTTGAGATATACTAATGTACATGTACAAAGGCATGAAGAATTAATTCCAATCATTGTCGCCCCTAAGGCCTATAGGGAAAAAGAAGAAAAGGGAAAGAAGGTGAAGTGATTCATATTCTGCCTTTTTCATATTTTAATATAATTATTGTAATACAAAACATTGGTTCCTTGCCATTTGTCACCTTTTTTGAGGAGATGAACCAATTAAACTTCCACTGTAACAATCATCTTAGAATCCTATATGTATTGAAATGAAAGATTAATAAAAGGTCGGCTAATTTTTGGTGTGAAGTACTTGATGTTGGAGAGTCAATTGAATGGTATTTTGTATCAATTATTTTCTGTTCCAATCTGTTAGTTGTTAATTGTTAGTTTGTTCTCTTTTATCTGAATTAAAAAAAGGAATGAATAGAGCTTCATTCTCCTATTTTGAGACATCGAGTTGAATTTGATAAGTATTGTCATCTTAGGTTCAAAAGAGATCCTCTAGGTGTTTTCCCTCAAAGTTAATCTTACTTTCTATGCATTTTATGTTTCTAATTAGTTCAATTTAGTATCAGTTGGTATACACCATTGAATAATTAAATTTTATGAGTTCATAGGATGTATGAATCGATAAACTTAATCAACATCATAAATCATTTGTTGCTTGAGTTGAATTCTGTATAGGTTTGGCTCAGTTTACCTCTCCTATTCTCGGGTTAAGAACATACCATGTTTAGATTTAGGAATAAACAAAATTCATTACAAATCTACAACAAGGAGTTGTACCTAACAATTTAGAGGGAAGTTAGTCTTTTCAAAAGCAACTTTCCAACTGTTGTAATCAATTATTGCTCACAAATTAGGGCATCTAAGAGTTAAAATCATAACAAACAATCTATTTACCAAAAAATGTTCAAGGTTCTCTTCTTTTTTTTTGCTATAGATGAGCATATCATCTAGATACATTACCACAAATCTACCTATGAAGTCCTTCAAGACCTCATTCATTAATCTCATGAAAGTGCTTGGGGCATTTGTAAGCCCAAATGGCATTACAATCCATTCATACAACCAATTTGTAGTTTTAAAAGCACTCTTCCATTCATCACCCTCCTTGATTCTAATTTGGTGATAACCACTCTTTAAATCTAGCTTAGTAAAGTATATAGCACATCCTAAATAGTCCATTAAGTCTTCTATTCTTGGAATAGGGAATCTGTACCTGAGAGTGATCCGATTAATAGCCCTTGAATCTATACAAAGCCTCCATTTTCCTCCTTTCTTTCCTACTAAGACCACTAGGACTGCACGTGGACTAATACTCTTCTTAATCAGCCCTTGGTCTAGTAATTCTTGCACTTGTCTTGCCACTTCCTTATTTTGATCCGAAGTAAGCTTATAGCTTGCTTTGTTAGGCAATGAAGCACTAGGTACAAAATCAATTTGATGGCTAATTGCTCTTTCAGGTGGTAGTACTACTGGTGTACCATCTGAAATAATGTCTTTGAAATCATCAAGAATTTGTTGCACTTCAAGAGGTATTGGCTACAACTAATGGAGAAGAAAATGCCATCCCTTTCAAGAAAGATTGAAGGACTTTCAAAATTCAGTCCTTAATAGAGAATGAAGGGGAAGCTTCCAAGACACCTAGTGTGTTACTTAGCAGTGGTAAAGAGTTATTGCAAGTTTTACAGGATGAGGAGACCATAGGATGTGCAAGTATGGTGAAGATCAAAGAGGGATCTTTAAAACCTATCCTAGCCTAGACTCACAAGCATGAGCTATATGCTCTTATTGTATTCACATACTTCTTAGGAGAAGCTCATCACACCAAAAATGATATGGTAGGAACCTTGGAAGGGTGCTCCTGCACCACCTAGCACACACCCATACTTCCTTTACCGCATACCTAACTATACTACAAATGAAATGTACCAGTGTTGCTCCCTTTAAGATTTGAACTTATCACCTTTCTTTCAAAAGAAATAGACAATCAATATAGTATCTCCATATAATATGTCAAATAATCAAATTTTAAAATATCTTTATTATACGTCCTTGCCACAAATGCCAAATAAATTATCAATAAATCATCATGATTATTTTTATTTTATTTTTATTATTGTTGTTACTATTATTGTTATTGCTATTATGATCTTTGTCACCACCCATCTTTCGCACACCAATAAGTTCACCTATCACTCTACACATTGTAATTTCGACATTTAGTCAAGTTATTCCTCCTCCTCCTACATAACTACTCTTAAACATACACTAAAAAAATAATTAAGATTGGAAAAAATAAGTCAACTTTGATTAAATATTAACACTTTTAGTCTTAAAATCAAATCTTAAAGTCCTGTCCTACAACATTAGTGCTCATTAGCATGGCTTGGATTTTGTCTATTGGGATTTAGTTTTATTAATAAAACAAGAGCTCCAAAAGAGTTGGAGTCCTTGTCTTTGTGGGTAATGGGCTCCTAAATATATGCATTTCAATGAATGGTAAGTTTTAGGTGTAGATGGATTGCAACTAGCATTGCTTAACTAGCTTTGGTTTTAAATCTGTTTGATGGAATTAGTGGAGCATAAATTATTTTTGAATTGGAGAAAAACATTGCTACATGTTACCAATACAGTTCATATTTACATCATTTAATTAAAATTTTCCAATAAATCTTCAATGGTTGTGCCTAAAAGTTTTGAAAACATTGAAATTTACCAAATTCACAATAACTATTGTTTTGGTAGCTTCCTTGAGATTGGGCTCAAGGGATAACAATATATTCAATTAAATATGGATTGATATTTTGTTGCGATTTATTACTTGGAGTAATTGATTTGAAGTCAAACACATAATATTAATGTGATAGTTGTGTTTGCGGTCATCTGGAAGAGTATATGTGATTGTTGGGGCCAAATTAATATATTGTTATGGTTAGCATTTCTAAATGGTACAATACATTATTCAGATGCTTATACAATAACACAACCTAATTGGGATTTTTTAAAGTTAACGATGCCAATTGCACACAATTTTTTTAGATGTACTTCTTCCTTTCCTTTTTGTTCAGTGACAAAAGAAACAAAAACAAAAACTAAAAAATGTTTCAACAATACAAAGACCATTGTACATTGAGGAACGTTTAGTGCCTTTAAAAATTGCTCATATACTTGTTTTCGAATCTTGTTAATTGTATTGAGCAAAAATGCTTGAGGAATTTTGGGCATTGTTCATTACAAATTTTGGGCACTCTACATTAAAACTATTGCACAACTGATGCTTCCATTCCTATAAATTTCAGAATAGAAAATGTATATAAATAATTTCGTATATATGATTTAGCTACTGCTAAAAAGAACAGCGCTGGATTTTTAAGAGGAACCCTAAAATCCACCAGAGAAAAGTGGACGAGATCCATGTCACTACGGAAGTCTAACTCTTACCCAGACAAATACTACTAGAATTTAAATACCCATAAGCAAATATTGATAAAAAAACATAGATGAAAAAGGTCATTGATGAATGTTTGGGGTATTACCATAAAATGTGATAATGAGTGACTGAAAACTGAAACTACAACGTAATGAACCAAAACCCTTCACAATCTTGACTCTGTTCTATCAAACTCCTCTGCAATGCAACAATGGCCCGTGCAAATCAAACATATGAGCTGTCCAAAAACATCCCTCTGTCTATGTTCAAAATATCATAATCTGATTGCTACAGTATGTTATATTGATTTTATGTCAAAAATACTGGTAGACAAATGAAAAAATATGATGTCGGTCCAATTAATGCAATTAATTTCTGTTCGGACTTCCTGACATGTAATAATAAATACATCTTTATCTCTTAGTAATGAATGCATCTTTATCTCATGCTCCGTGTCCTGTCAAAATTTAATTCTATTTTTGAATCTGAAAAAAACTTGAAAACCCCACTAAATTTGAATTCCTCCAATCAAAAATTAGGAATATCTATTTAATAATTGCTTTTTAAAATATTGTCCTCCGAACTTTAGGATATGACATCACCGAAAACATTAGATCCCTAACAACCAAGCGTTCCGACCGACGTATTTTTTTTCCCCACATCACAATCGCGTAAAAATAGAAAGCAGCGCCAAAGTCAGCTGATATTACCGTAGTGGACAAAAAGTCAAATAAGCTGACGATAAGACCATGGCTTGTGGCCTATTTTCCGCCAGCGATATCTAATTCACACTAACCAATAGAGAGAAGCTCATGGCTTCAATAATGCAGAAATCTTTTGAGTACTTTTCAACATTTTCGTTATTTCTTTAGCCCACTGTAGCCACCTTTTCTTTTTTCAAGTAAAGTGGGCCAGGTTTCATATATTATGCATTTGGGTCAGGCTATTGGCTAAGAGATGCATTGGTCAGGCTATTGACTAAGAATGGCTGGATCCACTCTTATGGTGATTAAGTCGCTAGCTTCGGGATCGACAGTCTGAAATTTTATTAAAAAAATTATAAAGAGACCCAAATCCCCCCTCTTTTTGATGGCCATCTCCTTATAAAAATCTGAGAAACTACTTTGTAGGTTTGAGCCTGGTTTGGTTTTTGATTACTAAAACAGACTGACATCATTGATCTTGATGATGTGGAAACTGATGAAGATGGGCTGCCCACAATCATGCCAGTCGATGAGGTGGGAAAAGAGGGTGAAATATGGAGGCAATTGATGGAAAATATAAAGTTGAGCTGGATTGTAATAAACAAGAGAATAGAGGAAGCTGCAAAGCTTTCAAGTTGTAGTCCCTTGGCTGAGCAGAGACAACCGACTTCTAGAGTAAAATTTGTTGTGCACTTTGGAGGCTTATTACCCGCTGTGGGATTTTCGCCTTGCAAGGTTGTGAAATGTATAGTTGAGATGAAATGTAGAGTTTCAGGCACCAGTTTGAAGATGACTGAAATTGGCGTCCAGTTGGAAGACATGAGTGGAAATGATGTTAATGGAAGAAAAGGTTTGGTGATCCTGGGACGAGCTCTACGTTACATGAATTGCAGAGATAATATTGCTTGACAGAAGGGAGGAATTTCCTTGGGATTGTGATAGCCAAGGATTAAATGGACTCATTTTGCATTTAGAGCAAATGCTCATCAATGAGTAGGATTTGCCTGTGTTTGTAGGTTTTCGCCGTTTTATGATTTGTTTAAAAGAGGTTGTCTGTATTTAAGAGCAAATGTTGATCAATGAGTAGAAGTTTATGTAGAATGCTTATTTAGACAGGGAACCCCCACCAAGAAACAGTCATACTCGGGTTTAAAATAAATAAATAAATTAATATGTTGTCCAAAACTGTTGGTGCCTTGCGGGACTTAGGCTATTTCAGGTGCAAAATTCCTATTCAGCAGCCAAATTGGACCTTTTGCATTTATTGAATAAATCGATTAATTGCACCTGTTCTGATAGAGCTAGAATCCCTGTCTATTCATATCATTAGAATATTAGAAATGGAAGAAGTGGTAAAAAATTCTATTATTAAAAAAAGTGACGCTTAAGAGCTTGCTTGTTTGCATAAGCAGAGTTTTCCAGTTACTTAAACATCACACAATAAGTTAGAAATTAAGCTTAGAAAAATAATTTAATTTTGACTATTTAACATGTTTAGTTTAAAAATCAAATTTTAGTATGTGATGTTTAAACCATCTCAACTTTTCTTATTGATATTTCTTCTTATTGATATTTCTTCTAATTTGTTAGGTTCCATTTTACTTAGCTCTCTCCTACTCTTGTTTAGTCTGTTCTGTGAGCTCTTTCATCTATGTTGAGGCTGTTCTATTTTGCCCATTTCATTGTAGCTTGACGTAGCTGTTTGTAATACTATTCTTTTGTCCAATCAAAACGGATTCAGAGAAAAACAATAAATCAACCTCAACCAATTGATCCGAACATTGATTCAATATGTAAATATATTTACAGTCAATAAATCAGATTCACAGTTGTTGGGGAATCGTACTTCTTCAAATATGGTTATTTTGAAGATTGATACACTCAAACATCAAGTTTCATTTACAATCCACTTAAATAAACTACATTGATAGTGATGTAAATTAAGTGCCCAATACAATCTAGATTCCATGCAAACACCAAAACTAGCAACAGAAGAAACTAATGATGTTCGCTTCTATCAGGAAAGGGGTTTCTGAGATCTTAAAAGAGCACAGATTTTCAATCTGATAACTCATCCCCACTCTGCACCTTAATTCGAGTTGAACTTCACAACATCAGACCTTAATAGGTATAAAATCAAATAGATTTCACGTGGGACAATAGATATATTAAATTAAGCTTGATGTACATATCAGTTGTAGTGATGGTTGTCACTCTTAATTCATAGAAATAGGTTGATGCAAAAACTAAGACCACAGAGGTAGAGAACAAGTATACAGGAGTATTGAGATGAACAATCACATGGCTAAAGTCCTTAGTTGTTAATGCAGGACAGAATCAATTTATTCTTTCCAAAGGTCTTTGAATTGAAGGGTGTAAATAATACAAACAGATTGACAAAATAAAATCTAATTAAATTTCACATGCATGATCTATCAAACATAAATAAGAAAGCGTGAGTTGAACAAGGATACTAAAAATACATAAAAATAATGACATTCTACCACAAACACATAGTAAAATATTTTTAAAAAGTTTTACATGGACAATGCTAGAATATGTTCCTCTAATGCTTCTCGTGAATCCAAAAGTATTCAACCCAAGACACCATTACAATGTTAATTGTGGGAAGCATAATCCTTGGTAAAAATTTGATATATGCCCTCCAACGCACAAGCAAAATGTATAGTTAAGGTCACTAGGCAAGATGATAATATCTAAGTGACAACATGATAATTCAAACTTCTATTTAGATTGTCAACTATTAAAAACAAATGATGATATCAAGTGAGAACATGATAATTTAAGTTTGTATTTAGATAATTTAGGCTTCTATTTAGAGTGTCAAGGAGACATTTTTAAAAAACAAATGTAAAGATACTAGTACATTCAGATGCAAATGTGCACAACCTTGTGCAATTAGTTATTGGAGAAAATATAATATTGTTGGGTGGGCAGAGGCACACAAGAATAAAATATGAAATGCAATGAATGTGCTGTAGCACAATATTTGATTGCCTTTTTATTGATTAAGCAAAATGGATACACAACACTCCCTTTTATAGGCAAGTTTACAATCTCTAGAAATTTCTAACATTTGCCGACAAGAAAATTATCTACAGAATTCTGGAAACTACTACAGATGACACAACCTAAACCTAAACCTAAACCTAAACTTCTAGAAATATTTATTGATGGATTAGAATAGAAATTAATATTTCTAACACTCCCCCCTAATTTCTACTATTACAAAACTTCTTTAATATTTACAACTCTTAGAATCTCATTCAAAATTTCAAACTATACTTGTGGTAAGGCCTTGGTGAAGATATCTGCAAGTTGCTCCTTTGATCTGCAATGCTGTAGATTAATTTCTCTACTATTAACTAGCTCTCTAATGAAGTGATACCTTGTGTCAATGTGCTTTGTCCTCTTGTGAAACACATGGTTCTTTGAAAGTGCAATAGCAGACTTGTTATCACAATAGAATGTAGTAGGTCCATCTTGAGCTTGCATTAAGTCTTTCAAAATACTTCACATCCATACTACTTGACATGATGTTGTTGTTCCTACTACATACTCTACTTCAGCTGATGAGAGAGTTACTACAGGTTGCTTCTTTGATGGCTAAGCTACAACACTCATCCCAAGATGAAATGCATATCCAGATGTGCTCCTTCTATGCTCAGTATTCCTTACAAAATCACTATTTGTATATCCAACTAACTGAAAATAATTTGAAGTAGAATACAAAATGCCATGATTCATAGTTCCTGCAATATATCTCAAAATCCTTTTTCCTGCCGGCCAATGTGAGGTCTTTGGTGAATCCATGAATCTAGAGATTAAACTCATTCCATACATAATATTTGGTCTAGTAGTAGTGAGATACATCAAACTACAAACCAATCTTTTGAATATAGTTGAATAAAAAACTTTCTCAATATCTTCTCTATTAAGTTTGCTGCCTACTACCATAGGTGTAGAAACTGGATTGCAATTTATCAATCTAAATCTTTTCAAAATATCTTTTTCATATTTACTTTGACAAATGAAGATTTCCTTGTCATTTTGAGTAACTTCAATACCAAGAAAATATTTCATCAATCCTAAATCTGTCATTTCAAATTCCCTTTTCATTGTTGATTTAAACATTTCAATAGATAAATTGACTATGAAGATCAAATCATCAACATATAAAAAAAAATCAAAATCTGACCTTGTTCATTGATCTTGGTATATAATGTAGGTTCACTGGTGCTTCTCTTGAATCCATCTCCATCATGTATGAATATATTCTATTGTACTAGGTTCTTGGAGCTTGCTTCAATCCATAGATCACCTTCTTCAACTTATAGACTTTGTCTTCATGTTCTCTTATTTCATATACTGGTGGTTGCTGCACATAGACTTCTTCATCCAAATATCCATTCAAAAATGCTAATTTAACATCCATTTGGTGAACCATCCATTTATTTTTAGTTACAATAGCTAATACTATTCTGACAGTATCAAGTCTTGCTATAGGTGCAAATGTCTCATTATAGTCAACCCCATATTCTTGTGAAAATCCCTTAGCAACTAACCTTGCCTTATATTTGTCTACATCTCCATTAGCTTTAAACTTAGTCTTATAAACCTATTTTACACCAATGCAATCTTTGTTCTTAGGAAAATCAACTAATTTCCATGTATCATTTCTCTCAATTGATTCTATTTCATCATTCATTGCATTAATCCAATATTCTTCCTTAATTGCATCTTCAAAATATATAGGATCTTGAGAAAATAAAGCAAAGTTTGATTGCAAATCTATTTTACTTCCTTGATCATAAATCTCTTTCAAGCTTCTAGTTTTCTTGCTTGTAATCCTTGATCTCAACTGTACAAGTATAGGGTTTGAATTATTACTTGTGAATTTGAAGATTCTCCATGCTCAACTTCATTTTCTAAGTGATCTCCTTGTGGACTTCATGGTGGAGTTCCTTCTTGGTCACTTGGTTGATTCTCTTGATCTTCATGATCCTTTTTATCCTTCCCATCATATGGTATTGTTGCAGCACCTGTAACATTCATATCTATATTTCCAGCCCAAGATTCATCCTCTTTAAATACAACATCCCTACTCACAATGACTTTTCTGGTGATAGGATTAAACAACCTATATGCCTTAGATTGCTCATCATAGCCAACAAAAATTCATTTCTCAGTCTTATCATCTAACTTACTTCTAGTTTCTTTAGGAACATGTGCATATGCAATACAACCAAATACTTTGAGATGAGAAACACTATGAATCTTACCACTCCATGCTTGTTGTGGAACCATGTCTGTCACAATCTTTGTTGGACTCCTATTCAAAATATAAACAACACAAGAAACTGCCTCAACCCAATACTCATTAGGAAGATTTTTACCTTTCAACATGCTCCTTGCCATCTCCATTATTGTCCTATTTTTTCTCTTTGCAACACCATTTTTCTGTTGTGTGTAACTGGTAGTACATTGCTTTTTGATTCCATGATCTCTGCAATAATCTAAAAAATAATTTGACTTATACTCTCCTCCTTTATCAGATCTCAATACCTTGATAGGTAAACCACTTTGTTTCTCAACAAAAGCCCTAAATTCTTTAAATTTGCCAAAAGTTTTAGATTTGTATTTAATAAAGTAAACCCATGTCTTTCTAGTAAAGTCATCAATAAATGTTAAGAAATAAATGCTCCCCCTAATGATGACATTTTCATTGGACCACATATATTCGAATGTACAATTTCTAAAGGTACCCTTGCTTTATATGGCATTCCTTTTGGAAAACTCTCTCTATGATGTTTAGCAAAATACAACTTTCACATGGACTTAATGATGCTTCAATTGGGGGTAAGCCTTTTACCATTTCCTTTCTTTACAATAAAGATAATCCTTTGAGATTTAGATGACCATACCTAAAGTGCCATATCCATGTTTGACCTTGACTTGCTGCCTTGAAACTTACTGCAACTTCCTCAGTCATATTTCTCTTTATCTGAAGTGGAAACATTCTATTATTTGTCAGTTCTACTCTTGCAATCACCATGTTAATAGGAGGCATATCAAATATAGTGCATAATTTTTTCTCAAAAGTAACTCTATAACCTTTTTGACTAAACTGCCCCACACTTATAAAATTATGTTTCAAACCAAGTACAAAGTATACATCAGAAATAGATTTCTTACCATGCTTTGTTATAACATTGATTGTTCCTTTTCCACTCACTTCCACTATCTCATTATTTCCCAACTTCACTTCGAATTTAATTGATCTATCCAAACTTTCAAAAAAAAATTCATTGCCTGTCTATGATTGCTATAACTGTAGACACCTAAATTTGATTACACCACTTTGGTAATCCTATTTAGTTATCTCTAAAGGCATCATTAATTAAATTTTTATTTAATTAATCCTTTGCCATCCCCTGGCTGATTAATTTAATTAATCATCTATAGTCCTAATTGATAAATCAAATAACCTATTATTTATCAATTAAATCCTATTCTTCTATCTAATTCCAAAATCCTCATTTATTAAATAAATCTATTTGATAAATAAAACCCTCAAATCTAATAAGCCCCTAACTTATCCCTAAACCCTCTTTTTAGCCTAATCCACCCCATCCACCCATACTAACCTAGCTTAGCCACTAACTCACCCACCCTCATGAATGCCATCCACTTGCAAATCTCTAACATCCCTAATCTAATCCTAAACCCAAGCCTAATCCACCCCCTAATGTTGTCACATTCCCTAAGAAAGCTTAAGACTTTCCTAAGCCAAGGAAAGTCAACAATCTCAATTCCCCTCAAAATATCCCAACCACTAAGCTTTGAATGCTCTTACAAAAGCCATAAAGACTCTTACAAGCTCTTACAAGCTCTTACAAGCCATAATGAAGGGTCTTTATGAAGATATTATCCTTTGAGCCTCCTTTGTTGACTCATCCTTCCCCTTTCCTCCATCCACTCACCTTGTGACATGTGTCACTCCCTGATTGGTGCTAAACAAGCACAATCCATGTGCTCCCCTTTGAGTGCATCCTAGCCCTGCTTAAGCTTTCATCTTTCCTTCCATCTTAGCCCTCCATCCCTCAAGCCCTTAGCCTATAAATTGAATCCCCTCCCAAGCCATTTCATCACAATCCATCAAGTAAAGTTATAATGCCATTTTGAAGCCAAATCCATACTTTTGCATGCATCCACACCAAAAATCCCAGAAATTTCCATTGAAGCTAGTTTGAAGCTTGAGCATACATCCCAAATCCTATCAAATAGACTCATCCCTAAATCAAGTGACCATCCTCATTGGGAGAGCCATTCCATGGCTCATATTCTCATTTGAGGGTTTCACTTTGTCTCTCATATATGTTATGTCTTTTATGCTAGTTAATGCTTTTGTTTTTTGGATAGATTAGTATTACTTGCTAACATATTTCTCATATACAATAACCACTATCTAAAAACCAAAAATCATTTGTGCTCTCTTGAGCTACATCACAAGTAATGAACAACATCTCAGAACTACTCTTAGAAAAAATTGAATTTTGTTTACTCATATCAGCTTGTTTCCTTTTACACTCATTTGAAAAATGTCCAAACTTCTTGTAGTAATAACATTGAATATTTGATTTATCATACCTTTGTGATGTATGGTTGTTATAGCTTCCCCTTGAATAGGAGTATTGATTTCTTCTTCCTCTGGAATCTGAACTCCTTTCTGTTTTTTGAAAATTATTTCTGCCTCTTCCTCTTCCTCTAAATCTAGCATTTCCTCTTCCTCTGCCTTTGCCAAATGTCATTTGTGTTTTGAATGCATTCTCCAGTGAATTATCATTATGCTTGTTCATCTTATCTTCATGATTATACAATGATCCAAACACCTCATCTATAGACAATGCTGTTAAATCCTTAGATTCTTCAATTGCAACCACAACATTATCAAATTTAGGAGGCAAACTTCTTAAAATCTTTTCTACAAATTTTTGGTTAGAAAGCTCATCACCATTCATCCTTACTTGATTAACCACGTTCATAACATGATTTGAAATTTTTTCTATAGAGTCAGAATCCTTTTCTAAGTGCTTGCAACTTAACAATATTTACCTTACTTGTACCTTGATATGTAGTCTCAAGAATGTCCCAAGCTTGCTTGGCTATAATAGCTGGCTTAATTTTTCCAAGAATTGAGTCATCTAGAGCTTGTCCAATAATTTGCAAAGTTTTTTTACTCTTTTGCCTATTCTCATCAAGCTTTTTCTTTTGGTTAGCATTTAAACTAGACTTATCTATAGGTTTAGCATAAGTAGTTAAGACTATATCTAATAACTCATAGGAATCAAATATAAGCTTCATTCTAAAAGCCCAATCATCATAATTCTTTCTAGATAACATTGGAATTGAAACCTAAAAACTCCCTAAAGCCATGCCTGATAGAAACTTATAAACAAAATTCACATATATAACAAGTACCCTAGATAGGGCAATAAGAAACTTATAGATCTCACAATAACATTCTCTGCTATAGTCCTCCTTATGCACAATCCTTCAAACACCTCTTCTTAACCAAGCTCTAATACCACTCTAATGGGTGGGCAAAGGCACACAAGAATAAAATATGAAACACAATGAATGTGCTGCGGCACACTAATTGATTAACCAAAATGGTTACACAACAATCCCTTTTATAGGAAAGTTTACAATCTCTAGAAATTTTTGACATTTGCCAACAAGACAATTATCTACAGAATTCTAGAAATTAATATTTCTAACAAATATATGTATCTAGGAGATGTAGATGTTTATGAGTGCAAGAAACTACATGTTGGACTCTAGTGTAGAAGAAAACTTATAATAACAAATTTTTTTCTAATCAATTGGTTGCATTATTTTGACCTACACACACACACATGCACACGGTCACGTGCACACGCAAACATGCACAAACGCGCACACACCCATGCACACGTGCACGCGCGCGCACACACACACACACACACGGCATAGAAGAACAAAGAAAATAAGAAAATAACATCATATCCCTTTACATAGAAAATTGAATCTAATAACTGATTGCCCGCATGATAAACTTAATTGAATCTAATAACTGATTGTCCATATGATAAATTTAATGACTTTTTTTTTAAAAATATAATTATTTCTTTTAGAAAAGAAAAATATTGAGTTGTAATAAACTTTTAAATTATTTACTTAGTTTAGTTTATTTCTAATTGTGAAAAAGTTAAGTACAAATTATTTTTAGAATTTTTAGATAATTTGTAAATATAAATAAATTATTTTATTTTAGTTTGTCATAATGATTTCTTTGGGTTTTGGGTTTTTAAAAATTGTTTCCTACCTTGACAAAGATGCGACCTTTAATTTAACAATGGTAAATAAAATAACAATAATTGGATACTCTTATGAGCTTCAGAGTCAAAGACTTAATGAAAGGAAAGAAAAGAGAGTCATTAATGGCATGAAGAACAACGAGAATTGTATATTAGAGTCTAAGGCAAAAGAAAAGACAAGTGAAGCTTTTAGTGGTGTGTTGTGGAGCAGTTGAGATTTTGATATTTCAAGGCTTGTATAGTTTTGTGGTAATGGGTTTGAGCAAGAGAGAAGAGATAAATATAGATAGATAGGGATATAGAAAGGAAGGGATACAAATACATAAGAGAGGTAGCAATAGTGTAATGCCTTACTTGGAGATCCTTGGAACAAGGATGAAATACAAGCCAAGATAAAAAAAAAATTGAACAAGTATGAGTACACATGACAACATCTTACACATATCACATAGATCACAATGGAAGACTTAACCACCATCAGGACAACCAATGAATCTCCAAATGCCACTACCTGAACTGACACACACACAACAGGAAACAAAAACCCAAAATGACAATAACACAAAGAATCTAAGATTTATCAAGGCATGGAAAACTAAATAAAACCCAAAAGATACTAGAATCACCAAAAATTGATCCTCGAAAACCAGTGGAGATGACCCCTATTTTTTATGCAAGGACCATGGACTGACAGATTATCACGTGAGAATGTGCAACATGCCATATGAGGAAATACCTTCCATGCAAGGATTTGCACCAAATGACATGAGCAAGTACTTGGAAAAATAGCCAAGACACCCAAAACTGGTGTTGGGTTTTGTGCGAGAAAGTGTCAAAGGCCATGGAAGGAAACCCAACACACCACCCGACATCTTGCATTCTCGTGTGAGATTCCAAATCAGCAAGCCATAAAATATTAATTTAAAACAAAATAAATAATTTTCCTCCACATTAGGGAGTATTGGATCCATATCTCGAGGCAAGGACACTCGAACAATAATACAAAGATGGAAAACCAGAATTGGAATCTAACGAATAAACATAATAGTGAAGGGAAGGTATAAAAGGTAACATCACAGTGTACTAAAATAACATCACAATAAATTGAAACAACATCGTAATGAATAGTGCAACCAAACTAAGTACGTGGTTCCTCCCAACCATAATAACATCATAAGGCCATCGTGGGCCCTAGCCATCCCCCATGCATAACATCTTGAGCTACCGATTAGATCATCAATGCTGACTTACGAGGGTGTCACTACTAAAATGTGTTACAACATAAGCATTAGGAAATCTAACATGCTAGAAGTAAAGCATAAGATAATCCTATAGATCAACTTATCATCTACATATGCTAAACATCATAATAAGGAATACGTCAATACTAACATCATCTAAACATGATATAAAAGCATTCCAATGAAAGCATAAGTCACAAGAAAGCATACTCCAAAACCAGAAGTACCAAGTAAAACCATCTAGTAATGGTCGCATTGGGATAGTGGACCATCTCTGTAAACTAGTCCCCAATAGTGGTATATGTAGCTATGCCTCCCAACCACATGGAACCCATAGGTCTACTCCCATCATACTGATGGAGACAAAGATCCAACCAAAAATGCACATAAAGCAATTGTCCATAGCTAACACCCATGCTAGATAGTATGATGATTGAAACCAAGAACATAGACAATGCATAAACTACAGGTCTTAGTTAGACACTCAATGGGCTACTAAGTAGGCGCTGACATTATGGAGAGTCACTTGGCATCAACAAGCCCAAGCTGGTACTAACAGCTCTCCACTTCCTAATGGAAGCGGCACATATTGAATCCTTTTTATTATCTTTAAGTTTTATTATTACTCAATGTTTTATTTAGTTATCACTTGTTTACAAAGCTTTTTCATGCTAACCCTTAAGAAATAGACACTGGGTTGTAGAGATAGAAGCCCCCTCCATATGCTACCCTACCCTACCCATGCTCATCCAACAATGAGTTCCCATAGGCATGAAAATTCCCAACCCAACCCCAATGATCATAACTTCTAGAAGTACCACAAAAGATTGGGCCTCACAAGTCACCTGACAAATGTACGCGCACATACTTGTGTGTGGCGCATCACCATCATCAAGATCATAGCACAAATATTGGATGAGAACACAAATGCAGAAAGTCACTCAACCAAAAAAAGACTTGGGAGGATGGATGCAACATGCATCCCAATGCAACAATGGTCTGATTGACATCCAAATGGATGATCTAGGTCCATGACCAAACTCATGCCAAGAAAATATGAAAAAATAGGGTGGCACGCAAAATGAGGTAAAAACCCCAAAAAATAGAAAACTTTGAAATTAAAACCCTTTTGGTCCTTGGGTACAAAACCCCAAAAATCCAATAATATTTGTGTTCGAACACAATATGAAAAAATGGCCAGCATAACAGTGTGAAACCCTAAACCCCCATCCCAAAAATAGGGAAAATGTTTAGACTCGACGAATTGGGTAGAACCAAAAAATAGAAATGAAGGGGAAAACTAGTTTTCAACCTCCTAACAAACTACTACAAAAAATAGAAGCAAAAACTAAGCAGAAACAAGAAATGAGAAAGCCCTACCTGACAACAAAAGGGGCTAAAATTGAAAATAACACAATAAAATAAATCACTTGCTAAAACTGCCAAAAATCATGGCAAAGCGAGGTCTACCCAAGCAGGATCTAATGAGGTTGACCTCATGGAAATCCCACACCCACAGCTCCCGCAACGTATAGAAATGCAATCCTCTAGAAGAGGATTCTCAAAAAAGCTCTCAAATTTGTATTTTCAAAAAGTGAGAAGTGAGAAAACAAATCCCTTTTTCAATACTTATTCACTTTTCAAGTGAATAATTGATTAGGGAAAATAGCCAGTTAGACTAGCTAGACTCCGAATTGATCCAACCGAAAACATGTTATTCTTCATAATGAGAATTCACCTAAGGCAAAGCTACTAGAAATCAAATTCAATAAGATTTAAATCCCTAAAACCCAAAATCAGAAAAAATCCCTTAACAACTTTCATGACAATGTGAACCTCTAAATTCATAAACATGCTTACTAGTCTAATCACATAATGCCGACGAGTTCAGATTTAATAATAACCAAAACATTTAATTAAACAACTAAATAAGGATACGTCGAACATAAATGGATGATACTGGTAAAATATGAGTAGCTGAATCACTAACTCCATGTGCCACTACGAGGGATATAAATCCTACACACTAAAATACACAATCAAGTGCAATTGCATATAATAACATAGTCGAAGTAATAAATGCATTAAATAACTAATTTAACCATTTATTCAATTATATCTAAATAATCCATTTACATCACTCACATTTGTATAAAACATACTAAAGCAAGAATGAACTAAATAACCAAAGCATAAAATCCATCACATGGCATAATCAAAAAACATGTCCAAATACTAGATAATCAGATATCATCATAGATCAACTATCATCTCAAAATGGCATCAACATGCAAATACGATAAACTGAACAACATAGCAGTAAAGCATCTATGATACTAAATCAAAGTATAACATCCAACCCTTAGGTCATCCTAAGGTACATATAATAAGAGTATCAAATATCTCTCAAATAAAAAATAGACAACCTATATAGACTGCAAACATGAGAGGCACTACAAATAGTGTGATATAGACATAGGTATCTAAGAAGACTTTGATAGGGATGGAAATAAATAAAGGGACAAACAAATAGAGAGAAGATAGAGACAAATATAGATCATGATTGTGTGTGTGTGTGTGTGTGTGTGTGTGAGAGAGAGAGAGAGAGAGAGAGAGAGAGAGAGAGAGAGAGAGAGAGAGAGAGAGAATATGAGACATATAAAGTTAATTTTTTATATATATATATATAGATAGATAGATAGATAGATAGATAGATAGATACAAGGGAGGGAGATAGAAGGAATGCAAATTCAGGGAGAGGATTGAGTATGAATTGAAATGTAATTTAATACAAATAAAATCCAAGTAATTGAAGGCAAAGCCCACCTTAATTAATACTATATCTATAATTGTGTGTGTGTGTGTGTGTGTGTGTGTGTGTGTGTGTGTGTGTGTGTGTGAGCGAGAGAGAGAGAGAGAGAGAGAGAGAGAGAGAGAGAGAGAGAGAGAGAGAGAGAGATTTTTAGATGAATATAGAATGAGGATGGATAGAGAGATAGATATAGATTGAGAGGTAAAGATAGAAATGAACACATAGAGAAGAAGAGATAGACATGAAGAGATATATATGGTGAGATAGATCGATAGAGAGATAACAAGGATAAATGAAGTGACATTAAAAAAATGGAGAGGGAGATAAAAAATGGAAGAGAGCAATGGAGGGAGATGGGTAGAGATAGAGGGATATGGAGAGAAAGAGAGAGAGAGAGAGAGAGAGAGAGAGAGAGAGAGAGAGAGAGAGAGAGAGAGGTGGGGGTAGGTGGAGGAAGAGATAAGGAGATATAAGGAATAGAAAGAGGGCAAGGTGCATAGGGAAGAGTAAGAGAGATAGAGAGTAAGGAGATAGAGAAAGCTATGGAGATGAAGATTGACAAAAAGAGGGATATGGAGGGGGAAGAGAAAGATAGAAATAGAGATAAAGAGAGTGATGAGATGGGAGAAAACTAGATAGAAAAATAGAGATAAATTGGTAGAGAGGATGAGAAGCTGAGACACATAAAGGGACAAATACTAAGTTGACTTTCCTTATCTCTATGATGTACCCACTCTAAGGTGAGATTGCTAGTATTAACAAGGGACGCATAGCATCTAGTTCCTGTCGATTTATTTTAGAGAGTGCATTAATATTTGTAATTTTGCATTCTTTAGATTTATAGAGTGTTTCGTCTATTGTTTTTTTTTGTTTTGTTTACACTTACATTAATTAAATCTATATGGTTTGAGGTAAATGTAGTTTTATTTTCTTGAATAATGTTTAGTCAAAATATTTTTTTGGACTCTACAAATTGTGTACATTAATTTTTCTTTTAAATATATGTAGAAGTAGAAATAGTTTCTATAGCTTTGTACAACTAATTTTAGATGGTTGAAAGAGCGAGTTGGAGTTTTTGCAAAACAATATAATGAAGAAGTGCTTTTAGTGAAGCCTCTACTATGTTCATCAATATTAAGATACATGAAATTAATTTGATGAGGATTTAGAATTATTGTAACAAATACCCCATTAAAATTTGTAAATATATTAGTTTTTACATATGTTATTGAATACATTTTTATTTTAAATGCATGTCATATGTTTATGGTACAAATTAGTAACTTTTAATATCTTAATTGTGGTAATTTTTTTCAATGAAACAGTGGACATAACACACATTTAATGCTGAGCACTATTTTTTTTGTTGGAACATATATTGGATAGATTGTTCTTTTTTCTTTCAATATATATATTTTTTTATGGAGATATGGAGATCAATTTTGAATTTATTTAGGAATAGTATCATCCATTGATATAGCAATTTAACATGAAAATTCACTACTTTAGCTATTAGTAAAGCAATGTTTTATCTTCAATTAAGTGTTATTCATTTAGTCATACATACATGAAGAGTGGAAGTATTATTTCTAGAAAAGCTAAATACTATCTCAAATATTTGGAAGTGGATACTGTGGTGAATTAATGAAAATTTTTATAGAAATTGTAGTAGTTGTGGGCTTTCGAATCTGAGTGAACTGAGAAAATGGATAGCATGCTATAATAACACCAGCAAGCCAACAACCAAATCCCTCAATTCATGGAAAAGCTAGTGTGCAAATATAATATTTCTAGCCTGTGTTAGATCTTGTGCAACTAAAAACATTTAATTAAGTTGATAGGCTCATATGTGGGAGCTTTGCTCTCGGTTTTTATAAATTTCAGCCAGAAAATTGTCAGTCCCACCGAAAAATTTTCAGCTCACAAAAAAATATTTTTATTTTGAAAAAATAAAATAAAAAATTAGAAACTATTATTATAAGTTATTTCATTGTGGTTATTACTAATTTGAATTTCTAAATTTATTGTCTTTTCATTTGCATGTTATCTTTGTTTAAATTTGCATATAAATTGTGTTATTGCCTTTGAATTTTTTATTTTTTGTGATTTCTTCTAATAATTTTTTAACCCTCTTTTTTGAAAAATTTCATTGTCCTTTCAAAATAATTTTAAAAGCTATTTATAGTGAAAATGTTTATTTTTTATTACTAGATGAATAGAGAGACCCATTTATACTCTTGATAGATTAATTTATTTTAATTGTACAATGTAGTTTGAGAACAAAAAGATCTATTTTAAAATTCTTTTTCTTTAAATATTTCTGAAAAATTGCAAATAATTTGATAGTCAACTATTATAAAAATGAATTTGAGATTATAATTACAAAGAATTATAATAATTTTATCACAATGTGTTTTCTCCTCAAGACACACAATGTTCTCTAACATTTTAATCATTGTAAACTAAAAGTACATTATGAAATTGATGAGTACATTAAGGTTGAGGTTTATATATATATAATAATAATTTTATTTAATTATCTTGAATCTCCCATTATATTTGTGTTTTGTTGTCGTTGATTCATTTTTAAGAATTGAACTATTTTATTATTTTCTTTTATTTATCTATAATAATATAAAAATTTATTTATTTCTTATTTATGTTTTATTATGGTAAACATCATTTAATATAATATTTTTTCTTTTTATAAATTACTTTCTTTCCAAACCTTTTCTCAGAGTATAATAATAAATTAAAAGCATAGCTTAAACTTTATTGCCCACCTAAACAATGTATGGTATGTTTTAAAAAAAACTTTGTAAAGATAAGGTGCATATTTTTAAATTTAATAAATTATTTTTTCACAAGAAAGTTTGCTAAAAAATTAGTTTTATTTTGTACTATTTTATTTTTTAAGTGAAAAATAATAAAGAATTTAATATTTATTAAATCTATTTTATTATTATTATTTTCAATTTAATAATTAGTTATGAATTTTTTCTTTTTATTATTAAAAATATATTTTTAAGTCCACTTAAATCTTATTTTTAAATTCTAAATAATAAAAATTCACACAATAATGAAAATTTCATTAATTTTATTTCAAAATTTTATCATTTTCTTTTTTAATTCTACAAGTATCTATTTTTTGTTAGCACTATGATTTTTAGAGTTTGCGTGTTGTAGATGTTTAAATTTGGAATATATTATTATTGTAATTATATAAAAATAATTTTATACAAATTTTGATTTTTGAAGAGTTTTTGCTTTATTTGTATTTTTATTTGTTTTAATTTTTTCAATCAAATTATGTTTTATCATATTTTATTCTTCTTAATTTATGATTGTAATAAATTATAGAATGCAATATAAAAGATAGACTACAAAAATTATATAACTGAATTTTGTTCTTAAATATAATTGAGCCGATAAGCTTATATGTGGGAGCTTTGCTCTCGGCTTTTACAATTTCTCATCGGAAAATTGTCAGCCTTCCCAAAAAATTGTTAGCCTAGTTGACAAAAATCACTTATGATTATTTTGAGTTGCTTTCCCATAATTTTAAATTTATTATAAATTATTTTTCTTTCCTTTAAATTCCTTTCTATTCTTATCTGGTTTCTTCTCTATTTTTTCCCTCTTGTATTGATTGGTTGTATCAAAACATTTCATTTGAACTTGTTTTGTCCTTTCTTATGCACAATCATTTTAGGTTGCATGTCTTTAAATTGCCCTTCTACTAACTGTGGCATTTATTAGACTTGTTCATTTTCTCAGATCTCTAGTTGTTTGGGACACTTACATTTTGGATAATTGGATTTAAATCAATTTGTTTTAATAATTTTTCATCTTTAGATATTTTTGTGTTCTCTCTAAGAAATAATGAAATCCTCTTTATCATGGATGTGACTTGTTAATGTCGAGCTCCATTCTTACAAAATATCTGAACATTTCATTTATGTTGGGCACTCACTATTAACAAAAGCATAGGCTCTATAGATAAAAATAAAGAAATACACTTTCTATCATTGTTATTTGGTTTGAATCTTATATTAAGAATGTTTCTATCTTTCTACATGAGTAAATAGATAACTATCAATAATATCATCTTATTGTAGTAAGAAACATTGTATTTTGACCCATGTGTCATTGCATTTATCAGAAATAGTTTTACATGTTTCATCCTTCACATCAAATTCTCATACTCCATCCTTTTGGTGCATTGAAATTTTTTGACCATCATGGTTTCTCTGTTTCCTCTAATACCAATGGCTATTGTGATACACATTGCCAGTTTTGAATAGTAGCATTCACCTCAAAGTCTAATCATAACCATCTTAAAAATCTTCCATATTTCTGTTAGTTTAAAATTGCATATGTACAAAACATAAGTAAAACAAGAACACACAATATTACTTATAATTGATTAAATGATTTTAAAGACCATAGACCATATGTTAGTTTATTTGGATTTGAATTTCTTACTCATGTTTATATTTATGTAAATGAGATTATACATCATAGACATTCAATTCAAATGGAAATTTTTGAATGACAATTAATAAGGCAGAATTGTTATTTAATAAGAAAAGTGTGGACTTTTGTTGGTTCTTTTTAGATTTTGTTTGCAAAATTATTTTTATCACATGCTCGAAGAATGTTGACAAAGGTTGTTGAACAAAAAATTACATTGAAAAGGAAAGAACAAGAGTTTTGATAATATACAAAAAAAATATATACAAAAATATAGAAATGTTCTATTACTATTTAGATCTTAGTTATAAATTAACTCTTAATTTATTCATTTAAGATTTTAAAAAATCATGATTAATTTCAATTTTGAAATATGTAAAAGTTTGAATAAAAATCAACTAGAAATATTCTTTATACATTTCAAAAAAAATAGAAAGATTTTATGTCTACATTTTTTTTTAGAAAGATTTTCCATATATCTAGATTTTATTTTTAGATTTATAGACTAATTAAATTTTTAAAAATAGAATGTAATATAATTTTGAAAGTTAAATTGATTTTACATGCAAAAAAGAAAAAAGAATAAAAAGAGTAATTTTATATGTAGATTAATTTCTATATTAAAAATTTCACAACTAAAAAGATATTTTATCCATTTAAAGTCACTAAAATTCTACCATTGTATAGTATAAGTTTCATTATATATATATATATATATATATATAAGGACCATATAATTTGAAGTGCTTAAAAAAAATATATTATGGCAAAAAATAGCAGTCATATGAATAAGAGCAGACATCTGAATTACTTCAGAGTAGACGGTAATGGCATTTCCACACATCCAAGCAGATGCACGAGGAATGGAAATAGGGCAAATCCTAAGAATAATTTTGCAAATAGCCCATGGAAACCTCATTCCCAACACTTTGTGAATAGTAGAAATAAGGCACAATTTTTTTTGGAAACTAGCAATGCTTTCTCCATCCTCGCCGAATCACACAATCAGAAGGACTAGAATCAAGATGCATAGATCAATGGGTTCGTCAGGATAGTTTCGAAGGAGGGGATTAGCCAAAACAAGCCACAAATGTTTCATGTGCACACAATATTCACAATAGAAAGCTAAAATCAATAGATTAGGTTTTTTAACATGACCAAATATTTCATTGCAAGCTACAACATCCTTACTTCATCTTCAAAGGAAGAAACTAGGGTTCCAAAAACTCTGCTTGAAAATCTGGACACACCTATGATTGCATTGGCGAGACCATATGTTCCCCCATTTCGAAGATCAGCTAAGAAAAATAAAAAGAGTTTAGCAAAATCCCCAAAGAACCATAATGTAGATCCAGCAAATACAATTCTAATTCAAAGCAAGGAAAGTGAGGAAGCATGGATTGAATGCAAAAACCTTGGCATTTTTACAATTTGGACTGGATCTAGAAAATAAATTATTTTCATGTCCAATTGGCTGGAAGAAAACTGCCGAGGTCAAGTAAGTATCTCTTACTTTGGTGATAATGTATTATATCTAAATTATTTTGACAAGTTAGTTAGAGATGAGTTAATAAATGTCTCGAAATGTTTGTTTAATGGTCATTTTGTTAAATTTATTGAATGGTCGCCAAACTTTAAATTATCAGAAGAAAATTTTAAGTGCCCTATCTGGTTCATGATGCAATCCCTACCTCTAGAATTAAATCAAATTGAAATTCTCAAACTTATAGGGGTAGCATTAGGAGAATTTATTGGAATTGATGCTTTGTATGAGTCTAATAACATTGCTAAACTTCTTATAAACACCAAATTTAATCAAGAATCCCTAATTCATAAAAAGGTTAAAACTAAAAGGGAAGAATATGAGCTTAATCTACATAAATATAAAGATGACATTTCAGAGATTATCAAAATAGAACCTCATAATGGCATGAGTCTTCAAAACCTACCTCTCAGTTCAGATTTTTGGACTACTTTTCCAACAATCTTCCATTTGAGAAATAAGTTGGGGTTACAATTTGCAAACTTTGAATCATGTTCTCAACTTGAAGATAGAAATAGGGCTTAGCCAAATATAAGGTTTTCAAAGGATGGGGTTCAACAAAAGGATAATGATGTAATTGATCAAAGCGACAAAATGAAATCAATCATAGTCAATGGAAATGCTTCAGTGCCACGCCAAGAGAAAGGAAAAAAAAAAAAAAAAAAACTAAGAAAAATAAGTATCCATCCAAAGCTTTGTCACACAGGTTTGAGGTAGAGGAAAGAGAGGAAACATTTATCAAAGAGGATTTGGAAAATGAAATTACTTTGGCATACAAAAATAAGGGAGCTATGATAGCTCATCCATAAAATATGGAGCAAACATAGAAAGTAGATCACAACAGGGAAATTTAGTCCACTCCACCAGAGGTAGTTATAGTTGTAGTTGATACAGGGAGAGACCAAGGCAAGATATCAGAAGATGCAGAGAAAATGGATTTAGTTGAGGCAGAAAACAACTTACTTTTTGCCCTATCAGAAGAAGTAGATAAAGATAACATATCACCAAAGATAAGATAGGTTTTTCCATGATAGGCTACATAGCTGATACAAAGAATTATAAGATTAGGGGAAAAAGACTACATAGCTGAGGATCTCAGGAGAGATATACTAAAGATTGAGATGGAGGAAAATTCATGGGATTAGTATGAGAAATATAAAGCTAATAAGGATGAGATCAGGATAGACATTGATGATATGTTAGAATTTCATTAGGTAGATTTGGATAAGGATGACATTGGAAGCAAGGTCTATAACAAAATATAAATGGAAGAATTTGGAAAATTAGGGGATATCAAGCCTCCTTCAGTACATAGTCTGATTGATTATCAACAAGATTTAGGTCTACACATGAATCAAGAAGGACTGGGCACCCCAATTTATGGAAAATTAAAAAGGAAAAGGGGAAGGAAATCATTGAAGGAGTTAAGAGAAGCTGATGGACTCTGCAGAGAATAGATCAAAATAGATGAATTACTGAATATTGGGAAGGGGAAGTGCCTTCCCAAGGCAACATGAGGATTACCACATGGAATGCTAGGGGCCTAAATGCCCCTAGAAAAAAAAGGTTAATTAAACAATATGTAAAAAAATTTAATTTAGATGTAATTTTAATTCAAGAAACAAAATTAAATCAGTCAGATAGTCTTAAACTAAATAAGATGTTAGGTATATGGGATTCTCTCTTCCTAGAGGCCAATGGAGCATCCAGTGGTTTAGGTATTATTTGGAATCCCAAGAAAGTAGATTTATATCACCTTAAGAATAGTAGTAATTGGACGTGCATCAAGGCACAGAGCCTTAAATCAGATTTGAAATTTATTTTAATCAACGTTTATGCTCCAAATAGTCCCTTAGGAAAAAATGTTGTTTGGAGTGAATTAAGTTCAGTCTTTCTTGATTATAAAGATTACCCAATTATAATGGGAGGAGACTTTAACACCATTGTTTTCTTGAATGAAAAAAGTAGGTGGGATGCAACATTTAGCACTTTCATCGCTAGAATTCAAAGCATGGATAGATAAAAATGGTATGATATATATCCCTTTAAATAATGGATCTTTCACATGGAATAATAGAAGAAAGGATGATGCCTACATTGCGGAAAAGTTAGATAGGTTCTTTATTTTAGGAAACATATCAAAGAATAATAAAAATTATCACTCTTTCATTATGCCTTATGCAGGATCAGACCATTTCCCGATATGTGTTGACTTGTCTAAACCATCTAAATCTATTAGAAATCCATTTAAATGTGAAAAGATGTGGTTCCAAGACCCAAAATTTTTGGAACTAATTAGGATTTGGTGGATGCAAGCAAGGTTCGTAGGATCTAAAATGTTCATCTTCATTTCTAAACTAAAACTATTAAAAGAAAATATTATTAGATGGAACAGAGAACATTTTAATAATATCTTTAAAGAAAAGGGTGCAAATACCTAGGAATCTCCCTGGAAAAGGGTTCAAGTCACAGTAAAGTTTGGATGGACATGATTGAGAAGGTAGAAAACTAGATAGGAAGATGGAAAGATAAGTGGCTTTCTAAGGCTGGCAAGATTACTAAGATTAGGTCAGTTCTTTCAACTATTCCTATCTTTCCCATGGCTTGTCTACCCATCTCAAGTTGGGCATCTACAAAATTTGAATCAAAACTTAGGAAATTTTTGTGGAAAGATAAGGAAGATGATAAGAGAGTAGCTCTTATCAAATGGGATAATTTATGGAAACCTAAAGAGTTTGGAGGCCTAGGGATTAAGAAGCTTCAGTGGCAAAATGAAGCATTGGGCACAAAAATTATATGGAGGTTATATAAGGAACATGATCACAAATGGGCCAAGATTTTTCACAATAAATATCTTGACTTAACAGACCTAACATCACTTTTCAAGATGAAAAGATTACCTAAAGGATCAAAATGCTAGAACTTTATGGCTAAATGTCGAAATTTGATAAATAAATTTTTATCTCGGGATGTGGGCTTGGGAGACAAAGCTCTATTCTAGGAAGACTCCTAGGATGGGAATCCACCAATCCAACTTCGCTCTTGCCATGAATCCCTCAAACTTAAACTGAAATCTATGTGGGGTAGTAAGGTCAAGGATTATAAATGTAAGGTTTTCTCTGATGGGGTTCTCAAATGGAGGTGTCGTTCAATAGAGAACTTAGGTCTAGATCCCAACTCAGCTAAGGTTTTCAAGAAAATTATCTTTGATAGAAACATCAAGCATTTTGAAAGGTCAGACAATCTCATTTGGATTGGCTCTAAGGATGGTTCATACAATGTGAAACAAGGATATAAGGCTATTGTACATTCTCAGGGCTGAAATCTTATCGAGATGCCATTGAAATTGTGTTGGGATGTAGCCTGTCTCCGAAAGGCTGGATTCTTTTTGTGGCTTGTTATACAAAAAAGAGTTTTGACTATTGACAAACTAGCTAAATATGGTTTCCCTAGCCCTTCCTAGTGTGTTCTTTGCAAACAAGATAATGAATATGTGGATCACTTATTCTACAATTGTCCTTTTGCACTATCATGTTGGGGATGGTTGAGGACTCAGCTTGAGTGGTCCTCCCCTCTACCAAAATCCCTCATGGTCCATTTATCATCATGGCCCACAAACTTGGTTCATGAGGTATACAATAAGATTTGTAATATTAGCCCCTCTATCATCGTGTGGGAGTTGTGGAAGGAAAGGAATCGTCACATTTTTTGGGATAAAGAAATGAGTGTGGATAGGTTGCTTGTTAATTTAGAAGCTTCCATAGTGCAAGTGCTAAATTCTCATCTTAGGAAATCTTTCAAAGAAGAGGGTTCTTTCTCCTTTTGGGATGGACAGATGAAAAATAACTAGTCCAACCTCATTAACCCACCCTTGGTTTACAAATCAAGTAATAAGGAGGCCAGGGCTAATTGCAAGTGGGCTCCGCCCCCACACGGATGGTACAAACTAAATTTTGATAGTGTTGCTAGAGGAAATCTAGGGGTGGCTGGTATTGGTTGCATAGTCAATGATGATTCTAGCAAGTGGATAGCTAAACTAGCCTCACCTTTATCTCCTACTTCTAATAACATCGCAGAATTACAACCTCTAGATAGAGGTTTACAACTCTGCAACAATTTAGGTTTATCTAAGGTTATTATTGAGGAAGATTCTTAGATCATGCTAAATGTAGTTAGGAAGCGAGAGACTCCTAATTGGGTCCTAAATTCAAAACTTAAGGAAGTTCTTGTACAGATAGATCTTTTTGAA
Source organism: Cupressus sempervirens (assembly GCA_028749045.1). Classification (NCBI taxonomy): domain Eukaryota; kingdom Viridiplantae; phylum Streptophyta; class Pinopsida; order Cupressales; family Cupressaceae; genus Cupressus; species Cupressus sempervirens. The sequence continues at coordinate 633,776,203 of CM053793.1, forward strand.
GATATACAAATTGGTCATATATTTTGAGAGGGCAATCAAAAAGTAGATAGGCTAGCTAATAAAGGTGCTAACAACTAATCAATACTAATTTATAATAATCGATGAGTTTTCTAAAGACTCATAAAATAGATGTATTTAACAAATTCATAGTAACCATTGGAGGGATTGATATTTAGGAGTTTAAGGTTTATATTAGCTGGATTAAAGAGTTATTTTTATTATTATTATGGTAAGTCTATCTCTCTCCCATATTATTTCATATCCTCTGCGAATATTGGGAAAGGTTTCCCATTTGTCATCATACTTGCGTATAGTATCCATTAGATATTTGAGTGATCCTAAGTGTGATGACTATGGTTGAATTCCTTGTGATATAAGTTGTATCATTGATACATAAATTTATGTAGATTAGTACTTTTAACTAGTGATATCCAACAAGCTGAGTGTCAACACTAGTTTCCATGATTGTTTTTAAATAACCTGTAGAAATGGCATTCATAGCTAGTTAAGTCTACATACTCCAAGCTGCAACATTTACAACTAGAGATGTGTTGGAGGCTTAATTGCAGAAATAGCTCTAGATGTGTGTCATTTGCAGTTCCCTAGCTAAGTAATCTCCCTATAAAGATGGAGTTGAAAATCCATGTGTTTCATAAGACAGAGAACAGAACCATGGCATTCCTCAGAAGGTCAAACTAGAGAGGTGGAGTCATTTCCTAAAACTAGTGGATGATCTAACCTGATTTTCCATGGGTAGAGCTATAGGAGAACAAGTTTTTTATTACCAAGCCACTTGGAGGACCAATAGTAGCATTATTGGTTCATTTTATGATGTTATGGTGAGGGTTAAGATAGAGTGCAAGGAAATTGTTAAACTATGCTCTAATATCTTCACTCATGTCTGGCAAAAAGGGTTAGTTAAGGTGGTGTATAGTATTGATGAGAAGTTTTAAATTCCCCTACCTGAGAAATATATGACTCTTCCCTTGGGTTCAGCGGACTTGGAAACAGATCCTCGTAGGCAATCCCTCATCATTAGGGAAAGTCTAGCCTTCTACAAGGAGTGGTCGCGCATGGAATCCTATGTCAACTTCCTTATTTGGTGGTGAAAGATCAAAATGGAAGAGAACAAGGACTAGTTTGTGAAATTCCTCACAATGTTTAATGTGTATGTTCAACCGAGAGTCACATTTGAGGATCTCAATGCCCTAGAAGTCAGCACCCTAAACTCAGAGAAAATGAGTAGGGAAAAAGTCAATTTTGAACTTCCGACCAATTTCATCACGGATGATTCAGATGAAATTCTTGAGGTGATCATGGTCACTTGGAAGAAGTAAGTTTCAAATGGGCCATTCTTTGTGAGAATAGGGCTAGTTATAATATGTCTAGGTTATAGGGTTAAAGTATGCAAATATAGGGTGTTTTGAATTAGCATTTCATATGTACTAAGATATTCTGGAGATTTTGCATTTTTGGAAAGCTCCTTCAAGTGTAATTACAGACCTTTTATCTAACTTTTAATATGGATATTGTATATGATTGGTGTGATGTGGAGCTTTTCTTGGTAACCCATTTTGGAACTCTATATAATTTAGTATAAAGGAAGGTGAAGTTATCTAGTGTATATTATTGTCTGTGACTCTAACATTGTGTGTTTTATTCATGTTCTCTTAGATACCATAGAAATGGTCGACTATTTTTTATGGTCTCTCTATGACCTAATGATGTATATCTGATATCTAGGGTTTGCAGGATAGTTTATTTCAATTTGTTCCCCTATGGAATATAGGTATGAGTTGTTTGGAAGTTTGAACAATTCCTTCCTCTAGGGCTCAATTTTTTCAGAATTGAAATTTAAATTAGGTAAGACAGGTTTTTGATTTAGATCTATTTGTATTGTAGTATAATGGTTGTATGGGTTTTGTGGTAGCTTCTCTGAAAGTTACCAAAGACAGTCATATCTAATCTTTTAAAATAATAGTCATATCGATATAGTCTCCTGGTGTGCTTTTGGGTAATCCTTTTTCATGATTTGGATTAGATTGATTTATAGAAATGATTGTTCATTTCTCTAGCAACACTCTTTGCTATTTATATTAGACTTAGTTTGAAGCTTTTCTCTAGTTTTTTCTTATACAATGGTATGTTTGGATGAAATGTATGCTTTGATTTTGGAGATTTAATGTTAATTTTAGCTTAGATAGGGTTACTTGGACTGTTATGGTTTCATAGACTATTTTTGTAATTAGGGATACTTATGGAAGTAGCTTAGTTTATATTCTTTGCAGCGTGATTAGGTTTAACTATATGAATGTGCTCCCTATGGTAAAAGGTTAAACATGGTTCCCACTTTAAGACTACATGGAATAACATTTTGAAGGGATAATTAGTAGATTTATTATGTTCTAATTAGATCCGAGGAATATATTTAGCATTTTATAGGCAATATTAATAAGGGATGTATATATTTTTTCTTCATGGTTTAGAATAATGGTAACTCAAACCCTTTGGTTGATTTTACAATATTAGGTTTAAAGTTGATCTCATTGAAATATTGATTAGTTCTAGTTTTAGAGGATTGATCTTGAGTGATAGTTTGGTCTAGGAGAATTTTAGGATGGTAGTTTTAATGAGATAAATTAGCTTTGATTTAGTGATTTTTATTTTTTGACGAGGGACTATCTAACGTGGTAAGTGTTTTAAGATGCATTTGAATAGTATGTTAGACAGGTACATTTTGGACTTAGGATCTGTAGTTGATATGCCAAATTGAGTATTGGCAATGATTTACATTTTCAAGGATATGCATATGACATGCCCATATAAATTTTTATTTAAATTTATGTTATAATTTCTAGACTGGGGTATGCCCCTTTGAACATGTAATAATATAGGACAAATGTCTCAGGTAAGATTGGAGGTTTTCTTTTCCGTTCTTTCCTACTAGTGCCTATTTCAATGGAGAAACACTATGTACTCTAATCTTTTGATTTAATAAAATACTCAAGGCCTTGGCCATTTACTTATTAAAAAAATAAAATTATATATATTATAAATAAATATAATAAAAAATACTAAATCACTATTTGATAATTTTTATTTTAAATGTTATTTATTTATTTATTTTACTATCAAATATAATAGATATTAAAGATTTACACTTGAATAACCTTGACTAAATGAATTATAAGAAAAAATTAATATACTGAATCTACCTTACAATTTGAAATAAAGTAGTGTTATATGTAAATTGGATAATTTATAAACTAGAAACTAAACTTAGATATGGTCAAGGCTTAGAGTTATGGTTATGATTAGAGTTGTGGCTAAGGTTGGGGTTTATATCATGGTTAGGATTAGTATTAGGTTTATGGTTAAGGTAAAGTTAGAGTTATTCTTAGGATCAAGGGTTAAGATTATGATTAGCATTTACATAATGGTTAGGACTAAAACTAGGGTAAATGTTAACATTATGTTTATTGTTACTCTTAGGATTAGGAGCATCTTTATATTAATTTTTAGGTAAATCTTAGGGTAATGGTTAAATATTATAGTTAGAAATATTATTAGAGAGATAGAATAGAAATTATCATATTTTTTTTCTCAAGATTGTAGTTAGGGTTTTTATGTTAGAATGATAATTACACTTAAGTTATCAGGTTTAGGTTGTGCTCAGGATCAAAGGTAGGGATTATGATTAGCAAATTTGCATCATGCTTATGACTAGAGATAGGGTCAAAGGTTAACCTTAGGGTTATTATTGCTCTTAGGATTAGGACTAGATTTTTAGTTATAGATGTGGATATCTTTATGTTTATTATTAGGCAAATCTTAGGATAAGGGTTAATATTATAGTTAGAAATAATATTATACGAGTAAATTTAAAATAATCACATGCTTTTACTCAAGATTGTAGTTAGGTTTTGTTAGTGTTGAATGATAATTACATTTAAGTTACAAGTTGACTTAGACTAATAATTATGGTAAAGGTTATGGTTAGAGATTAAGATAGGAATAATCTTATGGGAAGTGTTATATTTTGGACTATAATTGTAATTGCGATCGAGTTCTTGGTTTAAGGTTAGGGTTAGTAGTATTATTAAGATTAGGGTTATGATTAGAAGTATATTTAAACCAAAAACCTAATCATAATACTAACCCTTAGCCCAAAATAATGATTAAAACCTTAAACCTAGCTAGAGTGCTAACAATAGTTTAATAATAATCCTATTCCTCACTCATACACATAACCTAATCCAAATCTTAAAACCCTCACACTAATATTATGTATGTCCTAAAGTTGACCATTATTTAGCTGTATCCCAACCCTTCCCATTATCTTAATCTATAGGTCAAGTGTAAAGATTCTAGCAAGGTTAGGATTAGGGTTGAATTAGGATTGGGTTTCTATCATAGTTACAAGAGAAATATTGTATTCATGGTTACAATTAAATAGAATTAAGTTTCAAGTAATGTGTGTAATTAGATAGAATTATGATTGGGTTTCTATAATTCAATTAAGGTTATCATTCAATCAAGGCTAACATTTTTCTACTATTTTTGTATTAATACACATTTATGCTCATTATTTTGCCTCTCTCTCTCTCTCTCTCTCTCTCTCTCTCTCTCTCTCTCTCTCTCTCTCTCTCTCTCTCTCTCTCTCTCTCTCATGCGCACACACATTTCCCTCTTTCTTTGTATTCATATTTTTTTTATTTAATGATAATATTCATAATGTCCTTATGTATATCCATTCATGTACTCAGTATAATCATACTAACCTTGCTTATGTCTTGTTGTTATATTCAATACTTCTCAAAGAAGCTCTTTATCAATATGCTATCAAATTTTTAAAGATTTGGGAAGTCATTTAATTATGTTCTAATTACTACATGTGAACACTTTTTCTCATTCAACAAAATAAATCACTCCTATTATCTCATTGTTGCATGTACATAAATGTGCAACTGCTAGTACTATTAAACTTGTAACAATACCTAGATGAGTGTGTGAATAAATCACAATTGTTTAAGCCCTTTGCATATCCATGTATGCAACTGGTACCTAGGATCCCAAATTTAGGCCAATTTTTTTAATTAAAAAAATTATTAATCATTTACTATTTAAATGAATAGAAATCTTACTCAATAGGAACAAGAGGCGCTTCCAAAGATGAATTTGAGTGTAAAGCTTGGTCTATGAATCTCTACTTTTTGAAAAACTGTTACTAGCATAATTATTTTCAGCAAAAGTAGCTTTTACTAGAGCCTACCACTTTTATGGCCAATGCATCAAATAATGAATTTGGGTAAACTATTATGTAGTTTTATAGATATTTAGAAACCAATTAGTTCAAGTTTACATTCTTGTTTATGATGCACAATCTATTTCACCTATTCTAGATCTCCTTTCTATACTTTAATCAATTCTCCATGAGTTTCTTTGCATACCAGTTTCCAAGTTCAAAAGCCTGTTTGGCTGCAGGAATAGGATTAGCTATTCTAGAGTAGAAAATGGGGGTACATATTCCTATTCTCCATTTGGTTTAACCAAAATTTGATGGGGAATTCGTGAACCCAAAAAATTGTGTTTTCTAAAATAAATAAATCTAGAATAGGAATACGTATTCCAATTCCACCTATTTTGGTGGAATTGCAAAACCTCATTTTTGGGCCAAATTGGAATATTTATTCCTATTTTATTTCATATTTCAATTTTGATTTGGTGCATTCAAATGAAGAATTCAAAATTTTAAGAATTTACATATGCCTATTCTGCTTGTATTTCTATTGCCAAATGGGCCCTTAATGTTCATGATGGAAAACACATCATTTAGCTAAAAAGGTCCTCTAGTCCTTTAATGAGTCTGTCAAAGGAAATGGATATTTAATGAGAGTTGGGTAATTGAAGTTATCTTATTTCTAGGATAGTTACCATAAACATGATGGGGAAGCCTTGTTTTGCATTTCGATGGCCTTGTTTCACATTTCGATGGGTGAAATGGGTTTCCCATCGTCAAACCACCATTTCTAGTCAAAGCTAAATTAACAAATTAATTTAAAAATAAAATAAAATTTAGAGTGTTGTCCCATGGAATGAAGTGAAGATAACATTGGTTTTCAATCAGCCTATTTATGCAAATATAGTGATTGGGTATTAGATTATTCACATTATTAGTTGATCTTTGGATGTGTTTTAGTTTTTAAATCGGTCTTAGAGTGAAGTGCTTTATTCATTATGGATACCTAGATTAAAGTTACAATAGGATTTGAAGTTAAAAATTAATTGAAGTTTTAGTTATTAAATAATAAATTTTAATTTTAATGTGTATTTTTTTTATCGGTAAATGGCCAAGGCCTTGATTTTATTTCTTAATAAAAATTGATAATTAGGACAGAGTTTCTCCATTCAAATGAGCACTAGTAGGGAAGAATAGAAAAGAAAACCTCCAATCTAGCCTGGGATTATAGTCCTTTATTGTTACATCATAGAAGGGGCATACCACAGTTAGATTGCTTCATATTTTATGATTACAAAAGGAGAAGATTCTATTACAAAATAATACAAATGTCTTGGATATAAATGAAACTGAGGCCGATTTGGGCCATTCCAACCATTGAACTTTAGTCACCTTCCATTAAAGCGGAGCATTCAATCCTACCTTTTTAGCTTAACAATCAAATTGGTTAGTGATAAAACTGCATGCAACTTTTTTATTTAATGGATGCCTTGGAAAATATAACTATTAGTTTTTCTTTTAATTATTAATACTATTTCTGGTAATACTTAAAATAGGACATACATCATAATAATTTTTTTCATTCCTTTACTAACAATCCTTAAAACATCGACCTTATTAATATGAATGTCTTCCAAGAAAAACCTTTAAGCTTGTATATTAAAGGATGATTCTTAGCTTTCCTCCACTGTACTATGATATATTAATACACAATGCTCATTAAAGTTCCTTTAATATCCAAGAACCCAATTGAAAACCTACACTTCCTCTCCAAAAGCCAAAATAATAGTCTCAATTCTGTCATGAAAACACAGACAACCCCTGTAACTAATCTCTGAAAAGAGTCATTAGGACATAAATATAATTATCTAATCATTACTACTTTTAATACCAATCAATGAATCAAAACTCAACGCCTCAGACCCAAAAAAGTCTTTTTAAGCATCTGGCAATTGAGTTGACAAAGATTCTGAGTCCTAACCCATCATGCCCTACCAAAATTAAAATTTGAAAACATAGTATGTTACTCAATGCAAATACTGATAATCTCAAAGAAGTTAAATTAAATTGAGATTCATAGAAATGATCATCAGAAACTATACTACCCCTTCTAAAATTTTAGAATAATTCCTCATGACTATGTTAAGATACAATGCTTAGATGTCAGTATGCAAATCTTAATAAACATTAGGCAAAAAAAGTGAACCCCCTTCCATTGTATTAAATAGAGCATGTTATAATATATTTTATATTTAAACTAAGTACAAAAAAATACCAAAATACATCATGATATTTACAAATGAAGGAAGATAAAATATCCATTACTAGATTAAATACCACTTTCAATCTACTATATTTTCACTACAAAACCAAAGCCCTAATGTGAAGAAATAGAAACTAATTAAGGATAGTGTTCACAAATTATTGATGATTGTATGTCGTGTTAATGAATGTTATGTGATTATAATGATTCAATGATATACTTCTAAAATGAATGAATACAATATTTAGTTGTTAATGGGGAATTTAGAGTGATTATAGGGAAGGAGAGGCCAAATGAGCTTCCACCTTCATGTGGTTGGCCTTGTTAAGTAGAGAATGTGAAAGGATTCTCAAAACCAAGTGAAGCTCAAACTAAACCTATCAAAACTAAACAACAATATATGGTCCCATAAATTCTTCACAAATGCCTTGCCAACTTGACACTCAAATAAACCTTCACTAAATCTCATCATAAAACCTTCTAAATAGGATCAGATGGATCAAACTCATTTGCTAATTTCAAAGCCTTTATCAACAAACTCCCAATGGAAGCTTTGCTATTTCCATCACAATCTAATTTGAATGCCATACTATAATTGTGACATAACAATGACACATGAAAGGATCCAAACCTTCCCAATGCACACTTCAAACCAAATAAATAACCTCAATGTACTTGAACCATACGGATCTTGAACTAGCTCATTTTGAAGTTGTTCATCCTTTTTCTACTTCAACCCCATCTTCTTCTCCATGGCATCAAGCCTCATTATCTATCTCTTTCTTGATAGTATAGCTCTACCTCCTTTCCTCACACAAATTTTTCCTCTTCTTGTCTTGCTCTCATTTCTTCTTTCCATTACTCAACGATCCCTTCAATGCATTTTTATATCAGTCAAAACATATAAATATGCTTTAAATGTTGATGATAAGTGTAATTCCCTCTAGAATAAAATTCCTTACTGACTTAAATGCAAAAATTTAGGAATGAAATATATGATTTATGGAGGTTCCTCTTGTGCGAGACATTTTTTATGTGTAGGTTTTTCCCAAGGATGGTTCCATTCATATATTTCAGCTTACAATATTGAAAGTATTCTTCTAAGATTTGGATTAAATCTATACTTTGGATTAATTTGTTTCATCTGTCTTGGTTTTAGGAAATGTAGAAGGAGGTCCTAGTTCAATATGCAATCTCAATCGATATGCATAGGACTTCAGGTGGAGCTGAAAAACACAACATGTTTTCATTTTTTATATAGGTCATTAATGCAAATGTGTTGTGTCTTTTCAGCTTTGTCTATTGTCCATGCATATGGAATGTTGTTGCACACACATTCTTGATTTAGAGTAGTTATTGAATCTTATTTTGGATGGGAGGGAGAGAAACCAAAGACATATGGATGTTTAACTGGCTACAACCAATGATTCTTCATTATTTATGTTCTATCATTGAGTTCCTTTTTTTGACTATTGCTATGTTCTACATTTTGATGTTATTAAAAGAAATTTTTTGTTTCCTTTGTTGAAATGTGTTATGCATTCATTCACTAAAATTGATATTTGCTAATTGCAACCATATTGGTAATATGTTGATCTTAGTCTTTTTAAATTTTTTGTTATAAATGCTAATTGATCACGATTTCATTATATTTGGTTACAGGGCACTAAGCAACAAAACTAAAAAACTTTTTTGGAGTGCCCGAGTTTGACAATGATACTTGAGTTTGTTACTGCACTAACAATCCCTTTTATTAATTTATGACCTGGTTAAAACATTAGTGGTTCTAATTTCCCCATTAAAAGCATTTTAGTTACAACTTATTTTTGTATCATGTCATTATTGTCATTATTGTAGATGTGGATGCTTGAACTTTGAAGTCTCCAACATGGTACTTACTTTAGTGTGTGAACATAGCAGGTTATAGGTGAACGCTTTAAAATGGCCTTAACATAAGTACTATGAGTTACTTATTAATTTATTGATAACTTAAAAGTTTGAATTTGAAATATTTTTTTGATTAAAAAATAGATTTAAAAAAATGTATTTGTGAACAGTGAGCTAACATAGTTGCATATATGCCCTTTATGCCTTTTGGACTATTATTTTATATGAACAACAGTCTTGTTTTGTTGACTACTAATAAAAAAATCATAATTACACACATATTAGCCTCTCCTCTAATCTTAACCCCCCTCGCTCACTCTTTCTATTCCTTACGGGCTATATACAAATGACAACTAGTAAACACTATGGATTGTTATGGAGAAATTAAAGCTTCTTCTATAGTTGTACTCCACACTTTGCTTAATCTACATCACAAGAATCCACTCCTTATAGATTATCCTAATATTTACTAGCCTACATTGCCTCTTAATCACATAATATGTTCCCTCAATATTCATGCTTTGTCACAAATTTGAACCACCATCCTATATAATTAAAAATAATTAATGACCCACTTCCCACACATCAACTATAGCCTCGAAGTAATTATATTAAACTCTATGTATAAACCTAATACCCATACAAATGCACTTAGGGTACTCATTACTCAACACCATTTCACTATTCTCTACATGAAATGGTAGGCTTCATATGACTCATCAGCCAATAGGCTACTTCTTAGGGGATCCTCAACTAGGAAGTGTCATGTTTAGGTCAGAAAAAGGTTCAAGTCGAAATCCCATTCACAGGCTAGATTTTGATTTATTGTTGATTACAATTTCTTAAAATCACTAAATCCTTTTATTATTAACGAGGCTGATTATGATTTATAGTATAACTAAATCACTTTAAGAATCATTGAGTTATATATGAATTATTTCTCTAGAATTGTTATTAGCATGTTTCTATTGCTGAAAATACTATTAAATCACTCATGCATTTAGGGACATAACAATTCAGCTAGATCTTGTAATGATTTGAATTACATGCAATGGGCTTAATCAATGGATTGTGTATCACACTTCTCCATCAAGGAGGAGAAAGTATTTGATTATCAATATACATATATCATGAGTAGTTGTCTTCTTTGTATCATTTCAGAATGAGTCTATTATGTCATGGGTTTACAATTTACAAGGCTTGGGAAGAGATGGGTATAATCAAACATATTCAGACTTGTTCTTGGATTATCTTTTTGAAATTGTAAAATTGCTTTGATTGCCATTATTACTTTTTGGTTGTGTACAACAAGAGTTATTCAATCATATGTTGAAGTTATATATGGGAGTTTGGATTGTGCATGTTGAGAAGTAAGCCACATTTTGTTTTATCCTATTTTTTGGAGTATTTTATCTGAAGCTTGTGTGTTATCATGGCATGATATTGTTGTCATGGAGATAAATTGATAATAACTATAATGGGTGTTTTTCTTTCCATATGAATTGCTTCTTGTTTTTCTTTAAGGTCTTATTTTAACCATAAGACCTTTGTCATGTTTATGAGAACATAAGTACTCCTTTTTTGTAAGGATGTATATTTTAGATTCACAAGTTTATGCGTGTTCAATTATTATTCAATGTTTATTAATTAGAATTGATCAAACTTTAACAAATTCCTATACAATGTGACAACTCGTAGGTTCTTGTTTGCCAAATCGAAGGCATTCAAATTTTCTTAGAAGCTGTGTATATCCCTAGGCAAGAGAAGGCATATCAATAGAAGTCTAGTTACAGATTGTTAAAACTTGATGTAGAGACATTTTTGATTACTAAGTGAGAATAGTGGAGGTGTAGGACAAGGATGGCACAATAAAGCTATTGAGATGTCCATTTATAGTGATTGATATTTGTATTGGAGATTGAAGTTACATGCTATATTCAACTAAAATTGTCCACCTCTCACCTATGTGTAACACAATATGAGGTTCAAAAAGTGGTAAAATTGAGAGGTGTTTTAATTCTAGTTGCCCTTAAAGGGTAATCTTTGTCTACATTATTCTTTTCATAATTCTCTCTGATTCCTTCTCAGTTTGTGTAATAGGAACCCATTTGAATCTCTCTCTCTGTAATCCTAGCATTTAATCTACATACCTTTTATTTATCAACTACTGTAATGAAGGTAATATTGCTTTTGGTATTGATATTAGCAATTAGCAATTTACTATTTACAAATGCAACAGTGCTTTGGCACTTTTCCTATATTTGTATATGGCATGTTACGTTACTATTCAAGCATTCATATTTTGATTGTAGGACTTCATTTAACTATATTATATAATTTGTATGTTACATCACTATAAGCATTTTATCCAAATCAAAGTCATCACTACCAATTTTGATGCATAGATTAGTATTTTAATCTACCACTATTGCATTTGTAAAATATTTTCTTTGTTGATTTATTATATATTTATTTTGATCTTTTATTTTTATGTAATGTTTATTGGTCTAACTATATTTTGTCTGTATTTACATGTGTTAGTCCAAGTTTGATTCATAGGGTTGCTAAATATTTTTGACCCAAAATAATTTGAATGACACCACTCTAGATTTGATCATTTTAGTTAAATGTACAAAGATTACATATTATATAAAATGAAATATTGATATATGACTTACTTTGTGTAGCATTGTGATTTGAATCAACCCTATTACTTCAAATGATTATTTCATGTTCCTGATTGTTGATTCTATAGAATGAGTGAAGTGGAAGTATTGATTTTTGCTTCCATTTCTTCCTTTCTTCCCATCTTTTCGTATTGTTTTTTGCCTAATATATAGTGAGACGATTTGATTTTTTTTGTTTTTAAACTCTAGCTATTGTTGATATTTCGATGCAGCCTATTATTGATGGTATGAAAATCCCATCAAATCATCTTTGGTTGTCATTGATCTTTCGACGAGGCCTTCCGTTGATGGTATGACAAACCCATCAAACCATCTCTCGTTATCATTGATATTTCTACGAGGCCTTCTGTTGATGGTATGAGATACTCATTTAAACAATTGTGGTTGGCATTGATATTTCAACATCTTGAACTAGTTGCCTAGTGCCACAATGTGACATAGATGGGGATAATTTTTGACAGAGAGGTCCATTGATAAATTGACATCCATGGCATTCATCAGAATTTTGACAAAATTTCAGCAACGTTGTTTTCTGACATTTAAGCATCAAACTTTTGACCACCCCGTGTCAAAAAATAGGTCCAAATTTATTGGTGAGATGAGAAACCTTAAAGAGTGGCTCAAGATGTTCATTTAGAGGAATTCTATCATGGAAGAGGGTATTGTATGGCTCTATGTCACACATGTGATTGAAGTCTAAATATTTTTCCCCCTTGTTATTGATCAAATACAAATGTTGATGTTCAACCACTTTGGTAGCCATTTGATGCAGAATATATCACCCCACAGACCTATTTCATCACTTGATTGTTTTGGTTATGCAGATAGCTGCATTCTTCACAAGTAAATAGTGGGATCTTGTAGATTCTGTACTTATTTAAAACTCTTAGTATGCAATTCAAGGTCGTATGAGTTTACTGATTCTCTATCACCATTTTGGAGACAATTGAGGAAGAAATCAATTGTTCCATTATGGAGTTTATTTGACATATATCGGTAATTGAGTAGGACTTCTATTGAATCAAACAAGAAATCACCTACTTTGTATTTAAATGAAATTAGTCTACAGAGTCACTTGGTTTCCAATTTTTTTCTCAATATCAGATCCTTCATATGTTTTTGAAAAGTAGACACTTCAACCTCCATTGCATTCAACTATATAGATTCTAATGATTTGTTCATCTATTTCTTTGTAAATTGCAAAGATTAGATTTTTGTATTTGGTTTCCTACAATTTGAAATAGTACTATGGTTTGCTTCTTTGGTAATGATTTATGTAATTTGGTGTTTAGTTATCTGCAAGCTTATTTGAAAAATTTAAATATGTTGTAGGGTCAAATAAGTTGTGCACTCAAAACTAGTCTCCACTACAAAACATAAAATGAAACCTATAGTTAGGTGATTAAATTTCAAAAGAAATTTTTATATCATTATATATACCAATATGTATTTCATTGGTACACATATTAATATTATATTTTTCCAAAACAATCTAAGTTCTTTTTATTTCAAAAGCATGCACTACACTATTACAAACAATAAGAATAGGCATGATAGAAATGAATTTCTAAATTGGAAAGGAAAGTTTAAAGTTGTCCATGTTATCATTTAATGAAAATAGTAAATAGTAAATTGATAAGCGAGTAAGTGCACCAAGTTGTAGTGCCAAAAGGGGGGTATAAGTGGATAGCTTTTTCTTGAAATCAACAATTTCTAAACTTTAACAAGAATTTGAAGATAGTTACGCTCAAAATTTTAAGATATGACAAAAACAAAGGTCATAGTCTTTTGAATCTAGTTTCTGAACTACTAATTTTTTTTCAAAATGGTTTAGTTTTAGGTCCTCAAAAAAGGGCGCCACAGAAAGTGGTACTATTTATTCCAAAAAAAAATTACATAGTACAAAGTGTGGCCTCCTTAAAATTTTAACCTTTTTTTTTGAAATTCTTTAAAAAGTTACTTAACACTATCTAGTTTATCCTAGATTTTTTGGGTAATTTTATAATGTGTATTTTTTTTTTAATGAATTTTTTTGTAACGCCCTACCAAGGGATCCAAAGAAATAACCTAAAGTTTCACTAAATTTGGTAGCATTTTTTTAACTATCTATTCCCACATTATTTAAATCTAGTCCATCAAATTATCCAAATCTACGCATGATGCAGTTTCCTCAAATAGAAAATTAAATACTTATAGCAAGACTAAATATGGCTAAATCATTTATGCATGGAATCCTCAGAACACAATCATAAGACACGAAGAAGACAAGAAGTGCAAGAAGTGGAAATAACATATGCAAAATTACAAGTGTCTACCCAGACACTGATGCTAATTCACTTCTCCTCAGAATCTACAGAGTAAGCTCCTTCCTTCTCCAACATTCTCGGGTCCTCCAAAATCGCTCCCCAAGCTTTTAGGAGTGCCTGAATATAAAGAACTCTTAGGAAGCACCTAGAATGTCTCTAGAAACAACCAAAAAATGAGATAACCATTGACAACTAAGCACGAGCTTTTTCCAACCTTCTAGATGAGTCACAAGGTTGTAGACACCATGTGCTTAATTTGTGCACTAACTCCTGTGTTGTAGACATATGTGCATAACAAAGGTGGGCTTATTTCTAGGTAGACTTATAACTTTTATTTTAATTCTTTTATTATTTCTATTATTATTATTTATTTATTATTTATTATTTATCATTATAATAATTATTAATTTTAATTTCTTTTATTTAATTCTTTTTCTCAATTAATGCCAATTTAATTAATTAAAATCAAAATATCTAAAGATCATGATATTATATTAATTTTTCCAAAATAATTAAATTATTAATTAAATATTTTAATTTTAGACTTAATTAATAGAAAATTCACCATAGATCTCTAAGATAAAATATGAAAACCCATCATAGAACAATCCATACAAAATCAGTCTAAAGGGTTAAAATCATGAATTATGTCATCCAATACATTTGGAAGGTAAAATATCTTAGATACTTGTTCTACCTTTCTAGGACAAATGGTTTAAAGGTCTAGGATTTGGACTTGAGAATTTATATCCCCCCTCTCTTACCATTGAGATATGTGATAGGGTACGCTCATCCTGCCAATTCAGGAAAGTCAATACCCAGTACCTGCAACCTGCATAAAAACCATGCATGTACATACTATATATATATATATATATATGCACAAATAAGAAGGAAATGGCAAGAAGTGATGCATCGTGTAGATCCCAACTAGTAGGTGACTACGACTCCCTTCCTTAACCACATTAGAAATGCCATACAATAAGAGAAAAAATATGCACACCATACACATGCAAGTATAGGGTAAGTATCCATAAGAAACACATGTGATAATAGACCATCTAACTAATCATCATCACTAACTAGAAATAATGTAATAATCATCATGCATATATGAAATGTAGAGTGTAAATAGTCACATCATATATCCACTGAATCCATAACACAATATCTGATAATCTCAAAACAATGCTACTAAACATCAACATAAAACTAGTCTAATAGAGTTTGACCATGATAGCAACAATGTATCTAGAAAAATGTAAATGAGGGCAGGCACTACATCCACCCGCCCTAGGATTAGGCTTACTCCTGGAAGCCTACAAACAAGTAGGGATATAACTCCCATAGTCTAGCTGCATCCTCCCATGTAGCTAAAGAGTCATCAGTAGGATCCCATTAGACCCTTACCTGCTCTATGGTTTGACCCCTGAGGGTCAACTCCTGTTGCTCCAGAATATGAACCGGCTCTAAAGCCAGCTGCCCATCCTCTACCTACAATGCATTCCAATCAAGAACATGTACTACATTAGGGATATACTACCTAAGTACTGAAACATGGAAAACATCATGAATGCAAGCTAGGCTGGGTGGTAAAGCAAGGTGATAAGCAATTGGGCCAATCCTCTCAAGAATCTCGAATGGTCCCACAAAGTGAGGTGCTAGCTTTGAACCCTTTCCATATCAGATTAGACCCTTTCGTGGATGTACTCTCAAGAATACCTTATCTCCCACAACAAACTGCTTATCTGTCCTATGTGCATCAACATACTTTTTCTGTCTATCTTGTTTCATAGTCAAGTGCTCGCAGATATACACTACCTGTTGCTCCATATCACGAAGCATCTTAGGACCCAACAATATTCACATCATTCCCCTGGTCATCCTGACACAATATAATCTTCTTCCTACAGTCTATACTAGCTCTGTGAGATTCAAGCTAGTCCATTCCTAAAACCACATCGTAGGAACCAAGAGGTATAATCTGAAGGTCAATTGTAGTATCAAATCCTCCTATGCTTTAGAATCAATTTTCTAATTATTCTAATGATATATTGTTTATATAGACATTATTTGAAAATAACCCCCATCATGTTCCAATAGGATACATTGTAAATTCTAACATGAATAATTTCCAACTCCCCCTCCTTATTATCTAACCTTCATATTTGAACTCAACTAGAAAATTAAATTAAATTCATATTAATAATCCTACGATTAAATTTTATGAGAAAAAGCCTACATTATTAATTTTTATCTATTAACAATCTAATTAAAAGAAATTTTAATATATAATAATTAAAAATGATTTATATATAATAATGGATATTTAAAAAGTGTTATTATATAATAATTGAAAATCATTATTAACAATTAAATTTTGTTAATATATTATAACAAAATTAAAATACAAAATGAAGCAAAATAAACATTGTATTACATCTTACCTACGTGATATATATATATTGTTGACTCCCTTTTAAAAGAGATCGTGCACCCCTATACCCTGTTGCAGGGCCTGCGATGGTAGTCGCAATACCTGCAACAGCGATACGAGCGATCACCGACCGAAGGCTATGATGGAAGATGGGGGTAGGGGGTGGGTAAACCCATCGCTCCCCAATATAATTTTTTAAATTCTTTTTTTTTTTATAAAACAGTTTTCAAACATTTTTAGTATATACATTTTCAATGTAAATGATTTCAACAATTTTTTTTTCTTACAACATTTTCAAATATGTCCCATTTAATATCGCCAATATGGTAAAATTTTAGAACTAAATAAATTGAAAGAATTTAGCTTAGGCCAGAATTCACCCAATAACTAAAGAACTCAACACAAGCACACAGTAGACCAAAATAGATAGAGTATGATCAAAATGACAATATTCATTCAATAACTAGATGGGAGTACACTAGGAGTGCCTGAATATAAAGGCCTCTGGAGAGCTTCTAGAATGCATAGAAGTCAGCATCATGATATGTCATACAACCAGGCACATGTCCACCAGATATGGGTTATCCTCCATTAAGCACAAGATTAAGTGCGATGATGTGAGGATAAGCCTACAATGGTGTAGCATGCAAATCAGTGGTGTAGACAACATGTGCTAAATAAGGAGTGTGTATAACTGTGTTGTCATCATGACAACTCAGTGAATGATGCATACTCCTATGTTGTAGATACCATGTGCATAATGAGAGTTGCATAACTCAATGAGGGTACACAAACTCCTAAGTGTCTCACCTAAAATAATAATAAAATAATGCAAAATAATTAAATAATGCATTAACCTAAGTAAAACTTAAGTAAGTGTAATAAGTAAATACTTATTTACACCAACACCCCCCCTTAAGTGCAACTTAGGGGAATGCCCTTAAGATTACGAAATCTAGGATGAAATGCAGTATGGGTCCAACTACTAGGCCATATTAGGTACCCATGTACATAATGATATGCAATCTCCCATAAAGTGGGGAAAGAGGGAAAACCTCATGGGAAAAACCCTCCCCCAAAAAGAGAGATAAATAGGGATGCATGGATGGATGGAGTAATCAAGACCCCCCCATTATGAAATTTATCTAGTATATACATAAGAGAATGATGAGAAGAGGTAGAGAGATAGGATGGGCTCCCCCCCCCCACCCCAAAGAAGAATGTCAAACAGTGACTACTCTGATGAAGAAGTTGATCCAAGATTGCAGAATGGTGTTCCTCCCTTTAGGAAGAAACAATGCCAAGGGTACAAATGAGATGCTTCCATAGTGTGTTGAAAGAATCCCATGGATAAGTGATGTCTCTGAAACTTGCTCAACTGATTGAAGAACTTGTCTCAAAGAACTGTTTGCCTCTGCAATTGATGAAGAACCCTGCTACAACTGCTGAACATAAGTATCCACAATCACTTCAACCTGTGAGGATCGATCATGTAGAGAATGAACAAAAGAGTTGGATGGAACCCTCATAACAACTGAAGAAGGTAATTCTACATCAAGAAGAAGAGGCAGATCATGAATAATGTCCCCCAAATCTATCACTGAACTTGTATCTGGAAGATTGGATGTACCTTGATGTGCTAGACCTATCACTGTGGCTATATATGCATGTGGATTGAACTGATGAAGTGACCTCTCACTGTATCTATCGATAGAACCCCATTTATCTAAATCTATTGAAGCACTATCGCTGATGTCACTATCAGTATCCACACTATATGATGTGCAAAGAGGAGTAGAGGACATGCTTGGCAAACTTTCCTCAAAATGTACATCCTTCTCCACAAATATCTGATGTGTCTCTAGATCTAGAACTCTATATGCCTTCACACTATCTTCATAACCAATGAAGGTACAAGGCTGAGATGGTCGTGCCTTGCATCCCTTGGAAGATCTCTTGGCCCATACAAGACAACCGAAGACTCTAAAGTGTGTCACAATAGGTTTTTTGCCATACCATGCCTCAAAAGGAGTTTTTCCATCTAAGGCTGGATGAGGAGAACAATTAAGAATGTGAGTGGCACTAGAGATTGCTTCTGTTAGAATTCTTTAGAATAACTTAGAGGGGGGGGGGAGGGGTGTGAATCAGTTATTCAAGGTCCAAATGCCCTATTAATACTTTTTAATAGAGAATCCATACTCTTTTCATTTGTTAAAACTTAAATCAGTCATATAAGCAGATTACTGTAAATCAGCATGCAAAGATAAAACATTCAAAATCAACACATGACACAATGATTTACGTGGAAACCCAATTTGGGAAAAACCACCAGTAACATGCTACTTGATTCTCACTCTTCTGAAGTGATGCCTTGTTAAGAGCCTGCCTTGTTAAAGGCTTACAACACACTGTTAAATATGATCTTGTTAGAGGATTTCACCAAAATGTTAGGAATGGGCCTGGTTAAAGGTCTTTTGAACATCCACTTGGAATGTGACCCTGTTAAAGGATTTATCTAATGGCTGTTAAACCAACCTAAGTCCATAGGATTTATGTTACTGTTACAATTGCTAGAAAGTAGCAATAATGGTCTTTTGATCTTATATAACTTACAACATACTTTGCAGATTTCAGATCACTCTTTCAGTTCAATCCTTATGCTTGGCTTCAATCACTTCAGCTTTGACTACTTGTCTTCCTCTCAAGCTTCGTCTCCTTGAGTCTTCTTACTCATTCTGCCAATGCAATCATACTTGAGGTCGTCTATTAAACAGAGTTCCTATGCTTTCTTCTCTTTAGCACATTCTTCAGCATTTCATGTTTTTATGCTTGACTACGGCTCTCTCTCGCACTATCCCCTCTATTGCACACTTTTTTTTTTCTTCATTAACTTATGTCTTCTTATATACAAGTTCGATTCACCTTTGCCGCTCAATTCTCCCTCTTCAATTTTAGGGATTCAAAATGGATTAGGTAGGATACAATGTATCTACCCCATATCTTGTTCTCTTCTTGAAACTTCGCCAGTTGTATCTTAAAAACATTCTACATGGTGTTCTGTGCCACCAACTCATCATTCTTATCTTCTTTTTAATTCATAGATTTCTAGATAACAACTTTGTTGGCTTAGATCTGTCGGATCTTTGATTTCCTAAATAATGCAGCAACTCGGCATTATTTAGTTACTGGTGCTCGGCACCTTTGTGTTACTCGGTACCTGCTCGACACTTGATTCTGCTTGGCACTTGAACTTACTTGGCACTTGAACTTACTCGATACTTGAACTTGCTCGGAACTTGAACTTACTCGGAACTTGAACTTACTCGGCACTTGAACTTACTTGGCACTTGAACTTAGTTTGAGCTTTGCAAAAGACTTAGCTAAAACCTTAGATCTTTTGATATGTTTCAGTGTGCTCATTCTTTGTATCTTTTAGTATGTCATCAAATATATTGTTTCATCAATGGCTTAACCAATCCTTATACTTCATTACAACATCATAACTTCAACCTTTCTCTAGGTGTTCTAGTTACATCTTATTGATTGCCTCCACCTTGACAATCAACTAATTGATAGTATTTGGATCACTAAAGCAATTGTCATCCCTGCAAGTAGCAAGTTTGACATCAATGACAAAACAATGATTGAGGACATTCTTTACTAGTTTCATATATTATTCCAACAATTGTTCTTATGATCATTTCAATCATTTCCAACAATCTCCCTCTTTGGCATTGATGGCAAACCAAACTGATCAAGTAATCAATCCAGTTACCACCAAGATTGTATACATTAGCTTGCTGCATTTTTAGTATCGATCTCATATATCTCCCCCTTTCATATATATCTCCCTCTTTCTTTGCATTGATTAGTTTCCTGCATATTTCTCCCTCTTTGACATAAATGCCAAAGATGTAGCGTCTTTATCATACAAAATATAAGCTTTGGCTTCTTGTTGTCTTTCTCCCTCTGTCACCATGCTTGTGACTCATTTGGAGTTTCTATTCCTACTGTCATCCTTTGCATCAACCTATTAATATTTCAATGATTTATTCTTGTTGATGCAAGGCATCTTCCTTGTTGCCTTAAACTGCTTGACTTAGGGGTATAACCCCCATCTTGCCTCTAAGATATTCATAGGCATCCTTGGGCAATGGTTTGGTGAAGATATCTGCAGTTTGTTCCTTTGTGTGAATGTATTCTAACTTCACTTGTTTGTCTTCTACCAATTCTCTGACATAATGATACTTGATTGAAATATGCTTGGTTTTTGCACGCGTCACTGAATTTTTGGATATGTTTATAGCACTTGTATTATCTTAATACAATATCACCAATTTTGTTACTTCTTCTTTCATTCCATTCATTAGATGTGTGAGCCATACAATGTTTGTACAATTGACTGCAGCTGCCACATATTCTAATTCTGCAGTGGACTGGGATATACATGTTTGTTTCTTGCTAGTCTAGGTAACCAGCCTTTTGCCTAGAAATAATGCACCTCCACTTGTGCTTTTTCTGTCATCAATGTTTCCTCCCCAGTCTGCATCTGTATATGCATTGAGTTCAAATTTTCCATTCTTTTTGTAGTATAGACCAAAATCATCAGTCCCTTTGAGATATCTCATTATTCTTTTTACTGCTATGAGATGATTTTCTTTAGGGTTAGCAGAGAACCTA
This sequence comes from Cupressus sempervirens, assembly GCA_028749045.1. NCBI lineage: Eukaryota > Viridiplantae > Streptophyta > Pinopsida > Cupressales > Cupressaceae > Cupressus > Cupressus sempervirens. The sequence goes on from CM053793.1 coordinate 633,797,702, forward strand.
GCCACTATTCCAACTGCTAATGCTATGTCTGGTCTACTATGTACAACATATTGTAATTTTCCAATCATGGTTCTGTACATTGTTTGATTGACTTTAGCTGACTCATCATTTTTGGATAGCTTGTTTCCTGTGGCCATTGGTGTGTTGACTGGTTTGGATTCCTCCAATCCAAATATTTTAAGAATTTCTTTGATATATTTTGATTGTGTAATAAATATTCCATGTTTGAGTTGATGAACTTGCAATCCAACAATTTTTTTTTTCTCCAAACATAGACATTTCAAATTCATGTTTCATTTTGTCAGCAAAGTACTTCTTTACCACCAAAAACTATGTCATCCACAAAAATTTTAGATACAATAATGTCTTTACCTTCTTCAGCTTTGATGTACATGTTGATGTTATCATCAATTCTTTTAAATCCAATTTGCACTAGATACTTGTGAAGTCTCTCATACCATGCTCTAGGTGCTTGTTTCAAACCATAGAGTGCTTTATGTAACTTACACATCATATCCCTATTGTTTTCATCAAAAAATCCTTCTGGTTTTTCAATGTAGACTTCTTCTTCTAGTATACCATTTAAGAGGGTAGATTTTACATCCATCTGATAGACTTTGAAATCTTTGTAGGTAGCATATGCAAGTAAAGTTCTTACTCCTTCCATTCTTGCAACAGGAGCGAATGTTTCTCCATAATCTATTCCTTCTTCTTGAACATAACCCTTACATACTAATTTGGCTTTATTTTTGGTAATCTCACCATTCTCATCTAGTTTATTTCTGAATACCCATTTGGTGCCAATTACATTCTTGTCAGGTTGTTTGGGAACCAAACTCCAGGTTTTATTTTTTCTTATTTGATCAATTTCTTCTTCCATAGCTTTATAGCAGTCATCATCTTGTAATGCACCATGTACTATCTTGGGTTCAGATTGGCTAATCAGACATGATTCATGTCTTAGTTTATTCCTTGTCATTGGTCTTGCATCTTTGTCACCAATTATTTGTTCAGCAGGGTGATGTCTTTTCACATATTTGGAAAATCTCTGCTCTGTTCTTGTTTCCACGTTTGATCTTTCGGATTCAGGATCACTATGCTCTTCATTTTCAGGTTTTTCTTCATCATGTATGTTGTCTTTAGAATCGGATTATGCATTTTCTTCATTTTGTAACTCGACTTCTGAATGCAACTCGGCATTCACTGGTTGTGAATCGGCTGAAACTGACACTTTTTGTTGACTTTCAATTTGATTGACATCATCCTCATCAACAGTCATTCCTTCATAAGAATATACAAAGGTTTTGTATTCTACCATTTTCTTTGGTTCTTCAGCTTCGACCTCTGTGTGCTCATCAAAATTTACATTTGCACTTTCCACAATTTTGTTAGTGTTAATATTCAAACACTTATATGCCTTACTTCTAGTGAAGTAACCAAGAAATATACCTTCATCACTTTTTGCATCAAATTTTCCATTTCTAACATCTTTAAGGATAAAACATTTGCAACCAAACACTTTGAAATGTTTTACATTTGGTGAGTATCCATACCATAATTCAAAAGGTGTTGTATTTGTACCTTTCTTGACTTGTACTCGGTTCAATGTATGAACAGCTACACTTACAGCTTCTCTCCAGTATTTTAGAGCAACATTCTTTTCCATCATTAATGTTCTGGCACAGTCAATTATAGATCTATTTCTTCTTTCAACAATTCCATTCTGTGGGGGAGTTCTAGGAGCTGACGTCTGTCTTTTGATTCCATTGTCATTGCAGAATGTCTCGAATTCATTTGATGTAAATTCACCACCTCTATCTGATCTTAGACATTTCAAGCTTTTTCTAGTTTCCTTTTCAGCTCTGGCCACATACCACTTAAACATTTGAAAAGCATTAGATTTTTGTTCTAAGAACATAACAATCATCATCCTGGAATAGTCATCAAAAAATAACATTATGTATTTATCTCCTCTATAGCTTTGTATTTCCATTGGACCACATAAGTCAGTGTGAACTAACTCAAGTATCTCTTTAGATGTATGGTTTTTGGTTTTGAAACTTGAATTTGTCATCTTTCCTAGCTGACATTGTTTACACATGATATTATCAGGCTTCTTTAATTTTGGTAGACCTCTGACTTTCTTCATTTTACTGATTTTGACTAGATTGTCAAAGTTGACATGACATAATCTTCTATGCCATAACCATTCATCATCAAATTTTGCAAGTAGACAAGAAATATCATCCATATCAAGATAAAACAAATTACTCTTTGTTTGATCTCCTTTTCCTATTAGTTTACCATCATTGTCATAGATTTTTGCAATTTTCTTTTCAAACTCCACTTTGCAACCTATATTGCCTAATTGTGAGACACTCAGTAAATTGTAGTTTAATCCTTCAACATAGTATGCATTGTCACATGAAATTTGGTCTGTGAGCTTAATGAAACCTTTTCCTCTGATTTGACATGGAGCATCATTACCAAATCTAACACTATTTCCCTCATACTGAGTAAAGTTAACAAACTTCCTTTTGTCTCTTGTCATGTGATGTGAGCATCCACTGTCTATGATCCATCTGTCATTCTTATTTATACATGTCACCAGTACTGTGGCTTCTTCTTCATCAGATTGGTCCTTCATGGCTACATAAACAACTTCATCATCATTGTCATCAGAATTTTCTTCAACAATATAACACTTCTTACCTTTTTCTTTGTAATCTCTCTTGTCATCATCTCTTCTGTTCTTATATTTGTTTCCTTCCTTGGAATCTTTTTTCTATGGACATCTTGCAGCAATATGACCTACTTCATTGCAATTGAAACAAATGATAGGCATCTTACCTTTGAATTTTCCTTTGCCCCTCTAAAATCTTCTAGAAAGTAATGCTTCCAATTGTTCCACATCTTCCTCATCAGTGCTACTGTCACTAGATACATACTTCATTTTTCTTCCTTTCCTTGATTTCACCTGTTCAAAATCTTTCAATGATAACTTGGCCTTAAAAGAAGATTCAACATTTTCAGGTTTGTAGTTGTCAAAGTTAGATAACTCAAATGAAGTGAGTGTACCTATTATACCTTCAAAGCTTAGATTATTTCCTGGTATACATCTTAGCTCTTGTATTGTTGATACTCTAATAGCATAGATAGGGAGCAAGGTTCTTAAGAACTTACTATTAACAGTATCTTCATCTAGTTGACCATTCAAGCACCTTATTGCACTTACCACTTACTTTATTCTTGCACCATACTGAGCAACATTCTCGTTTTCTTCCATTTTCATGTCATCAAATTTTCCTCTGAGACTTTCTCTTTTTGCTCTTTGTACATTTTGATCTCCTGCATAAATTTCTGATAGGGCTTTCCACATTTTGAATGTAGTGTCACATCCTTTGATATCATCAAATTCAGCATAGCTGAGTGCAGAGGCAATTTCCAGCATTGTCTGGTTGTGTTCTTGTTTTTTTTTCATGTCTTCGGCAGTAGGAGCACCTGTTGGATCTACATGTTTAGTGACAATTGAATTTTGGGCATAATCTCCTATGGATCCAAGATGTAGCTTCATCAAACTTTTCCATGCAACAAAGTTGTCTTTGTTGAGCTTGGGAACTTCTCTCTTTGGCATTTTGATCTTTTCTGATAGTAGTCCCTTTAAACTGAATCAGCAGTCAGGCTCTGATACCAATTGTTAGAATTCTTTAGAATAAATGAGACAGGGGGGGTGAATCAGTTATTCAAGGTCCAAATGCCTTATTAATACTTTTTAATAGTGAATCCATACTCTTTTCAATTGTTCAAACTTAAATCAGTCATATAAGTAGATTACTGTAAATCAACATGCAAAGATAAAACATTCAAAATCAACACATGACACAATGATTTACGTGGAAACCCAATTTGGGAAAAACCACTAGTAACATGCTACTTGATTCTCACTCTTCTGAAGTGATGCCTTGTTAAGAGCCTGCCCTGTTAAAGGCTTACAACACACTGTTAAATGTGACCTTGTTAGAGGATTTCACCAAACTGTTAGGAATGGGCCTAGTTAAAGGTCTTTTGAACATCCACTTGGAATGTGACCCTATTAAAGGATTTATCTAATGGCTATTAAACCAACCTAAGTCCATAGGATTTATCTTATTGTTACAATTGCTAGAAAGTAGCGATAATGGTCTTTTGATCTGATATAACTTACAACATACTTTGCAGATTTCATATCACTCTTTCAGTTCAGTCCTTATGCTTGGCTTCAATCACTTCAGCTCTGACTACTTGTCTTCCTCTCAAGCTTCATCTCCTTGAGTCTTCTTACTCATTCTGCCAATGCAATCATCCTTGAGGTCATCTATTAAACAAAGTTCCTGTGCTTTCTTCTCCTTCGCACATTCTTCAGCATTTCATGCTTTTATGCTTGACTACGACTCTCTCTCACACTATCCCCTTTATTCCACAGTTTTTTTTTTTCTTCATTAACTTATGTCTTCTTATATACAAGTTTGATTCGCCTTTGCCGCTCAATTCTCCCTCTTCAATTTTAGGGATTCAAAATGGATTAGGTAGGATACAATGTATCTACCCCATATCTTGTTCTCTTCTTGAAACTTCACTAGTTGTATCTTAAAAATGTTCTACATGGTGTTCTGTGCCACCAACTCATCATTCTTATCTTCTTTTTAATTCACAAATTTCTAGATAACAACTTTGTTGGCTTAGATCTGTCGAATCTTCGATTTCCTAAATAATGCAGCAACTTGGCATTATTTAGTTACTGGTGCTTGGCACCTCTGTGTTACTCAGTACCTGCTCGACACTTGATTCTGCTCGACACTTGAACTTACTCAGCACTTGAACTTACTCGGCACTTGAACTTACTCGGCACTTGAACTTAGTTTGAGCTTTGCAAAAGACTTTGCTAAAACCTTAGATCTTTTGATATGTTTTAGTGTGGTCATTCTTTGTATCTTTTAGTATGTCATCCAATATACTGTTTCATCAATGGCTTAACTGATCCTTGTACTTCATTACAACATCATAACTTCAACCTTTCTCTAGGTGTTCTAGTTACATCTTATTGATTGCCTCCACCTTGACAATCAACTAATTGATAGTATTTGGATCACTAAAGCAATTGTCATCCCTGCAAGTAGCAAGTTTGACATCAATGACAAAACAATGATTAAGGACATTCTTTACTAATTCCATATATTATTCCAACAATTGTTCTTATGATCATTTCAATCATTTCCAACAGCTTCAACTTCTAATGATGGATGTAGAGACTTGGCATGAATCATGCAACTTGCCATAGACTTAAGAGTTCTAATCCTCAATGCTGCAACATCTGTCTTGTGTGAAATGAATGCTGAAGGAGTCTAAAGATCAATGCCCTCATGTCTGCAGAAATCCATAAGTCTTCTGTTCACATACATGCTTCCATTGTCCATTCGGTGTACTTTGGTGGCCTTTCTAGATTTTTGTTCTACATGAGTCTTGAAGTCTAGAAACTTGTCCAACAATTTTTTCTTGTTATGTAGAAAATAGAACCAAGTGAACCTTGAAAAGTCATCAACTAAGATGACTATGTAGTGACCCTGGCTGAATGCAAAAGGCCCTGCTAATACCATGTGAACCATTTGAAGAACACTTGTTTCTCTTGAAGACTTCCCTCTTTGTAACTTCCTGTCTGGATGCATATCTGCTGAATCTATTGAACACTCCCCTTAGAAAAGTTGATTTGAGGTAGACCTTTGACCATTTGGTATGTGCAAAGTTGCTAAAGATAATGATAGTCAAGATGACCATACCGCTCATGCCATAATTGAATGTTTGAATTGGATTGAGATAACAAGGCCTTTGAAGGAGACTTGGTCACAAAATGTGAGAAAGAGTACAACCTCTTGTGATCATTCACCTTCCCCATTGCAACCAAGGAATCATCTTTAAGACTGTGCACTTTTACTAAGTCTGGAAGGAACTCAACTCTATGTCCATCTCCAAGGTGAGTGATTTGATAGATTGAAAGGAGATTTGAACTTAGGTTTGGAACATAGAGAACATTTTAAAACTCTCAATTTTCCATCTCCACATTTGCTTTTCCTTCAACTTCCATTTTGCTATCATTCCCCATGAAGATGTGTGATACCTTTGAGTGATTCAATGAAGAAAAATCATCCTTTGAAGAACCCATGTGATATGAGGCACCTGAGTCAAATATACATTCCTTTGAAGAATTTGCATTTTCCATGAATGCTTGCCCTTTGCCCTTTGAATCTGAAGACGACCCTTTATCCTTGTAAGCATTAGGCAATGGAACATTATGTCTCTTCATGATGTTGGTTAACTCATCAATCTTTTTGAGATAACACTCATGCTCTTCATGACCTATTTTACTGCAATAAGCACACTTCTTCTTCTCCTTATTGTTGTCCCCCTTCTTATTGGAATTTGAGGACTTGCCTTGTTGATTAGATTGAGGTGTTGTCTTTTCTACATTCTCTAATTTTTCTTTCTTCCACTTCGTCTTACACTTTCCTTTATTTGAAGACTGTCTAGTTGAATGTTGAGAACCCTCATTGTTGACCACCAATGCTTTGAACTGAGGTGATTTGAGAATCCTCATTGATTTCAACTTCTTTTCTTCATCATCCAATAGTTTAGCATATTTATCAAAAGTGACTTTCTTGTAGAGAGACCCTAAGGTAGTCTTAGAGGTGTTAAAAGAAGATGCAAATGTGGAATACTTTGATGACAGCTTGTTATGTATGAGATAGATCAGTCTGTCATCTTTGATAGAGCTCCCACAATTAGTAAGCTTTGTCCTTAATTCATTCACCTTGATGATGAAGTCTTGTATTGAGTCATATGACTTAGGATCTAAGGAAACAAGCTCATCTTCAATTTTGAACACACCCTCTTCAAACACTTTACCATAAAGGCTTTCAAGGGTATCCCAAGCTTCCTTGGATGTAGTAAATTTCTTGATTTGATACATGATTTTATCATCTACCCCCAAACATATATCACCTAGGGCTTTTCTATCCATGGCTACCCAATTTGAAATATCACTTGCAAAAACATTATCACCTGCTGGTTTAGGAAGAGTACCATCTACATATTTTGAAACTCCATTATGCATTAAGTGATACCACATTTTGATTGACGACATAGCATAGTTATGAGGAGTTAATTTAGGAAACTTAAAGTTGCCCATAATGCAAAAAATGAAAGAAAAGTGCAGAAAAGATAGAACACAACACCAAGAACACCTCCCCTTTTCACTAAATCAAGAAACCCCCTCTCCCCCCCCAAATAGATGCTTTGGGCACTTTATCAGTAGTGCGATTACAATGGGCCACTTGCCAATTTTGGCCTTCGTGGAGGTAGAACCTATCTTAGGAAACCGTCAGTCTTCTCAAATGTGAAAGAGATCTCTTGTAGATGTTGTACATAAGAATATACAATCATGCCAACCTAGAAGGATTGGTCATGTAGAGAATGTGCAATAACTATAGAAGAATCTGCCTCAGCAAAGAGAAGTGATAAATCATCATGAAAGTCTCCCATATCTACTGTGTATGACTCCAAGAACAGAGTTGAAATGTCTGGCAAGAAATCATCACCTGGAAGACCATGAGTACCCTGTAGTGCTAAAGTACATGAATTTGTCACTACGACATAGGATGGAATATCCACCTCAAAGAGAAGATAGATGTCATCAATAATGTCTCCCACATCTTCAATGTGAGACTCCATGAACATGTGTGCAATGTCTGATAGGAAGTCTTCGCATGAAGGTAGAGTAGGAAGACATAAAGTATCCTGTTGCACTATATTCAAAGCATCTATGGCTGGAACATGATCAATAGGAGCAACAGGAGCTGGAGGTGTGATCTCATCTAAGGTTGAAGAAACCATAGCTAGAGTGACTAGATGTAGAAAGTCCTCTGGAGATGGAGGATCACATGGATCTCCATATGCTTCCCAAATAGACCACCAAATATCACAAAGAAAATGTGCAAATCTAATAGGACCAAAAGATTCCCTACTCATACTTTTACACAGAAATTGATTAAGCTTGATAATATATGTCCAATCAAAATGTGGTGGCATTGAATAGAGATAAGGAAGCAATCCTGGATGTTCTCTTAGATGGTCAATTATCAAAGTCCTCCATTTGTAATAGTTCCTTGTTGTCAACTGTGGTCTAATACCAACTGAAAAATTTGACAAGACTCCATGAGATCAATCAATGAACCCCCAAAGAATCAAAGAAAATCAAAGAAACCCCTCCTAATGTATGATTTGAGCACTTGATAGCCACTTGCCAATTTAGGGCCTATTTTTGAAAGTAGTATTTTTGTCCATAGAACCTATAATGTGATTGTAGATTTGGAAAGTAGACAAAAAAAAATGCACTTTCAAAAAAAATGGAACCTGATTTGGAGTCCGGATGAGCTCGTACCAAGCATTTTAAGTGGCAAAATTCGAGATTTTGGAGTTGCAGAAAAATTCAAAAACAGAGATCTCAAACCACCTACACCAATGTGTAGATCACGAAATCCTACCCCCCAAAAAAAAAAATTGCTCACAAAAAGGAGTCCATATGAGGAAGATATCGCTATTTGAAAATTGTTGCTACTATTATTTTTTCTGAATCACTGCCGTGCCTCCAAAAAACAAATGGTTCTAGATTTTGCCTCGAATGTCCAATTTGGATGAAAAAAAATCTGATCTAGGGGTTTTTGGACCTTCTGAATGTGATGAAAATATTTGATTTGCACCAGTAAGCTTCAATCTTCACCTGCAAAAAATCTCTCTACTATGGCCTTATGGCCAAAAAATTTCTAAAAAATAATGTAGATCCAAAAAAATAGCAGAGATGCAGATGAAAAAAAATTTAGATCTGAAAATTAAATATACAGATCTGAAATGATCATACCAATTTTGAAAATCAGTCCTTTGAGTGCCGATTTGCTAAAAAAAATTTCCTAACAATCAACTTTGGCCAAAGGTAGGCAGCTTTGTAGTGGATTTTCACCGAATCAGCATTCCAGATGCAATGGTGAGGTCAGACCTGGTGCTTGACACTCCCAATTTTTGCAATACTTCAGAGTTGGGCTGTGGTGATGAAGCAAACGTGGTCTCAAAATGGCTAGGTGATGAGAAAGTTTCCAAGAAGCTCTGATACCATGTAAGAATTTGCCTAAGGGAAAAATTCACCTAGGAACTAAGAACTCAAACACAAGCACACAGTAGACCAAAGATAGAGAGAGTATGATCAGAATGATAATATCATAATTGATGTAATGTGCAATATGAAAGTACACTAGGAGTGCCTATATATAAATGCCTTTGAGATACATCTAGAATGTCTCATAATCAGCACCATGATATGTCATACAACCAAGCACATGTCCACCAAATATGGGTTATCCTCCATTAAGCACGGAAGTAAGTGCGATGATGAGAGGATAAGCCTACAAGGGTGTGACACATAAAATAGTGTTGTAGACACCATGTGCTTAAATAGTGTTGCGTACTCCTATGTTATCTACATGACAACTCAAAAAGGTGCGCAAACTCCTAAGTCTCTCACAAATAAAAATAATGCAAAATAATTAAATAATGCATAAACCTAAGTAAACTTAAGTAAGTGTAATAAGTAAATACTTATTTACATATATATATATATATATATATATATTTAATTATCAAATTTTACCATATTGGCGATATTAAATGGGTCATATTTGAAAATTTTTTAAGAAAAAAATGTTTGTTGAAATTGTTTACATTGAAAACGTATATACTGAAAATGTTTGAAAACCGTTTTATAAAAAAATAATTTAAAAATTATATTGGGGAGGGGCAGATTTAGCCACCCCCTACCCCCATCTTCCATCATAGCCTTCAACCGACGATTGCTCGTACTGTTGTCGCAGGCCCTGTGACAAGGTATAGGGCCGCACGACCCCTTTTATAAGGGAGTCGACAATAGATATATATCGCATAGGTAAGATGTAATACAATGTTTATTTTGCTTCATTTTGTATTTTAATTTTGTTATAATATATTAACAAAATTTAATTATTAGTTTTAAATTGTTAATAATGATTTTCAATTATTATATAATAACACCTTTTAAATATCCATTATTATATATAAATAATTTTTAATTATTATATATTAAAATTTCTTTTAATTAGTTTGTTAATGGATAACAATCAATAATGTAGCCTTTTTCTCATAAAATTTAATCGTAGGATTATTAATATGAATTTAATTTAATTGTTTAGTTGAGTTCAAATATGAAGGTTAGATAATAAGGAGGGGGAGTTGGAAATTACTCACATTATAATTTACAATGTATCCTATTGGAACATGATGGTGGTTATTTTCATATGACGTTTATATAAACAATATATCATTAGAATAATTAGAAAATTGATTCTAAGAGTAATGGGGAAATTTTAAACAAATACATGGGTTAGGAAAAATGCACAGATTTCTCCACTTGATATTCAACCCTTAAACGAAAATTGAAACCCCACACTTAATTCAATGATGAGATTTTAATGAACCCAAACATGTGTTTGTATTTTGTGGTTTCTGTATGCTTCTTGTTTTGGGTTTTTGGGTTGAATAGATTGTTGACTAGATTATAGGACGTCTACTAGAGGCTCGAGGGGTATGATTGTGATGTCATGATGATGTCTTTTGATCTCAATCTTTTTAAAACCCAACCATGGTTATGTGATGGCATGCTCTATGGTGTGTGTGGTTTACTGATTGATATTGTTTCCAGTCTTCTTGAGCAAGCTGTGATATATGTAACCTTTTTATGTGTTATCGATCAGTTGTACTTGGATTACTTTCCAGTCACCTTAATGGGATTGAATTGTTTATCTGATCTTGATGATGTCATGTTGTGTCATATTTTGACTCAACTATTTTGGAGTCCTCGATTAGTATGACTTGAGATAATTTTTGGTTGCTTGTTGAGAACCAATGAATATTGTGATTATCAGCGATACCTTCAGTTGCCAATAGAGAACTATTGCGATCATGATTATCTATGGATGCTTTTCAGTTGCTTATGGATATTTGATGCTCTTTTATAGATTATCTTTTAGTAATTTTCCAATTGCTTGTATAGAACTGTGGTGGTTTTTTGATTTATGATTCCATGAGATTAGGGTAGGTTATCTACTTGTAGTGTCAGGAAGTGGCTTGCAATGGGGGTCGGGGCCCTAAGTGGCTGCTAGGGTAACTCATTTTAAGTTGTTTTAAAAGTGAAAATATTATACCTAATACTGACTTAAATGAACCTAATAAGATAATTGGTTGTTCTTGCCCATGCCTCAAGTGCTAGTATAGACTAGGATGGGAGTAGAGAGAACACTTAGTTGTTACCTTGCATTCCATAGTATGCCTCGTTAGTATGAGAGGATACTAGTGGCCGCATAGGGATCACTAGGGGGCTGGGGTCTATTGAGAGACTACCAGGGTAACTCTAGCGTGATCCATGTGATGACACTTTCTCACTTGCATAGTAGGTTTCCTACATGTCTTTGTTGTGCCTCTAGGATTAGATGTTGATTTGTGTTGGAACCTTTGAGTTAGTATACTTTTAGGATTTTTGGACTTAGAGAGTATTTGCGCTATGTGATTTGATAACTTGTTTAGGACCTAAGATTTTCTCCTCAACGTGGTGGGAGTGGACCATTTAGGTACCACATGGTTGGATGGTAGTGCTTTTTCACTCTTACCATTTGAGATCTGTCTGAGACACCGTGGCTGATGTATTATGTTCTTTGATTATGATGGTGGACACGTATCCTTATATTGATGATTTGCATCTGTTAGATGATGATATCTTATGCTTTATCTTGCATTTATATTTCTTTCTGCATATGATGTAGTATGATTTAGGAGTGACATTCCTACTATGTTAATAAAAATTATCTCTTTGGTGATTTGGGATGTTATGCATGGAGGGATGGCTAGGGCCCACGATGATCTAATGATGCTATTTACGATTGGGAGGAAACATGCACTTATTTAGTTATGTTTGTGATATATGGATATCTTTTATGATGGATGTTCATATCTTCTATGATGATATATCATGTATGACATGTGGTTTCATTTACTTACTACACTTGCATCATGGATTAGATTAGGATGATGTACTTAATTTTTGCATATGTATATTCTTTTAAGCATTTCATACCCTATGGCATGTACAATGGATGATTGAGCAATTAGAAATGTAATTTAAGAAAGTTGGATATTTCATTATTATTTTATGTGGATGTAGTATTAAATAGAATCATTAATAGTTAATTTAGATGGGATTCTATATTAAGGGATCCTTAAAGAATGTAACTTGTTATGTATGTTTATGTTTACTTTCAGTTGAATGATGTCATTGCTTTCACTATGATGTTGTGAATGGTTAACTTTCATGTTTAAAAAAAAAAAAATGCTACCAAACTTAGTGAAACTTTTGGTTATTTCTTTGGATTCCTTGGCGGGGTGTTACATTTTTAACTAGACACATCCCAAAAATGTAAAATATCTATGTGCTTCCCCTAGAAATAATTCAAAACTAATCTAAAATCAAAATTTTTTTTTTTCAAAGTGTGTAGAATGGAGTCTAGTTTCTAAAAAACTAAGTTGTTACAAAATTTGATTAACGAGCTAAAATCCAGAGCCCAATTAGTACATGGTGGTTTTTGACAAAAAATGGACATACATTCAAAAAAAATTATAGATGAAAGGCTTGAAATAGTTCAAATTGAAAATAAATTATATGGTTATATAGGACAAGCATTTGTAATGATGGCTTCTGATTTTGTCTCACTCATTGAGGTTAGCTTGTCAAATTCCAAATTTTAGCCTTCATATTTGATTGTTTTTGTAGTTGCTGACTACTTTGTTAATTATCCATATGCTGCAAAGTGTATTGATTGTCGTCCTTTGAATTGGCTTTGTATTGATGTTGTGCTTTGAATTGTGCTTTGTATCCATATCCTAGAAAGCATAAATAATAAAGATTTTGTTGCATGTTGCAGTTGCCACTAGCCTAGTGGACATCTACGCAAGTTGTGGAAGAATACACATGGCATTGATATGTGTGTGTATGTATGCATTTTTTTACGTATGCACATATATAATATCTATATGTATGTATATAGCAGTGTGTGTACATGGATGTATACCATTTTTAATAGAATACCTCAAATAAATGTGGTTTTATAGCATTCCATAATTGTAAAATATGCACAAATTGGGATATATATGTGGATACATGCATGCACTACAATTGTTTGAAACCTAATTTTATTTGAAAATGAAATTTTCTTGAAACCATAAAATATTTGTGCAAAAAAACCATCAATAACACCCTAAGAACACTATAACCCTTTTCGCATTTGAGCAGCACAATTTGTGGGACCTTGCACCTTGATGGCTCTCATGGGCCCCTCTGGCTCTGAAAAATCTACTCTCTTGGATGCCCTTGTAGGTAATATCAATTGGGTTTCTATTTCCCATGAAGTAGATGATGAATTTCATATTTGATTTTTGATTCATAAAGTTTTAGATGTTTGATTTGTGTTGTGGAAATCAAGTAGATTGGCAACTAATGCATTTCAATTTGGATCTATCAGGCTGCATGGCCAAAAGCAAAAGCTCTCCTTTGGAACTGTTGTATGATTTAATCAATGAAGTATTTTTTGGGTGAATTTTTGATGTTTGATGTTATATTCTTACATGGGTGTTGTTTTCCTCTCCTCTTTTTCCTTGTTGGCATATGTAACTCAAGAGGATACTCTAATTCGAACCTTGATGGTGAGAGAAAGCATATCATACTTTGGTCATGTAAGGCTCCTTGATAAAATGCCCTGGTCAAAGAAATCAGCATTAGTAGAGTCTACACTTGTGGAAATGGGTCTTTAGGAATGTACCAACACTCCCATAGGAATCTGGCACTTGAGGGAAATTAGTGGTGGAGAAAAGAGAAGAGTGAGCATTGCCTTAGAAATTCTAATGAGGCCAAGGTTGTTGTTTTTGGATGAACCAACAAGTGGCTTAGACGGGTAAGAATCTTTCTAAATTGGTGGCAGATACTAAATCCATCATCAAGGTTTTTTTTTGTTAGAAGTTTTGTTGATGTTCCTCAGATGATACCATTGGTTCAAATTCATCTAACAAGGAACCTTTCAACCCAACGACAGTTGGTTGAATTGGTTATATTGTGAAGTCTTATATATGTAAGAGGCAGCCGCTATTATAGATATAGAAGAGGGAGTCAGGTGTACTTGAAGAGAATGTTTTGAGACTTGTTTGGGCAAGAAAGTAATAATAATTTATACTATAGTCAGCTTCAGTTTTGTCTTTCCATTGAAGCTTTTAGTCCAAGGAAAAACTAACAGCATATAACAACTAGATGCTTAATTGAGAGTATACCATTTAAGCAAAACATTTTCAGATTTTGTTCAATAGTTACACACTTTTTCTGGCTTGATAAACCTTAGATGTGAGGATGAAGATGGTCATGTCTGGTCTTGAAAGCTATAATGGACTTTAGTAATGGCCCTTCCTATGAAATTTTTGTCTAAAACTTCTCTAATGAGATAATGTGTTATGAGCTCTTCATCAGTGGGATGGAAGGTGAATCCAGGAGGCAGTTGTGCATTACCCATATCATGACTATAACTAAAGTTAGGAGCCTGTATTATTGAATTCTCTTCCCTATCACCCATATTTATTTCCTTTTCTATTCATGCTTCACATGGGAGTCTTTTTATATGATGATTTATCGTCAATCATGTCCATTCACTACCAAACAATTCTTATTCTACAAATTTGAGACACTAGAACTTTTGTGGATGTGCAGGCCATCGGAACATACTGTAGGGAGGATGACGAACTTATTCTCAATTGTTAGACTCGGGAAAGTGATACAAATTGTAGAATCTTAACATATGGTTGTTCAAATTATGTATCTCCTAAATGATTTCCTTTTAGCGTATAACTTGATGTGCATAGTTGGCAAGTTTTCTTATTGTATCGAGCATATTAATGAAGAATCATATTAGTGATTGCCTGTGTTTATGATAGTTTGATTAGTTACTGTCGATATTTTTTAGGCATTCTATAAAATAGTTCCCATGCCTTGCATATGATAGGACATTTTGCATGCATCCTGCACTCTCTCATCCGGCTGATGATGGATTACGAAGAGTGATCTGAAACAATGACGCTAAAAGAAACAAAATCAAATCCAAAATGAACTTGCATTACAAATGGATTGTGGAAATCTGATATTATTGATTTTGCATGCAGGTCTACTAGGACAATCACAACTTAAACATATATAACATATTTATATATGTTTAAGTTGTGATTGTCCTGGTAGACATGCATGCAAAATCAACAATATCAGATTTCCACAATCCATTTGTAATGCAAGTTCATTTTAGATTTGATATTGTTTTTTTTAGCGTCATCATTTCATATCACTCTTCGTACTCCATCATTAGCCGAATGAGAGAGTGTAGGATGCATGCAAAATTTCATATCATACGCAAGGCATGTGAACTGTTTTATAGAATGCCTAAAAAAAATTTACACCCAGGCATTGGTAGAAATTTCTACCTTCATTGGTCAAAATTTTTGACCTTCATTGGTCAAAATTTCTACCTTTCTTGGTCAACATTTTCGACCTTCATTGGTTAAAATTTCTACCTTTCTTGGCCAACATTTTCTGCCTTCATTGGTCAAAATTTATACCTTTTTCAATCAATATTTTCTACCTACATTGGTCAAAATTTCTACCTTTTTTGGTCAGTATTTTCTACCTTCATTGGTCAAAATTTCAACCAATTCCTGGTAGAACTTGCACCATGGCTATGGAAGTTTTTCGACCAAAGTATTGGTCAAAATTTTGACCAACTAGTAGGTTGGTCAAAATTTCAACTAGAAGATTTCTGACCAATGGGTTGGTCAAACTTGGTCAAACTTTGGTCAAAAACTGAGTAAAAATTTCAACCAATAATGGTTGAAAAATGGTCTCAGATGTACTAGTGTCCCAACACTTTTGATAGAAGAAGTCCAAGAAATCATTTGCTCCTAAAGAGCTATCTAGATTCATGTTAAATAATACTGGTCTGACTTCTTCCAACGATATGGGTGAATTTTATGCTTTATTATCTTCTATAGAGATCACTTTTGGTATAGTTTCCAACATTTTTCGCTTGAGCTATCATGTTTGAACTTGTAAAATTATTTAATAAATTCTTAAAATGATCTACTAAAATCTTTGTTATACTATCAGGATTGTTAGTGATAGTGCTTGAAGCATTTTTAATTTTACTAATTTTTCTTTTAACTCTGTTGATTAGCATGCTATTATGATTTTTTTTTTTGTTACAATCTCCCTCTTCTAGCCATTTATCTCTTGATTTTTGCCTCAAGAAGACTTCATCCTTTGCTAGAATGTTTTCCTATTTAGAAAGGAGTTCTTTTTCTAGAAAGAAGTTTTCATTGTTATACCTGTATCACCTAATCTAGTAGAGCCAAATGAATACTAACTAATAATGAGAGTATTAACAATACTAAAGTAGTTAACACTTATGATAGGATGGGGTTATCATCAAAAGGAAGGAAAACCAAGAATGGTAAGCTCCTTGACGCAAGAGCATCTAGAGGTATAAGGGCAATCCTGTGTCACCCAAAACAATGTACTTAGACTTAGTTTCTGTTTCATGTCTTTACATTTTTGGATACCCATTTGGCTCAAATAAAGGTTCCAACTCTCATAGTTCAACTATCAGTGCATTTGAAAATCCCAAAAAAATAAGAGCATGTATTTGGGCCATCATTTCGGTAAACTAGAAGGTGTGAATTGGCTAGATGAATGTAATCATGATTTAGAGCATTCCAGAAAAAGAATCAGGTCAATAGGCCCCACAGTTTGAAAGTTATTGCAGTTTTTTGGGTTTTGGAGACCTCCTAAGAATGCTTCAAAGTCAGGTTTGGGGCATTAAATGACCTCGAAAAGGGTCAAAAAATGGGGGACAAGCTAATCTTGTCCATAGGGCTATAGATCGCTTTGAGAGCTTTCTGAAAATGTAAACGGTTCGTCAATCTGAGCTACGGTTCAAAAGTTATGCCTCCCAGAAGTTCAGTTACCGTTTCTAGATTCTTCTAGATTTGCACCGACTTCTAACGCAGCTTCCAAAACCTTCTATTTCATCGGTGGATGCCTACTAGCACTTTCTAGAATGTACTCCTAGTCCTTAACCCTCCGAGGTCTATTTAAGGAGATTTCTGGCATTGTAAAAGGCTGTTCGGAGTGGAGTTTGAGAGGAGGTGCTAAAAGCATAAATATTCTCCAAATTTATGCTATTGTAAGCCCTTAGGGCATGTTCTGAAGTTTATTTTCTCTGTACTATTTGTACTAGCTTATTTTCTCAATTAATATAATTTCCCTTTTCTATTGTGTCCATTTTGTTCTTGGGTTGTGTCCCCATCAAGTGGTATCAGAGCGGGTTTTCCTGAGTGTGTAGACAGAGCGCCGACTGTGAGGCAGTTTGCACCAGGACTGTGTGGTTGTGGGTTCAAGTTAGAAGATGCCTCCACAAAGAGAGCGTGGTAGAAGGGCCAGAGCTATTGATCCTGAGGAGGTTAGAGCCCTCCAAAGGCAGGTACAAGCATTGCAAGAGGAGCTTCGTAGAGGAGAAAATGTTGCCGCAGGTGACAATAGTGAGGATGACAATGAAGAGGAAGTAATGGGACTAGAAGAAGAAGTAATGGGAACAGAAGAGGAAGTAATGGGACCAAAAGAGGAAGTTGACGGGGAAGTTTTGAATCCTGTAGAGGAAAGGCTTTTTAGGGCCATTACTAAGTTTGGGAAAAGACCTACAATTGAAGTGGGTATATTTTCAGGAAATCTGAAACCAGATGAGTTGATCGATTGGATCAATGAACTGGAAGAATACTTTGAGTATGAGGATATAAGGGACCCAGATAGGGTTAAGTTTGCAAAGGCCAAACTGAAAGGCCATGCCAAAATTTGGTGGCAAGAGGTCCAACTGGAAAGACTTAGAAGAGGAAAGGAGAAGATCACAAGATGGGATCGCATGGTGGACAAATTGAAGAAGCAGTTCATTCCTGTGGACTACGAGCTTGATCTGTTTAAGAAGATGCATGGGTTAAAGCAAGCAAAAAGATCAGTCCAAGAATATACATAGGATTTTTACTGACTCTTGATTAGAGTGGGGCATGCAGAAGCAAATAAGGAGAAGGTTGCTCGTTATATCAGTGGGTTGCGACCTAGCATCCAGGAGGAATTAAGTCTAGTAAGAATGACCAGCGTTGAAGAAGCATACCAGTTTTCCCTACGAGTTGAAGAGAAGCTGAGTAAAAGGTTTGAAGGAAGACAAAGAAGGTGCGATCAAGGAGGAAGGGGAAGCGGTAGATCATCTGGAGGCCGCAATGAAACCCAAAAGAAAAATGAAGATGTGGGTACTAGCAGAAACTATAGGAATGAGGGTTTCAACTGCTCCCATGATCAATGTATCTAATCTACAATAAGACATTTGGTGAGTATCCATACCATAATTCAAAAGGTGTTGTATTTGTACCTTTCTTGACTTGTACTCGGTTCAATGTATGAACAGCTACACTTACAGCTTCTCTCCAGTATTTTAGAGCAACATTCTTTTCCATCATTAATGTTCTGGCACAGTCAATTATAGATCTATTTCTTCTTTCAACAATTCCATTCTGTGGGGGAGTTCTAGGAGCTGACGTCTGTCTTTTGATTCCATTGTCATTGCAGAATGTCTCGAATTCATTTGATGTAAATTCACCACCTCTATCTGATCTTAGACATTTCAAGCTTTTTCTAGTTTCCTTTTCAGCTCTGGCCACATACCACTTAAACATTTGAAAAGCATTAGATTTTTGTTCTAAGAACATAACAATCATCATCCTGGAATAGTCATCAAAAAATAACATTATGTATTTATCTCCTCTATAGCTTTGTATTTCCATTGGACCACATAAGTCAGTGTGAACTAACTCAAGTATCTCTTTAGATGTATGGTTTTTGGTTTTGAAACTTGAATTTGTCATCTTTCCTAGCTGACATTGTTTACACATGATATTATCAGGCTTCTTTAATTTTGGTAGACCTCTGACTTTCTTCATTTTACTGATTTTGACTAGATTGTCAAAGTTGACATGACATAATCTTCTATGCCATAACCATTCATCATCAAATTTTGCAAGTAGACAAGAAATATCATCCATATCAAGATAAAACAAATTACTCTTTGTTTGATCTCCTTTTCCTATTAGTTTACCATCATTGTCATAGATTTTTGCAATTTTCTTTTCAAACTCCACTTTGCAACCTATATTGCCTAATTGTGAGACACTCAGTAAATTGTAGTTTAATCCTTCAACATAGTATGCATTGTCACATGAAATTTGGTCTGTGAGCTTAATGAAACCTTTTCCTCTGATTTGACATGGAGCATCATTACCAAATCTAACACTATTTCCCTCATACTGAGTAAAGTTAACAAACTTCCTTTTGTCTCTTGTCATGTGATGTGAGCATCCACTGTCTATGATCCATCTGTCATTCTTATTTATACATGTCACCAGTACTGTGGCTTCTTCTTCATCAGATTGGTCCTTCATGGCTACATAAACAACTTCATCATCATTGTCATCAGAATTTTCTTCAACAATATAACACTTCTTACCTTTTTCTTTGTAATCTCTCTTGTCATCATCTCTTCTGTTCTTATATTTGTTTCCTTCCTTGGAATCTTTTTTCTATGGACATCTTGCAGCAATATGACCTACTTCATTGCAATTGAAACAAATGATAGGCATCTTACCTTTGAATTTTCCTTTGCCCCTCTAAAATCTTCTAGAAAGTAATGCTTCCAATTGTTCCACATCTTCCTCATCAGTGCTACTGTCACTAGATACATACTTCATTTTTCTTCCTTTCCTTGATTTCACCTGTTCAAAATCTTTCAATGATAACTTGGCCTTAAAAGAAGATTCAACATTTTCAGGTTTGTAGTTGTCAAAGTTAGATAACTCAAATGAAGTGAGTGTACCTATTATACCTTCAAAGCTTAGATTATTTCCTGGTATACATCTTAGCTCTTGTATTGTTGATACTCTAATAGCATAGATAGGGAGCAAGGTTCTTAAGAACTTACTATTAACAGTATCTTCATCTAGTTGACCATTCAAGCACCTTATTGCACTTACCACTTACTTTATTCTTGCACCATACTGAGCAACATTCTCGTTTTCTTCCATTTTCATGTCATCAAATTTTCCTCTGAGACTTTCTCTTTTTGCTCTTTGTACATTTTGATCTCCTGCATAAATTTCTGATAGGGCTTTCCACATTTTGAATGTAGTGTCACATCCTTTGATATCATCAAATTCAGCATAGCTGAGTGCAGAGGCAATTTCCAGCATTGTCTGGTTGTGTTCTTGTTTTTTTTTCATGTCTTCGGCAGTAGGAGCACCTGTTGGATCTACATGTTTAGTGACAATTGAATTTTGGGCATAATCTCCTATGGATCCAAGATGTAGCTTCATCAAACTTTTCCATGCAACAAAGTTGTCTTTGTTGAGCTTGGGAACTTCTCTCTTTGGCATTTTGATCTTTTCTGATAGTAGTCCCTTTAAACTGAATCAGCAGTCAGGCTCTGATACCAATTGTTAGAATTCTTTAGAATAAATGAGACAGGGGGGGTGAATCAGTTATTCAAGGTCCAAATGCCTTATTAATACTTTTTAATAGTGAATCCATACTCTTTTCAATTGTTCAAACTTAAATCAGTCATATAAGTAGATTACTGTAAATCAACATGCAAAGATAAAACATTCAAAATCAACACATGACACAATGATTTACGTGGAAACCCAATTTGGGAAAAACCACTAGTAACATGCTACTTGATTCTCACTCTTCTGAAGTGATGCCTTGTTAAGAGCCTGCCCTGTTAAAGGCTTACAACACACTGTTAAATGTGACCTTGTTAGAGGATTTCACCAAACTGTTAGGAATGGGCCTAGTTAAAGGTCTTTTGAACATCCACTTGGAATGTGACCCTATTAAAGGATTTATCTAATGGCTATTAAACCAACCTAAGTCCATAGGATTTATCTTATTGTTACAATTGCTAGAAAGTAGCGATAATGGTCTTTTGATCTGATATAACTTACAACATACTTTGCAGATTTCATATCACTCTTTCAGTTCAGTCCTTATGCTTGGCTTCAATCACTTCAGCTCTGACTACTTGTCTTCCTCTCAAGCTTCATCTCCTTGAGTCTTCTTACTCATTCTGCCAATGCAATCATCCTTGAGGTCATCTATTAAACAAAGTTCCTGTGCTTTCTTCTCCTTCGCACATTCTTCAGCATTTCATGCTTTTATGCTTGACTACGACTCTCTCTCACACTATCCCCTTTATTCCACAGTTTTTTTTTTTCTTCATTAACTTATGTCTTCTTATATACAAGTTTGATTCGCCTTTGCCGCTCAATTCTCCCTCTTCAATTTTAGGGATTCAAAATGGATTAGGTAGGATACAATGTATCTACCCCATATCTTGTTCTCTTCTTGAAACTTCACTAGTTGTATCTTAAAAATGTTCTACATGGTGTTCTGTGCCACCAACTCATCATTCTTATCTTCTTTTTAATTCACAAATTTCTAGATAACAACTTTGTTGGCTTAGATCTGTCGAATCTTCGATTTCCTAAATAATGCAGCAACTTGGCATTATTTAGTTACTGGTGCTTGGCACCTCTGTGTTACTCAGTACCTGCTCGACACTTGATTCTGCTCGACACTTGAACTTACTCAGCACTTGAACTTACTCGGCACTTGAACTTACTCGGCACTTGAACTTAGTTTGAGCTTTGCAAAAGACTTTGCTAAAACCTTAGATCTTTTGATATGTTTTAGTGTGGTCATTCTTTGTATCTTTTAGTATGTCATCCAATATACTGTTTCATCAATGGCTTAACTGATCCTTGTACTTCATTACAACATCATAACTTCAACCTTTCTCTAGGTGTTCTAGTTACATCTTATTGATTGCCTCCACCTTGACAATCAACTAATTGATAGTATTTGGATCACTAAAGCAATTGTCATCCCTGCAAGTAGCAAGTTTGACATCAATGACAAAACAATGATTAAGGACATTCTTTACTAATTCCATATATTATTCCAACAATTGTTCTTATGATCATTTCAATCATTTCCAACAGCTTCAACTTCTAATGATGGATGTAGAGACTTGGCATGAATCATGCAACTTGCCATAGACTTAAGAGTTCTAATCCTCAATGCTGCAACATCTGTCTTGTGTGAAATGAATGCTGAAGGAGTCTAAAGATCAATGCCCTCATGTCTGCAGAAATCCATAAGTCTTCTGTTCACATACATGCTTCCATTGTCCATTCGGTGTACTTTGGTGGCCTTTCTAGATTTTTGTTCTACATGAGTCTTGAAGTCTAGAAACTTGTCCAACAATTTTTTCTTGTTATGTAGAAAATAGAACCAAGTGAACCTTGAAAAGTCATCAACTAAGATGACTATGTAGTGACCCTGGCTGAATGCAAAAGGCCCTGCTAATACCATGTGAACCATTTGAAGAACACTTGTTTCTCTTGAAGACTTCCCTCTTTGTAACTTCCTGTCTGGATGCATATCTGCTGAATCTATTGAACACTCCCCTTAGAAAAGTTGATTTGAGGTAGACCTTTGACCATTTGGTATGTGCAAAGTTGCTAAAGATAATGATAGTCAAGATGACCATACCGCTCATGCCATAATTGAATGTTTGAATTGGATTGAGATAACAAGGCCTTTGAAGGAGACTTGGTCACAAAATGTGAGAAAGAGTACAACCTCTTGTGATCATTCACCTTCCCCATTGCAACCAAGGAATCATCTTTAAGACTGTGCACTTTTACTAAGTCTGGAAGGAACTCAACTCTATGTCCATCTCCAAGGTGAGTGATTTGATAGATTGAAAGGAGATTTGAACTTAGGTTTGGAACATAGAGAACATTTTAAAACTCTCAATTTTCCATCTCCACATTTGCTTTTCCTTCAACTTCCATTTTGCTATCATTCCCCATGAAGATGTGTGATACCTTTGAGTGATTCAATGAAGAAAAATCATCCTTTGAAGAACCCATGTGATATGAGGCACCTGAGTCAAATATACATTCCTTTGAAGAATTTGCATTTTCCATGAATGCTTGCCCTTTGCCCTTTGAATCTGAAGACGACCCTTTATCCTTGTAAGCATTAGGCAATGGAACATTATGTCTCTTCATGATGTTGGTTAACTCATCAATCTTTTTGAGATAACACTCATGCTCTTCATGACCTATTTTACTGCAATAAGCACACTTCTTCTTCTCCTTATTGTTGTCCCCCTTCTTATTGGAATTTGAGGACTTGCCTTGTTGATTAGATTGAGGTGTTGTCTTTTCTACATTCTCTAATTTTTCTTTCTTCCACTTCGTCTTACACTTTCCTTTATTTGAAGACTGTCTAGTTGAATGTTGAGAACCCTCATTGTTGACCACCAATGCTTTGAACTAAGGTGATTTGAGAATCCTCATTGATTTCAACTTCTTTTCTTCATCATCCAATAGTTTAGCATATTTATCAAAAGTGACTTTCTTGTAGAGAGACCCTAAGGTAGTCTTAGAGGTGTTAAAAGAAGATGCAAATGTGGAATACTTTGATGACAGCTTGTTATGTATGAGATAGATCAGTCTGTCATCTTTGATAGAGCTCCCACAATTAGTAAGCTTTGTCCTTAATTCATTCACCTTGATGATGAAGTCTTGTATTGAGTCATATGACTTAGGATCTAAGGAAACAAGCTCATCTTCAATTTTGAACACACCCTCTTCAAACACTTTACCATAAAGGCTTTCAAGGGTATCCCAAGCTTCCTTGGATGTAGTAAATTTCTTGATTTGATACATGATTTTATCATCTACCCCCAAACATATATCACCTAGGGCTTTTCTATCCATGGCTACCCAATTTGAAATATCACTTGCAAAAACATTATCACCTGCTGGTTTAGGAAGAGTACCATCTACATATTTTGAAACTCCATTATGCATTAAGTGATACCACATTTTGATTGACGACATAGCATAGTTATGAGGAGTTAATTTAGGAAACTTAAAGTTGCCCATAATGCAAAAAATGAAAGAAAAGTGCAGAAAAGATAGAACACAACACCAAGAACACCTCCCCTTTTCACTAAATCAAGAAACCCCCTCTCCCCCCCAAATAGATGCTTTGGGCACTTTATCAGTAGTGCGATTACAATGGGCCACTTGCCAATTTTGGCCTTCGTGGAGGTAGAACCTATCTTAGGAAACCGTCAGTCTTCTCAAATGTGAAAGAGATCTCTTGTAGATGTTGTACATAAGAATATACAATCATGCCAACCTAGAAGGATTGGTCATGTAGAGAATGTGCAATAACTATAGAAGAATCTGCCTCAGCAAAGAGAAGTGATAAATCATCATGAAAGTCTCCCATATCTACTGTGTATGACTCCAAGAACAGAGTTGAAATGTCTGGCAAGAAATCATCACCTGGAAGACCATGAGTACCCTGTAGTGCTAAAGTACATGAATTTGTCACTACGACATAGGATGGAATATCCACCTCAAAGAGAAGATAGATGTCATCAATAATGTCTCCCACATCTTCAATGTGAGACTCCATGAACATGTGTGCAATGTCTGATAGGAAGTCTTCGCATGAAGGTAGAGTAGGAAGACATAAAGTATCCTGTTGCACTATATTCAAAGCATCTATGGCTGGAACATGATCAATAGGAGCAACAGGAGCTGGAGGTGTGATCTCATCTAAGGTTGAAGAAACCATAGCTAGAGTGACTAGATGTAGAAAGTCCTCTGGAGATGGAGGATCACATGGATCTCCATATGCTTCCCAAATAGACCACCAAATATCACAAAGAAAATGTGCAAATCTAATAGGACCAAAAGATTCCCTACTCATACTTTTACACAGAAATTGATTAAGCTTGATAATATATGTCCAATCAAAATGTGGTGGCATTGAATAGAGATAAGGAAGCAATCCTGGATGTTCTCTTAGATGGTCAATTATCAAAGTCCTCCATTTGTAATAGTTCCTTGTTGTCAACTGTGGTCTAATACCAACTGAAAAATTTGACAAGACTCCATGAGATCAATCAATGAACCCCCAAAGAATCAAAGAAAATCAAAGAAACCCCTCCTAATGTATGATTTGAGCACTTGATAGCCACTTGCCAATTTAGGGCCTATTTTTGAAAGTAGTATTTTTGTCCATAGAACCTATAATGTGATTGTAGATTTGGAAAGTAGACAAAAAAAAATGCACTTTCAAAAAAAATGGAACCTGATTTGGAGTCCGGATGAGCTCGTACCAAGCATTTTAAGTGGCAAAATTCGAGATTTTGGAGTTGCAGAAAAATTCAAAAACAGAGATCTCAAACCACCTACACCAATGTGTAGATCACGAAATCCTACCCCCCAAAAAAAAAAATTGCTCACAAAAAGGAGTCCATATGAGGAAGATATCGCTATTTGAAAATTGTTGCTACTATTATTTTTTCTGAATCACTGCCGTGCCTCCAAAAAACAAATGGTTCTAGATTTTGCCTCGAATGTCCAATTTGGATGAAAAAAAATCTGATCTAGGGGTTTTTGGACCTTCTGAATGTGATGAAAATATTTGATTTGCACCAGTAAGCTTCAATCTTCACCTGCAAAAAATCTCTCTACTATGGCCTTATGGCCAAAAAATTTCTAAAAAATAATGTAGATCCAAAAAAATAGCAAAGATGCAGATGAAAAAAAATTTAGATCTGAAAATTAAATATACAGATCTGAAATGATCATACCAATTTTGAAAATCAGTCCTTTGAGTGCCGATTTGCTAAAAAAAATTTCCTAACAATCAACTTTGGCCAAAGGTAGGCAGCTTTGTAGTGGATTTTCACCGAATCAGCATTCCAGATGCAATGGTGAGGTCAGACCTGGTGCTTGACACTCCCAATTTTTGCAATACTTCAGAGTTGGGCTGTGGTGATGAAGCAAACGTGGTCTCAAAATGGCTAGGTGATGAGAAAGTTTCCAAGAAGCTCTGATACCATGTAAGAATTTGCCTAAGGGAAAAATTCACCTAGGAACTAAGAACTCAAACACAAGCACACAGTAGACCAAAGATAGAGAGAGTATGATCAGAATGATAATATCATAATTGATGTAATGTGCAATATGAAAGTACACTAGGAGTGCCTATATATAAATGCCTTTGAGATACATCTAGAATGTCTCATAATCAGCACCATGATATGTCATACAACCAAGCACATGTCCACCAAATATGGGTTATCCTCCATTAAGCACGGAAGTAAGTGCGATGATGAGAGGATAAGCCTACAAGGGTGTGACACATAAAATAGTGTTGTAGACACCATGTGCTTAAATAGTGTTGCGTACTCCTATGTTATCTACATGACAACTCAAAAAGGTGCGCAAACTCCTAAGTCTCTCACAAATAAAAATAATGCAAAATAATTAAATAATGCATAAACCTAAGTAAACTTAAGTAAGTGTAATAAGTAAATACTTATTTACATATATATATATATATATATATATATTTAATTATCAAATTTTACCATATTGGCGATATTAAATGGGTCATATTTGAAAATTTTTTAAGAAAAAAATGTTTGTTGAAATTGTTTACATTGAAAACGTATATACTGAAAATGTTTGAAAACCGTTTTATAAAAAAATAATTTAAAAATTATATTGGGGAGGGGCAGATTTAGCCACCCCCTACCCCCATCTTCCATCATAGCCTTCAACCGACGATTGCTCGTACTGTTGTCGCAGGCCCTGTGACAAGGTATAGGGCCGCACGACCCCTTTTATAAGGGAGTCGACAATAGATATATATCGCATAGGTAAGATGTAATACAATGTTTATTTTGCTTCATTTTGTATTTTAATTTTGTTATAATATATTAACAAAATTTAATTATTAGTTTTAAATTGTTAATAATGATTTTCAATTATTATATAATAACACCTTTTAAATATCCATTATTATATATAAATAATTTTTAATTATTATATATTAAAATTTCTTTTAATTAGTTTGTTAATGGATAACAATCAATAATGTAGCCTTTTTCTCATAAAATTTAATCGTAGGATTATTAATATGAATTTAATTTAATTGTTTAGTTGAGTTCAAATATGAAGGTTAGATAATAAGGAGGGGGAGTTGGAAATTACTCACATTATAATTTACAATGTATCCTATTGGAACATGATGGTGGTTATTTTCATATGACGTTTATATAAACAATATATCATTAGAATAATTAGAAAATTGATTCTAAGAGTAATGGGGAAATTTTAAACAAATACATGGGTTAGGAAAAATGCACAGATTTCTCCACTTGATATTCAACCCTTAAACGAAAATTGAAACCCCACACTTAATTCAATGATGAGATTTTAATGAACCCAAACATGTGTTTGTATTTTGTGGTTTCTGTATGCTTCTTGTTTTGGGTTTTTGGGTTGAATAGATTGTTGACTAGATTATAGGACGTCTACTAGAGGCTCGAGGGGTATGATTGTGATGTCATGATGATGTCTTTTGATCTCAATCTTTTTAAAACCCAACCATGGTTATGTGATGGCATGCTCTATGGTGTGTGTGGTTTACTGATTGATATTGTTTCCAGTCTTCTTGAGCAAGCTGTGATATATGTAACCTTTTTATGTGTTATCGATCAGTTGTACTTGGATTACTTTCCAGTCACCTTAATGGGATTGAATTGTTTATCTGATCTTGATGATGTCATGTTGTGTCATATTTTGACTCAACTATTTTGGAGTCCTCGATTAGTATGACTTGAGATAATTTTTGGTTGCTTGTTGAGAACCAATGAATATTGTGATTATCAGCGATACCTTCAGTTGCCAATAGAGAACTATTGCGATCATGATTATCTATGGATGCTTTTCAGTTGCTTATGGATATTTGATGCTCTTTTATAGATTATCTTTTAGTAATTTTCCAATTGCTTGTATAGAACTGTGGTGGTTTTTTGATTTATGATTCCATGAGATTAGGGTAGGTTATCTACTTGTAGTGTCAGGAAGTGGCTTGCAATGGGGGTCGGGGCCCTAAGTGGCTGCTAGGGTAACTCATTTTAAGTTGTTTTAAAAGTGAAAATATTATACCTAATACTGACTTAAATGAACCTAATAAGATAATTGGTTGTTCTTGCCCATGCCTCAAGTGCTAGTATAGACTAGGATGGGAGTAGAGAGAACACTTAGTTGTTACCTTGCATTCCATAGTATGCCTCGTTAGTATGAGAGGATACTAGTGGCCGCATAGGGATCACTAGGGGGCTGGGGTCTATTGAGAGACTACCAGGGTAACTCTAGCGTGATCCATGTGATGACACTTTCTCACTTGCATAGTAGGTTTCCTACATGTCTTTGTTGTGCCTCTAGGATTAGATGTTGATTTGTGTTGGAACCTTTGAGTTAGTATACTTTTAGGATTTTTGGACTTAGAGAGTATTTGCGCTATGTGATTTGATAACTTGTTTAGGACCTAAGATTTTCTCCTCAACGTGGTGGGAGTGGACCATTTAGGTACCACATGGTTGGATGGTAGTGCTTTTTCACTCTTACCATTTGAGATCTGTCTGAGACACCGTGGCTGATGTATTATGTTCTTTGATTATGATGGTGGACACGTATCCTTATATTGATGATTTGCATCTGTTAGATGATGATATCTTATGCTTTATCTTGCATTTATATTTCTTTCTGCATATGATGTAGTATGATTTAGGAGTGACATTCCTACTATGTTAATAAAAATTATCTCTTTGGTGATTTGGGATGTTATGCATGGAGGGATGGCTAGGGCCCACGATGATCTAATGATGCTATTTACGATTGGGAGGAAACATGCACTTATTTAGTTATGTTTGTGATATATGGATATCTTTTATGATGGATGTTCATATCTTCTATGATGATATATCATGTATGACATGTGGTTTCATTTACTTACTACACTTGCATCATGGATTAGATTAGGATGATGTACTTAATTTTTGCATATGTATATTCTTTTAAGCATTTCATACCCTATGGCATGTACAATGGATGATTGAGCAATTAGAAATGTAATTTAAGAAAGTTGGATATTTCATTATTATTTTATGTGGATGTAGTATTAAATAGAATCATTAATAGTTAATTTAGATGGGATTCTATATTAAGGGATCCTTAAAGAATGTAACTTGTTATGTATGTTTATGTTTACTTTCAGTTGAATGATGTCATTGCTTTCACTATGATGTTGTGAATGGTTAACTTTCATGTTTAAAAAAAAAAAAATGCTACCAAACTTAGTGAAACTTTTGGTTATTTCTTTGGATTCCTTGGCGGGGTGTTACATTTTTAACTAGACACATCCCAAAAATGTAAAATATCTATGTGCTTCCCCTAGAAATAATTCAAAACTAATCTAAAATCAAAATTTTTTTTTTTCAAAGTGTGTAGAATGGAGTCTAGTTTCTAAAAAACTAAGTTGTTACAAAATTTGATTAACGAGCTAAAATCCAGAGCCCAATTAGTACATGGTGGTTTTTGACAAAAAATGGACATACATTCAAAAAAAATTATAGATGAAAGGCTTGAAATAGTTCAAATTGAAAATAAATTATATGGTTATATAGCTAACACAAAGACCTACAATGTCATGTAACCTAATCTTATCGATGCCCAACCACGAGGAATCTTGAAGGAGAGAACACAAGGAAAATCAATCATTTTTTGTATTTTTGTAGCAAAACACATCTTAGACCTGTTTATAAAATCCAAACCTTTGTGTTGGATCTCCAAGGCAAAACCAAGCCTTAGGTTTAGTTTTAATGCAAAGCTTTGAATAGCATATACACCCTATAGCACTTGTGCTCTGTAGCACACACACGCTATTTAAATCTTTTGAATTTGGATCTTAATAGCATGTGCATGCTATAGTGAACACTCATTATTGAGACCTAAATAGTGCATAGAGAAGGAAGAAGAGATGCAAAGAAAGAGCAAGAGAGAGGGGGGGATGGCTATGTATATGTGAGAGAGAGAGAAATATAGAGAAAGTAGGGGATGGGAGAGGGGAGGGAGAGAGTGAGAGAGAGAGATAGTAGGTGAAGTGGGAGAGGGAGAGAGAGGGGGGATGGGAGTGTGTGTGAGAGATCTAGAGAGTAGGGGATGATAGAGGAGAAAGAGAGAGAGGGGGATGGGAGTGTGTGGTGTGTGTGAAAGAGAGAGAGTAGGAGATGGGAGAGGGGAGAGAGAGAGATTGGGGGATGAGAGAGAGAGAGTAGGTGGTGGGAGAGGGAGAGAGAGGGGGGAATGAGAATGTGTGTAAGAGAGAGAGAGCAAGGGATGGGAGAGAGAGGAAGTCTGAGAGAGAGTAGGGGATGGGGAGAGAGAGAGTATAGGGGATGGGGGAGAGAGAGAGTAAGCCATGGGAGACGGAATGGGAGAGGGAGAGTGAGAGAGAGTAGGATGAGAGTGCATGTGTGTGAAAAAGAGATAGGAGGGAATGAGAGAGGGGGAGAGAGAGAGTATCTCAAGAGAGAGAGTAGGGGATCAGAGAGAGAGTAGGTGATGGGAGAGGGAGTGGGAGAGGGAGAGAGAGGGGGGATGGAAATGTGTGTGTGTGTGTGTGTGTGTGAGAGAGAGAGAGGGAGGGATGGGAGAGAGTAGGGGGTGGTAGAGAGAAAGTAGAGAGGGAGAGAGTAAGAGTGAGAGAGAGAGTGAGAGTGAGAGTGAGAGAGAGTAGGCGATGGGAGAGGGAGTGGGAGAGTGAGAGTGAGTGAGAGATAGAGTAGGGGATGGGTGTGTGTGTGTGTGTGTGTGTGTGTGTGTGTGTGTGAAAGAGAGAGAGAGAGTAGGAAATCAGAGAGGGGAGAGAGAGATAGAGAGAGTATAGGGGATGGGAGAGAGTGTGAGAGTGTGAGAGAGAGTAGGGGTGGCAGACAAAGAGTGAGAGTAGGGGATGGGAGAGAGAGTAGAGAGGGAGAGATAGTAGGTGCTGGGAGAGGGAGTGGGAGGGAGAGACGGGGAATGGGAGTGTGTGTAAGAGAGACAAAGTAGGGGATGGGAGAGCGTAGGCAATGGGAGAGGGAGTGGGAGAGAGAGAGGAGGGGAATGGGAATGTGTGTAAGAGAGATGAAATAGGGGATGGGGGAGAGTGTGAGAGTGAGAGAGAGAGAGTACGGGGTGGTAAAGAGAGCTCGTATGGGATGGGGGAGAGAGAGAGTGAGAGTAGGGGATGGGAGAGAGAAAGTAGAGAGGGAGAGAGAGTACTTGAGAGAGACAAAGATAGTAGGTGGTTCAAGAGGGAGTGGGAGAGGGAGAGAGAGAGAGAGGGGGGGGATGGGAGTGTGTGTGACAAATCTAGAGAGTAGGGGATGGGAGAGGAGAGAGGGGGGGATGGGAGTGTGTGTGTTTGTGAAAGAGAGAGAGTAGGGGATGGGGGAGAGAGAGTAGGCGGTGGGACAAGGAGTGGGAGGGGATGAGAGAGGGGGGGATGGGAGTGTGTGTGAGAAATCTAGAGAGTAAGGGATGGGAGAGGAGAGAGAGAGAGGGGGGATGGCAGTGTGTGTGTGTGTGTGTCTATGAAAGAGAGAGAGTAGGGGATGGGAGAGGGGAGAGAGAGAGTAGGGGATGGGGGAGAGAGAGTAGGTAGTGGGAGAGGGAATGGGAGAGGGAGAGAATGAGAATGTGTGTAAGAGAGAGAGAGAGTAGGGGATGGGAGAGAGTGTGAGAGTGAGAGAGAGAGTAGGCAGTGGCAGAGAGAGCTCATACGGGATGTGAGAGAGAGAGAGTGAGAGTAGGGGATGGGAGAGAGTGTGAGAGAGAGTGAGAGTAAGGGATGGGAGAGAGAGAGTAGAGAGGGAGAGAGAGAACTTGAGAGAGAGATAGTAGGTAGTGGGAGAGGGAGAGAGATAGGGGGGATGGGAGTGTGTGTGACAGATCTAGACAATAACGGATGGGAGAGAAGAGAGAGGGGGAATAAGAGTGTGTGTGTCTATGGAAGAGAGAGAGTAGGGGATGGGAGAGAGTGTGAGAGAGAGTAGGGGGTGGCAGAGAGAGAGAGTACGCCATGGGAGAGATAGAGTGAAAAGATGGGAGAGAGTGTGAGGGAGAGTAGGGGATGGGAGAGAGTGTGAGAAAGAGTTGGGGATGGGAGAGAGAGAGAGAGAGAGAGAGAGAGAGAGAGAGAGAGAGAGAGAGAGAGAGAGAGAGTAGGGGATGGGAGAGAGAGAGTAGAGAGGGAGAGAGAGAACTTGAGAGAGAGAGATAGTAGGTAGTGGGAGAGGGAGTGGGAGAGGGGGAGAGAGAGGGGGGATGGGAGTGTGTGGGAGATATATAGAGAGTAGGGGATGGGAGAGAAGAGAGGGTGAGAGAGAGTAGGTAGTGGGAGAGGGAGAGAGAGAGAGTAGGTGGTGGGAGAGGGAGAGTGAGAGAGATAGAGTAGGGGATGAGGGAGAGAGAGAGAGAGAGAGAGAGAGAGAGAGAGAGAGAGAGAGAGAGAGAGAGAGAGAGAGGATGGGAGTGTGCGAGACAAAGAGAGTAGGGGATGGGAGAGGATAGAGTGAGAGATCAGGGGATGGGAGAGAGAGTACGCGATGGGAGAGGGAGCAAGAGAGGGAGAGTGATTGAGAGTAGGTGATGGGAGAGGGAGTAGGAGAGGGAGAGCAAGAGAGTATAGGAAATGAGAGAGAAAGTAGGAGAGGGAGAGTGAGAGAGAGAAGTAGGGGATGGGAGAGGAAAGAGGGACTGAGAGAGAGTAGGGGATGGGAGAGAAGAGAGAGAGTAGGGGATGGGGGATAATGGGATATGGAGAGAAGTGTTTTGACATAGTGCATACACACTATGTCAAATTACCCAAAAATGATAAAAAGGAAAGTTTGGGTCCCATTTCATCCATTCTCTACTTTTGGTCTATTGTGCATTCTATCGTTCCAATAGAAAACATGAGTTTCAACATAGAAAACACTATTTGAAGACTTTTTGAAGCTAGAAAACACCAAATTCAATCATTGGATACGGGATTTGAAGACTTTTTTAATATTCTTTGCATAGAAAAGGTTATTGCAATCCTTTTTAAATATTGTGTGTTGATATATAGATACAAATTTGATTATATTTTGACAAGTTGCTTAATATATAGTGAATTCATTGAAATTTTCATGTTTGAATGAAATGTTATTTCGAAATGGTTAGAAATTTGACAAGTTGTTTGATATATATTGTGTATTCATTCAAATAATCGTAAATTTTATATGTATTTGAATGATTTGTAATTTACACATTGTAAGTAATTCAGATGTTTGAATAATTTGACATGAAGAAATCATCAACATGCCAAGGAAGAAATGAAAAACTCAAACAAATGAAGATAGGGAGAGAGATTTGGCAATTGAAAGAGATAAAATGAAACTACTATGTGAACAAAGAAAATTGCAAAGCAATAATGAAGAATTGACTTTCGAAGAGGATCAAGAACCATTGATACAAAGAAACAAAGAGAAAGAATTGGAAAGACAAAGAGAACAAATGAGACTGTTATGCTCAAGAAGATAATTGAATTGTGAAGCTGCACCATCTTCCAATGTTGGAGTCATACGATCCTGTCATGTTGAAGAGACACTAATTTGTAGATCCAACAATGTACACACTCCATCATGCCATATTGAAGACACAACATCAACACATCAAGTAGTTGATATTCCATCTTTTGCATCTTATTGCCAAGGCACATCATCTTTGTTTCAAGGTACGCAATACACTAAACCTTATGTTGATGTTTAAAATGTTGAGGGAATGGAAGAGATTATAACACCTTCTAGAATTTGTTTTAGAAGACCAAAATATTTGATTGATATTGATACTAGCATTTTGAAATCAATTCCTGACAAGATTAGCAAGTGTACTTGTCAAAGAAAAGTTAATTGTATGTGAAGATTATTTTTTGAAGAATTAGATATTACAGATCAATGCCAATTATTTTTTGAAATGATGAGGAATTTGAAATTTAGGCATATTATGAAGATTCTTGGGCTAAGAACAATGGATGATTCAAATGAAGAAAGCATTGTAAAGAATCTAATGAGTGCTTATGAGAAAGTGGGTTCTAAATCATGCACCAAACATAGTAATATCACAAGACAAGTACTTAAATCAATAATAGTAAGTGGCCAAATGAAGAAAGCTTGACTCATGAGAAAGACAAGAAAAAAATTAAAAATTGGTAGAGGTACTCTAAGGAGAGCCATGCTAAGGCGTGAGAGATTGGAAGATTCAACAAAAAATGAGTTATGAACATTTAACAATAGACTATTGTGAAAGGATAAAGAAATTAGTGAAGCTTTGAAATCATTGATCGAAGACTTTTGGAAAAATAACACACATGTTTCCCCTAATCAAAGAGATGTTGTAAGAAGGAGGATTGGTAGCCAAAATTGTGACTCACATGTGAAACATTTTTTGGACTCAACTCAGACATTTTTGCAAAATTTATTGGTATGTATCCTCAAATTCAAATAAGTCAAAGATGTTTTGAGATGGGTAAACCTTTTTATGTGAAGATAAATCACACATGGACAACTTTTTGTTGTAGGATACATATTGAATTTTCTAACCATTTTGATATTTTAAGGCATATATGTGTGTTTTTGCATTCTGAATTTGTTTTGCAAGATTTTGACATGAATGAACCACCAAGATCTTCAAGGGAATTCATATCCAACATTTTATGTGAAATAGGGGACGACCAACAATTTTACAAGACATCATGCTTGGATTGGACATGCTTATTTTGTGGTTCTTTGCAACTTTTATCAACTTGTCAACATATGGATAGTACACATGCAATTGAAAATGAAATAGTAGATTATGAAAAATTTAAGATAGTGACATATGCTCTAAAAGATGGAAAATAGGGTAAAAGATGTGATTTAGTCATTGAAAAGATTTCAGTGTATGAGTTCATGAAGATTTTTTGTGAAAAGATTATTTACAAATATGCAAAGCATACACATAGAGCTCGATGGCTAGATTTGTAATTTGAAAGTTGTGCAAGGATACGTTTCCACAAGATACCATTGTTTCAGTTGTAGATTTCACAAAGAACTACACACTACAACCACACAATGAGGTGCAAGAAAAGTATTATACTTCTCAATAGGTTTCTATATTTGTTCACATAACATTCATGCATTCACCTACAAGTATAGAGGATGATAGGAAGATTTTAAGGGAGTACCATTTTTACATCAGTGATGATCAATCACATTCTACGGAGCTTGTACATGCTTATTTTCAACTATTTTATGGAGATTTCACTAACAAGGGCATAACATATCATCAACGCATTATTTTTTCAAACAATTACACATCTCAATTCAAGAATGCATGGATGTTCTATTGGTTGAGTAGGATGCACAAGTTGTGTAGAATTCAATATATGTGAAATTTCATAGAGGCTAGTCATGGAAAGGGAGAGCATGGTGGTGTAGGCACATGCATCAAAATAGGCTTAGCTCATGAAGAACTAAAGTACAAAGATGGAGCAATATTGATAAATGCAAAATCCGTTGTCCAGTGTTGTAATGCTACAATGGGTCTAGGTACAGAAGGTGAGTCTACGGTTTGTAAATTTTTTTGGTTGATAGATAACACTAACATTGCACCATATGATGATTGTTGCACACTAATAGGATCTAGTGTGTTGCACTCTTTTAGAAGCTCTGGTGTAGGTTCATGGAGTATCCACACACAAAAAATGGCATGCTATTGTCCATCATGTGCAGAAGAAAATTGGGATGACTATGAGTCAACTGAATGGGTGGATGAATGAGATATATGGGTTTTGGACCCAATTGACACCTATCATCCCCCACAAGCACTCGAAATGGTAGAGATGGATTCGTCTATTAAATTTGATTGCTTGTCTGATCTAGTGAAAGCTAGTAATATATATATTTATATATCTTTGTAATTTCAATATGTAACTTTATAACTTTTACCTAAGTATTTTCTGAATTAATGACCACATTTTGTACATTTGTCACTGCAGGCCATGTTTTTGTTGTTATTGCACCTAAAGACAATGAAGAAGGGACATATTATTATTTGTGTCATTCTGTCCAAGCCAAACAAAAATTGGATCAGTCAGTTATAGATGGTGAAGGTTTAGAGTACCATGTTGGTGTGGTGGTTGTAATCGGCACATGGCTTAGATGATATTCTATGAAGAACCCTAACTTGTGGTTATTCAAGGATTGAAAAACAAAGAGGAAGATTCTTCATTATTCAAACCTTGTTGTCATATCAAATGTCCACTTGAAAAAATATGGTGGAAAACCACATAATAATATTCTTTGGAAAGTTTGCGAGTCAGACCACGAGGCAATACTTGAGACATTAAAATGTAAAGTAGATCCAGTTGGCTCATTAGATTGAACTGGATCCAAATACAATGTTGCAACCTCTCCCCCAAGATTGTCCACATGACAATGTGGGTATTGTTATTATGTGTAAGTGATGAGATACGTTTAAAACATAGATTTTATATTTTGATTTGTTTAGAATCTAGATACATTATTTGAATTTATATTAGATTCTTTAATAGGACCCATTTTCAGATTAGTCATTTGAATAAGTGAAAGTTTAGAATTTGTTGTTTAGATCAAAATGTAATGAAAGAACATGAAAATTGTTAGAATGTGAATGCTTTGTGATGTAAATTCATGATTGTGTGCATGTAACCAAAAACTTGAAATTGGCGAAAGCAAGGATACAATGGGAGAAGTTTCCATACTCATCAAGCAAGGATTTGTACAAATGGATAATTCTTAATGACAAGCTAGATTCAATTTTTGTCATTCTCTAATTCTAGTGGATTAATCTTATCTTAGATTTTTTACTATGCTAATTCTTCATTTGCAGGTCACCAAAGAAGAGGGCTAATAAAGTTGAAGCACCAGTGATAAAGGGTGAGACACCAAAATCATCTGTGAAATGGTATTATCAATTCACATCCTCAATGTTTATTAGTACTTTTTGTTCAAGTACCATTGTGTGTTAATCATCTTATGCTTGGGATTGCAGAGGATCACAATCATCAAACATTAAGAAGGAAAACAGGTCTTGATCTGGTGATAATGTGGCAGTTACAGATATAGTTCTCTCTAAGGATAATGTTGTTTAGCCATTGTATAAGTTGAGAGAACCAAAAGACTAATTAGGTCTACTAAAAAAAAAAATGGAACTTTTTCATATTTTAGGATATTAAATGTTTATTGATGGAACCTTTGGTATGTAAAATCCAAAATACTATTTTTGGTTTTAAACTAAACTTGAGTATGCATTTGACTTATTTATCCTAAAAATGCAGAATGCATGGAGATCACATGCACACACTGATTAGTAGACTTTTCTAGTTGGGCTTCACTTTAAAAATATATGAAGAACATGCATAGGTATTGGAAACTTCTCAGATTTCTTAACATACCTATCACCTTAAAAAATAGTTTCTACAAAAACAATACAAGGCATTTCACAAGACATTGTAGCGATCCTTCATAGCACTACCTTCCTAAGTGGCTCATGATGGAGGTTATAATTTTTTAGAATGTTAGGACTAGTTTCAAGTTGATATCAACCCATTTGTAAAAGCTTGAGACTCATTGTGGTTTCTATAAACCTTGAGTCCTTAAGACCTATAGGGCATTTAGTATATAGGGAAATAGGTAGAAATACCTTAAATAAGGATAATTTAGGTCCTAGGGTCCTTAGGATAAACTAGTCTTTTTAATAGGTTAATAGGTCCATTTAAATGATTTGGTAAAGTTTCATCACTTAGCAATTTCAGAAATGTAAAAGTTACAAAGTTATAAATTTGAATTTTCAAATTATAACGGTCATGGAAATTTAGGAGGGAATTAGTTTCTTTACTTTTAAAGCCAAATTAATCCATGCAACCAATTTGGATTGGTTGGGGTAGTTGATAGGAGTTTATTAAATGTTTCACAGATCCATTGTATGGGTAGAGAATCCATGGTACGGATTGCTACAACAAATTGAATAAAAAAAATAGATTTCTTGCAAAGTTAAAGGGTTTTTTGGTATGATTCAAAGTTCTTATTGATTGGATTGCCTTGGACAATGTTTTGATCATTCATATTTCATCTCTTTGAATCCTTTCATGTTCTAAAAACCCTACTACAATCACTATTAATCATTTTGGTACTGTTCAATGTTTGGAAAATCTAATTTTAAGATAGTTTTGTGTAGATTTCACACTAGATGAATGACATTCTATGAATGTAGCACTTTGATTCTCATAGAATGGCATCTTATTGACATACATAATATCAATTTAACATGTATAGTATCTTACTAATCTTGGAAATGAAAGTTTGATTAATTTATGTGGTGATCATCATAAAGAAGACTAAGAAACTAAGTGAATTTGCAGGATAGGCTGAAGGTTAGAGAGTTTTGGCCAAACAAGGGCACTATTTTATGATGGAACATGTATAGAAATGTTGTATACAAGGTGTTCCAACCTTTATTTGTTGTAGGAAACTTTGGGAAGTGTGACATTGAGGAAGCCCTAAATTTAAGGTTTTCGAGGGCACAATTTGGGGCTTTGATACCTAGAAACCTCTTGGAGTAAAACTGACTTCATATTAATTCTATTTGAACCTATTTATGACACTATGCAAAGATTTGGATCCTAGGAGTTAGAATGGTTAGCACTTCCTTTGTAAATGCATGAGAATTAGGCATTAAAAATCTGAGAAATACTGAAAACAGTCATATACCTTCCAAAGAAACCTACCATATCCTTTTGGTATTTTAAGATAATCCATAAAGAGTAATAAAATATATAATTTATTTTCCTAGTGTTTTTTTGAAGAAAAATCCTTCTGAGTGCTACTGTAGGGCTACGAGGCATGTTATTAGGCCTAGTTTGAGGAATATTAAAGTTTTGGTGTCTAAACCATTGAAGAAAGTCTAAAACCTATTCAAGTACCTTGGACTTCATATTTTAGGGCTATCAAATCACATCATAAGACTTGTTGGGATAATTTACCATTTCACTTATTGAAGGCACTTTGGGTCACTAGATTCAATTGTGCATTTGATTGAGTTTGTATTTGGACCTTGGATCCACCATATTCCCTTGCCATCTCTGCATCATAGAACCTATCTTCTCCCACAAACCTGAAGCATGAAAGGCAAGCATGAAATTGTCAAATTTGTAATACATAGCCAAGAATGGGCAAACTTAGGCCAAAATGGCACATGTGAGGTTTAAGGAGTTAAAAGTCATTGAATGCTAATATCATTGTCAAATTTAATGTATTTGGTTCATCAAACTCATAGTATGTAGGAGTAATAGGTCATTCAAGGTTAATATACAAAATATGCTTAAATGCTACACAAAAAGTTGTAAATTGCAAAATATTGTCAATATAGCCACAAATGGCTAAAGGATGGGATTAGGGAGTAGAAGTAAGAAGTTAGTAAAGGTTGTCTTTAAACCTTATTAGAGTCTTTAGATTAGCTAGAAATGTTGAGTTTTCAATTTGACAACTTTGTTGTCAACTTGACAACATTTTCATATGTTAAGTTAGTACACTATTGTAGGCAGTTAGGAAGTAATTACTATCATTTTCTTGATGTGTAGAGTCTATTTGGGGAAGAGAAACACGGGAATGAAGAGGGAATACTTAGGGATAAGCATTGATAGAAATTTGCAATGGTTTGCAACAATAAAAATTTAATTATCTACATTACATAGTGTTCACTGTCCCGTGATAGTCATTGCAACAAAAATTTGTATTTTGGATTGAATGTAATTTGTATTATTTAATGTTGTAAGTGAATTTCTTGGGGTCATTAAGACATTTCCTTTGGTGTTATGTTATCTTGATTTCCTTTTATTGATTTAAAGTAAGGGTTGTTGTGCTAGTGACTAGCATTCTAGGCATAGTCAACATTTAGATTTGTAGCCAACAACATGCAATGACCCTCCCACCCCTGTGGTGACTGTAACTTGGTGGGAGGGGGTTCATTAATGTAAAAATACATTGAAATGGCATTTTCTATTGCAGGAAAATGAAGTAAGGACCTTGGAGGATCATTGTTTGTTGATGTTTTCTATAGAAACTAGTGCTTGTTTTGATACCAGTCATGGCTTGGGAATGATTGAATGATTAGAGGGGCTAGATAATGGTTGGAATGGTCTATTGGGATGCATTGTAATCCATGGAAGGGGATCTTTTAATAAAAATGGATGGAAATGTGGTCACAGTATGAAATAGTGAAGAAATCAACATGGAAATGGTGGTTAGGTACAATAGTGGGAGTTCTAGCCATGTGAAAGTTGTATTTTGTGATTTGGATAATCTTATATGACCAATGTAAAGGTGTATGATTGACCAATTTGATCTAGAAGTTTGGGGAAGGGTGATATTGGTGATACCCTAGATTTGAGGGTTTGAAAGAAGGTAATTTGGGGTTTTAGGGTTCCAGTAGGTTTGGGACAGGTTGCTTATGGAATTGGGGGTTTTATGCCATGAATGATGACTGTTGAAAGTTACAAGGTTTGGGAGTCTATTATACTAGGAGTTGCTTTGTTAAATTAGTCATTTTCATGCTCAAAAATAGGGCATTAGGATTAGAATGTACATTTACAACTACTTTAAGTGGTTGAAGGGATCCCACGAAGAAGTTTCTCTTTTTGTATAAAAGTTGCAAAAGTTGTCAACGACAACTTTGCAAGAAATGAGCAATATTTGCAATTTTTGTAAATTTTTTACCCAAACTTGCTCTACTTGCTACCAAACTTTCCAAAAGGCCTAATGTGGATCCAAGACACCTAATAATGACCCTAAAACAATTGATTACCTTATTTGGTCCTCAAAACCCAAAAATTCTCTATTGAGCCAAATGAGAAATTTTGAGCAATTAGGAGCAATATTAAATTGTGGGGCTCTTCTAACCTATCTAACCTCACATTATGACCAAGTTGATCCTATTATTACTCTAGTGATGTAGCTAGCATCACTACAAGTCAAAAACACCAAAGAAGCCCTAGGTCTACCCTTTAGCCTACAATGGAAGCCAACAAATAAACCAAATCTCACACAAACTTCAAATTTGCTCCAAGGGTTGAACTGATGTTATGTTCTACTCTCACAAGTGTATATACCTCTTAGGAATTATCGAGGAAAGTTTCAAGTCTCACCACTCCAAGCAAGACACAAAGCTAATATGAACCCAACTTGAGCAAATAGAGCCAACTCCCTCAAAATGGGCAAAATAGGGATTTTGTTGTTCTAGGCTTTACAACTTCCAAAAAAGGTTTGGAACAAATTAGACTCAACTTAAATAAGTTAAATTCACTATTGGTTGCACTCCCAAAAACCCTTAACCAGATTTGTAAGATTAGGCCTAGAAGCCTATTAGGTCTCCTAATGAATTGATTTTGACCAATAACTCTAAAACTCACCAAAGGACCCATGGAATAAATTACAAATTTAAGCACCCTTTTCCTAGTGCTTACTAACTCCAAATTTGTAAGAACCAACTCCACTCTAGCATATCCTAACCACAACCAAGCACACAAACCTAATTAGCTACATTAGGCTTGGTTTTCAAGGCAAGTGGTCAAAAGTGGGTGCATGGAATCTAGTCTCCACTTTTAGGTTGTTCTTCAGGCTAAAACAAGGTCACTTTGTTCAAACATCAGGTCCTCAAACCCTTTACATCACTCTGTTAGGATGGAGTTGAGGTCAGAATTGAGTTTTGGTGTGTTAGAGGCACTAGGTACACTAGGTGGCCTATGATGGAGTTGGTGAAACGAGAGATTGGAATAAGGAAGTGGGAAGGTGAACTTGATTGGTGTGGTTGTGGAAGTGATTTACAAAGTTAGAGAACTATATTTGACCTTTGAGTAGGACTAATTCTTTGAATTGATTCCAAGTTTCTTGTTGAATCCTTGATGTGAGTTAGCCTACTTAAGGTGATAATGGAGGGCTCTGCATTATAGGTCCTGACATACCTTGTAGTTTTGTGTGTCCACTTGGTGCCCCTGAACCAAAAAGCAACAAGAAGCATGAATACCGTTTAAAGCCTTCATATCATCACTAACTCAAAGCCCAAATCATTTTCAACACTAATCAACAAGAACACTAAAATATTGAACTCAATCATAACAAAAGATAGATTATTATACTCAAACTCATGAAAAACACTAGCTCATTAGTCAAGTTGATCACATATAAGTATGGATATCTAGTATGGTTGGATAGATTTGTGAGTCTTATTTCTGTTGCACTTGGAATGAGGTTCTAATTTTCTTTACAACTCAAGATATTCCCATTTTACTAACTGTTGTTCCCATTTTGTGCCATTACCTAGGGTTTCATTTATTTTCCCTCATATCTTGAGATTCCACCATGGGAAATTAACGAACCTTGGTGGAATCTGATCTAGGATAATGTGTTTTATGTTGCTTTTAGTTTTAGGTCAAAAGAATGAGGCTGGAGAGAAAAACTTGATGCCTTAGGCATGCAAGATCCATGTGCATGCTAGAAATTCATAGCAACATCTCCCATAACTCACTATAGAGAAGGTTTTGAGGCTT
The DNA here is from genome assembly GCA_028749045.1 of Cupressus sempervirens. Classification (NCBI taxonomy): domain Eukaryota; kingdom Viridiplantae; phylum Streptophyta; class Pinopsida; order Cupressales; family Cupressaceae; genus Cupressus; species Cupressus sempervirens. Next base: position 633,840,618 of record CM053793.1, read on the forward strand.
GAAAATTGGTATGTGATCATCTTACATGATCCCCCTCATGTTCCAATTTCTAGATTGGAGTTTTGCTCAAGGGGTAGGGTACTTCTTTTGTTAATGGATGCCTAATTGCCTACATTCTTAAGTGAGCCTTAAAAAATTCAGTTACTGCATACTTCTCTTGAGATCCCAAGGATTTAGTATATTGTATAAAACCCAAAAGAGTATCCAAATCAGTAATTATTTTCTTTGGGTTGTGAGGAGACGTTTGTGATTTTCCATGTTCAAGGCTACAAGCCTAGTCTTGAGTTTGTGAAGCAACTAGCCAATGAAAGTTGCATAGTTTGAATCTAATGTTGGATTCATGTTAGTTTGGACCTAAATAGACCCTTTCCATGCTTGGAAGTCACCCCTGGTCCTTATTTGTATTTGTGGGGTTTTTTGTCAAATAAGCCTTGTGATGCCTTAAAGAGCAACTAGTGATTAGTTGTCTTTGTGATAGGTTTTCCTTGCGATTGGGGATTCCTAAGACTTGTTGGGTTGTGATAACCATACCATCTTATCAAGAACTTGTGATAGGTTTTTTGGGGCTGATTGGATTAACAACGACACTCATTGTTCCTTAACCTTCAGTGAAGAGGATTCTAAGAACCTTGTTCATTCCCACTACCCATTCCATTGCATCAAAGTGGTATCAGAGCCATGTATCTTACTGAAGATGAAGAAATACCTTTAAGGAGGAGCAATTTGAAGTTGTAGAGCTTGATCCTTTTGTGATGAAGTAATAAGAGAAAAAATGCATAAAATGTTGTCCTCTTACATAAAATGTTGTCTTCTTGCATTTTTGTCCACATCTTTTCATAACATCAAAAAGATAAATTGAAGATTAGGATACCCATTCTTCTCCTCTATAACATATCAAAAGATGAGGTATGGTTGTTTTGGACCAAGTCTCTACTGTTACAGTATGGGTCACTTTATAGGCATAAAAATGAGCAATATAGGTGATTTTTCAAGGCAAAAAAGATTTATATGTTTCTTAGAAGCTATTAAAGGTCCTTAGGGTCATTAGGTTAAGTTTTAGGTGTCTAAGAGTTAAGATGTCAAAAATTGTAAAAGTTGTCAAAGCAAAATTATAAAAATGCTAACAACATTGTAGGAGTTTGGAAATTGGTGAAGGGTTAAGCATTTGAAAATAAGTTATTTTTTTGTTGCCGAACCTTTTCCAAGTTGCAAAATTGGAATCAAGTGAAAAATGTAAAAATTGCACTTTTTGCGCAAAGTTGCATTGTTGAAAGTTGTAAAAGTTGCTCAAATTTGCAACTTAGTGGAAAAAGGGTCGTGGGATCGGACTATCTATTCCATTAGCTTTGAGTGGCTGGGTAAACCCTATCCCCAACCTCATCCCATCCCATTTAGTGCTTGAACGTTCTTGGGCACGCTGAACTAGAACGTCCCTAAGGGTCACTAAATGTCATAGGGTTGAGATCTTTGATGAGGCATATCTCAGAGGTCGTATAAGGTATGGATGTGATTCCAGTTCCTATAGGACCATGTTGTAGTTACCTACAATTACCTCTCTCACTTTTTGGAGATCATACAACTGAAAGAATAATCACATGCTCACCCTATGGCTTGACCATAGGTGCCCTAACTACATTAGGGTCACAACGTGCCCCCGACCTCTCAAATGATGACCCCTCACCTCTACCCTGAGAGTCTAATATATCAAAATAATTGGGGATCTCCCCAAGGACAACCTCACAATACAATTTCCTTAAGAAATACATGGGGACCTCTTGATTATTTCAAGGAGGGGCATCAAAAACCATCCACCATCTATCCCAAAAATTATTTCTAATAGTATCGTGTATGCACCAACGGATGGTGAATCATTTAGTACCCTCTCTAACAGTATCTTTTTCACCAGGTTTTCTAAATAAAGCACATATTCTATCTTTTGGTATATCCTTTTTTTTTAACATCTTGATATGATAATTTATTTGCATAATATCTTTTTTTTTCTTCCCTCTTAACCTGCCAAACATCTAACTAACCACTAATAGAAGCTATGTGGGTCTTAATGGATTCAAGGGACAATGCCAATTGAGCTCTCATTGGATTGGTTTGTCCACATTGTTTCAACTGACCAATGAGTGCTTCTAATTTAGTTTTGTCTCTTTCTATTTCATTTATTATATTTTCTTGTATGCCAGGAGGAGGTCTTGCAATTGGTTCAGGTTGCGGATTTTGTTGCTCTTCTTGTGGAGGGTTTTGGTTTTGACCTTCTTGGGGATTATCCAGTTCATTATTGATATTTCTTGATAAGAAACCAATTGAAATCTAGATAAATAAACAATTTTTTTTTTAAAATTGAAAAAAACCAACAAAACAATATAAAGAACATATCAAACAATGTAAAAAGAAAGTTAGATAACATATGGTGTGCTCATGATCTTGAACTTTGATGGTGAGGAGGCATATTGGCAAGGTGGGTGGCAGAAAACTTGTTTCGTTGCAATCTGCATATGCGTTGTAGCGAGGAGAAGTAGCAAAAAGGAGTTAAAATGAATGGGTTGTGGGTATGCAACCTATTTATAAAAATTAGGTTTCTTTTTAAAGCGCGTATGTGCTATGGTTGAGGTTACCCAAGCCATAGCATGTGCGTGCTATAGTGCATACACAGTATTGAAAATTAGAAAAAATAAAAATGGTGTCACCTTTTTGGCACCACAACTTAGTGCACTTACCCAAGCATAATATAATCAAACAAGAAAATTGAAAATCCCTTGAAGTTATATTTAAATACAAGACATGCTAACATTTAACCATGGAAAAATAGAAACTCAAACTTTGACCATGTGTACAAAATTTTTACCATTTTAGACTCACATAGCTCTATTTATTGTAATTCTTAGCTTCCGATGACATTTATTTTTTCCTCCAAATCTAAAAGATTCTACTTTAAACTAGAATTTTCTAATAGATTTTTTTGGTAACTTAAGCAATTTGTAGGTTTCCCTTTGCATGCAGTTTCAATTTTTATTGACTTGCCTAGTTTGCACTTGTATATATTCCCATCTTCATAGCCATTTATCATATGTGATTCTTCTACAATATTTTGAAGCTTCCTCTTAGAATTAATTTGACATATACCTACTTCTGGCATTAAAGACCTTTCGGAAAGAGCAATCGAATTTGTACACTTCCAGATGTTTTCCTCAATTCCTACACATCATATAGTAGACAATTACAAATTCTATTTAAAATAATTATTTTCAAACTTTCTCCAAATAAGTCACTTGTATTTAAAGAAAATAACATAAAGTTCTAAAAGTTCACATGAATCATGTACCACTGCATAGTGGAAATTGTTGACAAGTGGATGGTTCATCTGTTAATATATTCATGCATGTTGTTAGCTAACTATGTCCACTCACTTTGGATTTGGAAGAAGAAATTGGATCACTTTGAAATATTGACAAATATTTAACATGGTTGTTATCTCTAAAACTGTCCTTTTTGCAACTCTATAAATCATGCTTTGGTAGATATCTTTCAACAAAATTGTCTAATAGTTTTGAATCTCTGCAAGTATAGAATAATAATGAACCATTGGGTACAATATTTGTGCATTTTTTAGTATGTTCTTTCTCACTTCCAAACTCCATTGGGCTTGACCTCTTTTGACAATGGTGACCATCAAGCTTACAAGGAGAGGACACAATAGCCATAGAATCAACTATCTTATTAGGACTAATATGAAAAAATATGTTAGGCTCACTTGTAGAGTGTTCCAAATATCTAGTGGAATGGGAAATTAATGGAATGGGACTTGTACATCTAGTACTCTCTAGGCTAGTGTGATCTTTAGAGGCCATTGGTACAATGAATTTTTCATCTCTACACAATTTTTTGTCAAATGTTAGACTGTTAGAGTTTGAATAAGGTAGTTCTTTGTTTCCTCTTATCATAAATGCAACCCTTCCATATGCAAAGGTTGCTTCATGAACTGTTGTAAAAGTCCCCAACCAATGATGTTGTTTGGTTTTTGAGTCCCTTATTTTTGTAGCATAACGCCCCCAAGGATGTGTTCTTACACCTTTGTATTATCAATAATTGAGTTGTTCACTAGAGTTGTTTGACAACATATGTCCATTGTCACACATGCACTTATACTTCTTGCACAAGGTACATGTTGACTTTTCCAACATATTGCTCATCACTGAAATCAATTCTAGAATTCAAATGATCATTTTAAGCTAACCAAATAGGGTCTAAAAATAGATTATATATGAAATATATATTTATGTTTTCCCTAAAATTTTAGGCGATATTTTCTCTACAAATTATATTATATCTGTGCACCATCAATAGCAATAACAAAGTCTACCAACTTTCTGCAATGTACTCCATAGCTTATTTCACTATAAGTTCTCCATGCTAGTAAAATTCCTCTATGATATACGATATTATGTAAAACAATATTACATTTAAAGCCAACAGTAAAATGAATACATGTTTTTGCTCCATGCTAAGAAATAGCACCAAAATAATGCATAGTTCTATTTGCATGATTAAATTGAGAAGACCCATGTTAATTTTAGAAACTAAGATGTCAAATTATAAAGATGACAATTATATTTCAATGTAATCGACAAAATTTGTAACCACTTTTATGTCTACAAGGTGTGACCACCCTACACCATGTGTATTTAAACTATGTATTAATAAATATAGTCTAGCGATGACTTCATGTGAGCAATGAATTCAGACAAAATAAAATGAAGGCAACTTTAAGATACAATATTTAGGAAATAGTAGTGTTCTACTTACAATTTATTTATGAACAACACTGGTTACATGAGTAAACACTAGTTATTGCATATATTATTTACCATGTACAAATATGCATCATATGGTCATCTAGGAAAAACATTTTTGTGTATTCTTTTACAACTTATACAACCTCCCTACTAGAGGACATAATTATGGAGCAATTGGTGGGTACATAAGGTGAAACTGCAACAAGAGACATATGAATTTGTAGGAATATCATTGCAATGAAAACATCTGAGATTTGACACACAATTTTCTTAGACAACTCTGAATGGTGTGCACACAATGGATGATCTAAAATAGATTTGTACTAACTATTACTTACAATTTTTAAGTAATAATAAACACAAGTTGTACCGCCACATGAACTTAGAGATTCAAAGGAGAACAAGCCACCTATCGGGGCATTACTCATCTCAATTATGTATGCATCAATGTATGCATCATAGTCTTCAGGAGGTCTGAAGTAATGCTTTAGATATGCATTTTCCATTTTCTTTACAATTTCCTTATTCTTGAAAAGGTCCATGAAATTGGTGAGGAATTTAGAAACAATGTTTGCATAAAGTCTTGACCCAAATTTATTTTGCAAGAATTATTCACCAAGAATAACATGAAATGATTTGTCAATATTTGGGCATTCCATAACAAACACATTTTCCAAAGTTTGTGTTTTAATCACACCAATTATTGGATATTCCCACTCAGCACTTGGACTAGGAATATAAACTCGATCACACATTCTCAAATGTAAAAATCTATCAGAATTTGTGACATAATTAGATAAAACACTATGATGCATGATATTTATCATTTTGTTAAATATTTCAAATGTAAGCTAATGAATTTATATGCAACTTGATATTACACAGTATTACGTCTAACCTAAATGAAGAATACAAATATTTAACAACAAAATTTAACACTAAATTTGTATTACTAACAATTGATTTTTTTTAGGCCATTAAAATGTTACAAAGTCAAGTAGTAAGATACAAAATGTGACTTAGAAAAGTGGTGATTTTTATTTTTTTTTTATATAATCAAATTAACAATTACCAACATAATATAAAAATACTTATGCTTGAAAAAAAAAAAACTTAAACACAGTTTTTACTAGTTTTGGAAATCAATTATTTAAAAAAAAAAATATCATAATTATATTATTGAAAAAAGTAAGTCCTAAGAGTTGCCTACAAAAGATGACACAATATTTTTAGGATTCTTATAGAGGTAAATGAATAGCATTAATGATAGCTATATTTTTAAGATTTTGTAGAAAATATATTTTTAAATAAACCTATTAGTTTAATATGACATTCCTATCTAAAGCCTATTCTAAAAAATAAATACATATTTTATTTTCTTTGGATAAATCCCCATTCTTAAAAATTACTAATAAAAAATTAACTTACTAAGTTCAAAAATAAATGAAGAAATTCAATTCTATAAAGTTCTCTAAAATAATAATACCATTTTTAATGATAATCTTTAATTCTTATATCTTAATTTCCTTAATATCATAAATCTTAACCAAAATTTAAAGCTTTTTTACAATTTATATTCTTAAACTGCAAGTCTTAAAATACTATTAAAGGAAATGTCCAAATAAAAGAAATCTAATGAGATGAAAAATAATGTGGATTTGGAATGCTAAGTCAATGAAATTTGATTTTAAATTAATAAAAGATAGGTGAAATATCTCAACCAATGAAATAATATTTTCAATCCAATAAAACAATAATGTACAGTTGAAAGGAAAGAGATAATGATATGTGATTTGAACATGTCATTTTGGTGAACAAATAACAATTACTAGTCCAATGTTTTTAATTAATAGTTGTTACATAGCACTATTACAATACCTAAATATTACAAAAGAAATGGTTGTTAGAAAGTACGAAGAGAAGGACAAAACATAACCTAGCTAAAAGATTTCAATCATTACTTAATGACTTGTTGATGGGGAAAATAGAATTATTCAAAAACCATGCAAAAATGATGATAGAAATATAAAAGAAAACCATGCACTAAAATTTATCATGACAAAGAAATTTAATATGGGATAAGTTTTAACTTGAAATGAGACCAAAATAGAATTTGGAACGTAGGAAACATGGATAAGTTGATTAAAATGGGCTACCAAGATTTTTAGGATTCAATGGTGTTTAATTCTCACAAAGTAATTAGAGATACTATTTCAATGGACATACTAAAAAACAAAATAGATATCTTGCATTCTGCAAAGTTGCTTTAGCTTCAGTTTCTAAAGAGGCACTACATGTATAGAAAGGAAGAGATATAAAAAATAAAGTGACTAATGTTTTCAGATATGATTGTAGCCTGAAATTAATTAAATTATGAAATTAAGAAATTGGAAGAGCTACATAAGGGGGCTTAGATATATTGCATCATATAATAGAAGTAACAATTCAAAGAAGAAAGCAAACACATCTCAAATTGTCTCAAAACATCCTCCATTTGTCATTTAAAGAGAAAATAAAGTAGCTAGTCGGAGAAATTCTCATGAATTCCCAAATAAAAGAAGCCTTAAGCACCTCAAATTTGACATCTTCATTCTTTCCTAAAGCTGAAGGCTGGATATTTTTACTTCACAAAAAAATCAAGAAATGAAAACACTTATTGTAAAACACATTCCTAAATTAAATTAGATGACCAAGGGTAACTACCAATGGTCATAGCAAATTACGACATAACTCAATAACAACAAATGATTCGCAATGGAGAAAGACACAAAGGAGCAGATGAAAAATAGAAATACCTACCTCACAATTATGTACCTTTGGAACATGATAACTGATTGATCATAAGTTGTTTTTTGTAAGAGAAGCATAGACTACAACCTTTCAATCAACCTTTTAGTTCAAAAATACAAAGAAGGAACTAAAGATAAATGCATCCAAATGTTCAAATTGACAAAATAGAAGTAGATTACTAAGATCAAATACCTTGCTCCCAAAGTACCAAATTGGATTGTTTGACAATCGTGCTTCACCTCTCTACAAAAAAATCCTTTCAAATCAGTCAAAAAAGTAACAACTAAAACAACAATGAAGTTCAATAAAGAGGAATGCAAATAGCTCATAGATTAAAAAAATGCACCATGTTCTCAATAGGACAAACATTTACCAGCAACAAGAAGAAAATTCTCAGAGCACTACTCTCTGCAAATTAATATCAAAGCAATGTATACAATAAATAGCATGGCTCTTTAAAGACCACCGCTATATAATTAATGTGACTATCAACATCATAAATGAAATAGTCAATGCTTAGCAAGAAACACTCCCCTATGATTTTGGTTAAATGTACCAACATGCTTGATTAAATGTGTCAATGTGCTTGAACAGTTGCTTCTAGTCATATGATGTTGTACAAAAATTAGAGGTGAAGATGAGAATGAAATTTGTATCCACAAAAATCTGATATGTTGTTGATTTTTTTGGGAAAAAAGGAACAGAACATTGATTGTAAAATCTAGAAGAAATCTATCTAAACACACTACAACACAGATACTTTCAGCTTGACTAGGGCAATAATTGTCCGAAACACTACTGTTGACACAAGTTTCTTGATTTCTTACAGGATTTCCCAACACAGAGTCATGATTATCTACGTTCTAGACTACCTGCCTAAATACAACCTACACTTGATTATTAATACTAAAAGTAAAATAAGAAGCTGAATATTTTTTAATGACACAATGACAGTTCAATGTACAAACCAATGAGAATGACTAAAAATACATATTTTCCTATTTTTAAAAATAAATTCGAAATTGAAACATTACAAAAAAAAAAACTATAACATTAATTATTTGTTCTCATTGAAATTAGAAATGGCATCCAATGGATGCTTTAGTTTCCTGCCATTTATGACAATCTACCGTTCCCACGAACGGATTTATTTTTCCCACATCCGGATCGCCTAAAAATAGAAAGAAGCTACCAAAGTCAATGGATATTATTGTAGTGGACAAAAAGTCGAATAAGTTGATGATGAGACCATGGCTTGTGCAACAAAAGGCTTCAATAATGCAGAAGATGTTTTGAGCGACTTTTCAATGCTTTCGTTATTTCTTTCCCATTTTTTATGTTCTTGATTAAAAGCTTCAATAATGCAGAAAATCTTTTGCGCGACTTTGCAATGATTTCGTTATTTCTTTCCCATTTTTCATGTTATTGATTAAAAGCTTCAATGATGCAGAAAATCTTTTGCGCGGCTTTGCAATGATTTCGTTATTTCTTTCCAATTTTTTTATATAAACTTCATCTTGGGGATCGACGGTCTGAAATTTTATTAAAAAATTTATAAAGAGACCCAAATCTCCCCTCTTTTGGATGGCCATCTCCTCATAAAAATCTGAGAAACTACTTTGTAGGTTTGAGCCTGGTTTGGTTTTTGATTACTAAGAACGAAGGAAGCATGTCTCTGGAGTACGACGATGTCGTCACAATAATCTTAGGTTTTGTGGATAGCAAAACACTTGCAAAAGCGGCCTGTGTTTCTCCACGGTTTTCCTCCATTGCAAGTCAGGAGAGTTTGTGGGAAGAGGCATGTTCCACTTGCTGGCCTTCCACACAAAACCCACACCTTAAACATCTCATCTCTTCTTCACTCGGAGGCTTCAAAAAATTCTATGCAAGCTGTTTCTCTGTTATCAATGATCCTGATGGGGCCTTTCAGAGTCATTATCAGCATGATGGTATTGTAGAGCCTCATAATGCTAGTGATTTAATGTGGGTTGTGGATGTGCAATATGAAAATAAATCCATCTTTTCAAAGATCGTGTGGGGGGTTCCATATGCAGGCAGTTGTCCAGATTGGTATCTTCAATCTCCTTTCCAGATTGACATCATTAATCTTGATGATGTGGGAACTGATGAAGATAGGCTGCCCACAATTATGTCTGCTGATGAGGTGGGGACTAGAGGGGGCGAAATCTGGAGGCAATTGATGGAAAATATGAAGTTGAGTTGGATTGTAATAAACAAGAGAACAGGGGAAGCTGCAAATCTTTCAAGTTGGAGTCCCTTGGCTGAGCAGAGACAACCGATTTCCAAAGTGAAATTTGTTGTGCGCTTTGGATGCTCATTACCTGCTGTGGGAATTTCGCCTTGCAAGGTTGTGAAATGTATTGTTGAGATGAAATGCAGAGTTTCAGGCACCAGTTTGAAGATGACTGAAATTGGTGTCCGCTTGGAAGACATGAATGGAAGAAAAGGTTTGGTAATCTTGGGCCGAGCTCCACGTTACATGAATTGCAGAGACAGAAGGGAGGAATTTCAAGGAAGTAGTTAGTTAGCATACCAAATGAAGCGCATCCAACAGGTGTTTGGGTTGAAAGTGTTTTCGTTGGACTCTCTTTAAGTTACATTATAACGTCCCTAATTGGGACTGTGACAGCCAAGGATTAAATGGACTCATCTTGTATGTATGAGCAAATGGTCATCAATGAGTAGGACTTATCTCTGTTTAAGAGCAAATGTTGATCGTAGAAGTTTATGTAGAATGTTTTTTAATATTTTAGCTTAAGAATCAAGTTTTAGTGTGTGATGTTTAAGTTTTTATCAAGAAACAGTCATACACAAATTAAAAAAGTTAAAAACATATGTTGTCCAATGTCATGTGAGACTCAGTTAGACTATCTGAGGTGCAAAATTCCTATGCAGCAGCCAATTTCAACCTGTTTGCATTTATTTAAATAAATCAATAAATTGCACCGGTTCTGATATAGCTAGAATCCCTGTTTATTAACAGAAATGGAAATAGTTAGTTTTATTTTACAATTAGAATATTAGAAGTGGTAAAATATTCTATTATTAAAAAAGTGATGCTTAAGAGATTTCTTGTTTGCACAGGCAGAACTTTCCTTAGTGGTATTTCTTCTAGTTTGTTAGGCTCGATCTCACTTAGCTCTCTCCTACTCTTGTTTAGTCTGTTCTGTGAGCTCTTTCATCTATGTTGAGGCTGTTCTATTTTGCCCATTTCACTGTAACTTGATGTAGCCGTTTCTATAGCTGTTTGTAATTATATTCTTTTGTCCAATCAAAAAAGATATACGGATTCGGAGAAAAACAAAAATAATCAACCTAAAACAGCTGACCCAAACATTGATTCAAAATGTAAATATCTTTACAGTCAATAAATCAGATTTATAGTTGTTGGGGAGCCGAATTTCTTCAAATATGGTTATATTGAAGATTGATACACTCAAAACAATCAAGTTTCACTTACAATCCACTTAAATAAACTACATTGATAATGATGTAAATTCAGTGCCTAATACAATCTAGATTCCATGCAAATACCAAAACTAGCAACAGAAGAAATTAATGATGTTCGATTCTATCAGGAAAGGGGTTTCTGAGATCCAAAAAGAGCACAGATTTCAATTTGATTACTCATCCTTGCCCTCCACCTTAATTCGAGTTGAATTTCACAACATCAGACCTTAATAGCTATAAAATCAAATCGATTTCACGTGGGACAATCGATATATTAAATTAAGTTTGATGTACAAATCAGTTGTATTGATGGTTGTTATTCTTAGTTCATAGAAATAGATTGATACAAGAACTAAGACCACATAGGTAGAGAGCAAGTATACAGGAGTATTGAGATGAACAATCACAGGACTAAAGTCCTTAGTTGTTAATGCAACACATAATCAATATATATAATTACTTTTTTTTGTCGATAAATTGTCAGCTTTTCACTGATAAATTGTTAGTTAATAAATTTTTGATTGATTTTCATTTCATTCCTCTTTTAACTTTAATTTTTTCTATTTATTTAATTTAATTAAATATATATTATAATTATTGTTTTTTCTTATTTATTTAACTTAAAAACTATAACTTAAGATATGTCATACATTATTTAAATATTTATATTTATTTAGGGTTTATTACTCTCAGAGTTGCTACTGAAATGTTATGACACTCCGGCAATGTCAGATGCCGTGGAAGAATAAAATGACCATTGTAAAATACATATCCGGCTGGGTTATTTTGGCATGTGAGAGGTATCGGCTCTGTGAGACGCGTGGAAAGGGGTGTGACCGATGGAAACAGTACACCTTGCATGAAAGCAGTGCCCACAAAGTAAAATTATTAATGAGGATAATGAGGAAGTGGTTTTTAAAGCGGTGAATACATTTATTTGTTCCAGTTATTAAAACGAAGTGGTTTTTATGTAAAAACAGAGTGCATCTCTTCAAAATTGCTTTCCAATATTGTTGTTTTGTGTTGTTATTATAGAGGAGGATTTGAAATCCAGGGACAAACTAATTACGTGTCTTCCTGGAAAACTTCCGCCTATCAGGCCAACCGACTTACCTTCTTTTTATAGAGAAGAATACATCTCTGAAAACATTTACAGTGCCTATCTGTATGAATCTCGGACGCAAAACATAGCAGATTACGTACTGGTAAACACTTTCGAGGAGTTGGAAGGTGGTAAAGAAGCACAGATGGGTCTCACCATTAATGACTGTCCTGCTCTGGCAGTAGGCCCTGTTTCTCTTCCAAATTTCTTGGAAGGTAGGAATTCAATGTACAGCATGTGGGAAGAGGATAAAAGCTGCCTCTAATGGTTAGATGCTCAACCAAAGCAATCACTGTTATATGTTTGCTTTGGTAGCATTGCTGTACAAACTGAGAAGCAATCGCATTAACTGGCACTTGGATTAGAGGCTTGCGTTTGCCCCTTCTTGTGGGTACTAAGATCAGATGTGGCACAAGGCAAACCAACTGAATTACCAGAGGGCTTCATCGATCGAACCAAGGATAGAGCCCTGATTGTTGGACGAAGCAGTGGGAGGTAAGTAGCTTGTTATCATATTTCTGTAATTATTATGTTGCGACAAAAAAGTTGATATATTTAAGCATGCCGTCATCTCAAGATGAATGGGATAAGCTATACCAAAAAATTAAAATTATCCTCTACGTTGTTTGTATATTTTTCTTGCTACCATTAATTGTAGGAGAAGGTACGTTCGGCTAAACCAAGGGATCGCAATGTTAAACAATGGAGTTTTCACTATACTCAAACATAACAAAAACTAATTAACAGTTCTTTAATTAATAAGTTGGAGATAATTTTCACAACAAGTCAAATTGTGATAATTTAGCTGTAAAACTCATTGACTCATGTTTCATGAGTAGTGATTCAATGTTTAATCTCTTTGAAAATGTTCAACGTTTAATCTCTTTGAAAATGTTGAATAATGAGAAAGTATATTGCCAAAGTTTTTAAACCACAAATGTTGTTTTCAGCATTTAAACGCTTTATTCTGAATTATTCCAACTTAAATTGTTAAGAAGATTTCGAAGTTTATAATGAAACAATTTATCTTTGTTATCACCCCTATATCTCCCATACCACACACTTTCTTCTCTCTCCTTGTCCTAATGTTTTGTTTTCTCCAACTTATGAAGTAAAGTTGCTTCTCCGGTTTGCAATATAACTCTATTTATTTTGATTGAGTAACTTCAATGATTTGTGTGAAGAAAATAAGTAGTTTAATGTTTTGATTATTTGGAGACTCCATGACACAATGTGCAAGCCTTTATTATTATTAGGTTTAATATTTTGATCATTATTTAGAAATTTATAAGCACAAAGGTGTAATAGTATTTTTAATGTTTTCAATGTTTTTCATTTTGACTGTGAATAGCATATCAAAAATGTTAAAATTAAAGCTAAAAATCAAAATAATTATCAAATTATTTAAAAGTTATAAATAATATTTTAAATTAAATAATGTATAAATATTTATAATTTATATCAAGAATTAATATCACTAAAGTTAAACAAAGATTATAAAACATTCGTTAAAGTAAATAAGATGAGAGGGTTCTTTGGAGGAGTTGGTTTCAACAAAATTGGTTTAAGATTATTAAAAAAATAAGATTTATATTTCTTAAACTTTCTTTATAAATCTTTAATGTGTGTGTGTGTGTGTGTGTGTGTGTGTGTGTGTGTGTGTGTGTGTGTGTGAGAGAGAGAGAGAGAGAGAGAGAGAGATTTAAAAAAAATTAAGTTGTCCATTTTACATAGGACATCATAGTTAGAGGGATGAGAAGATATAAAAAGAGATGAGGGAAGTTATAAGAAAATGTTCCACGTCAAAACTATAGTAACATCATTTCATATTTGAATATTTGAATATTCCAACAAATCTCTCCCATTCTTAGTTACAAATGTTTGCAATATTTTCTCAATGGTCTTGTGAGAGACTTCTGCCTAACTATTGGATTGAAAATAATAAGGTATAGAGAAGTGATCTAGGACACAAAATATTTCTATAACTATTTTACCTCATTTTAAAAATATGTCCCATTATTTGAGACAATAGTGGAAGATAAACCAAAATGAAATTAGATATTGTCTAGTAGGAATTGATAGATAATTTTAGTGATGGTAGACCTTAATGGGCCCCCTTCCACCCACTTACTAAAATACCATGAGGTCGTGATGATGAAAATATGGCCTTTAAATAGTGGCAAAGATATTTTTCCAATTATATCTAAACACCATGTCTAGAAGGGCCATGGAGAGTTTTGAGCTTAGTGAGCCTGTCCAAGAGCTTAAATCAAATTTCTATGTTGTTGGCATTGTGAGTACTCTTGATAAATGAAAATGAGTCTTTCTCCATCATTTTCTAATAGTATTGCACATGAATTACCTTTTGAACTATGGCCTTACCACCTATATGTCCTCTAGTGGGGCCTAAATGAGCCTCTCAAAAAATGAGTGGTATCTCACCCTTGGTTAAGTATCATTGGAGGAGACCATTATAGGATCTCAGATACAAGATAATTGACAAGACAAGATAGCATCTAAAGAGTTTTCTTATCCTAATATAAGCATTTTCATCAACTCTTTCATGGAATTTTTTTCTCTTAAGATACCCATAGATGCCGAAAAATCATTCTTCTAAGTCTACATGTACACGAATGGGATCACCAAGGCTTGGAAATTTTGATACTACATGAGATCTCAACACTTGTAGCACAAATTGATATGCATTGGTGATGATTTCGGGTCAGACCAAAGAGGGTACACTAGCCTTTACATCCACATACCAATTTTTTGTCTTTGAAATACTATCTATGGTGTAGTAATAGAATTGATTAAGATCAATGCTAATTCTATATACTAAGACAACCTAGATTGGTTCCCCTTAAGTTGTTATTGGATTCACTATCAACATATAGTTTCTATGTATATGAAGGCTTCTAATCTCTATAGGAATCATGACATGTACCCACATGCTTAGGGCTTTGTACTCAATGATATAATTTGTCTAGTGGAATTCTAGGTAAAATGAACGAGGAATTAATGTTCCTTCAAGGGATATCAAAATCTCAAAATAACTGGAGCTTGCACCCCTTTGACACTTATATATGTCATGTACTTTCATCCCAAAGATATCACTATAATGATGGCATTGTGCTAATTGCTATCTTGCATTTTGGTGTCATATGTTTTAAACACTTGATGGAATTAATAAAGAAGCATTTGTGAGTTCTCTGACATTACTATCTATTACATTTCCTATATATTCTCGTATACATTAAAATACACCCTACAAAGAAAACATGGGTTGTCCAAAAACCTAATTCCATCTTGGGATGGATTGAATTCAATATTCACGATGTACTTCATTCCTCAGTTTATGGAATTTTCAAACATGTGAGGTCTCAATCAGAAACAAATTTGTAGAGAGGTCTTGGTAATATTTTGGCATTCTATGTGTAATATATTAATTGTTAAAACAACCCAATAAGGGTCAAAGGAGAAGCCAAAATTTGAAGGAAGATACATCTAAGCCTCTTGAATCAGTTAAGACCTAAAAGTATTACTAAAATATCTTATGTAGATTGCCTTCTTTTATGACCTGACTTTTGATAAATTTCATATATAATAATGACTATTGCATGCCTTAAGTGTTCAATCAATGCAATTGGACTATATTTATCTTCATAAAATCAATCAGTTTATTTTCTAAGCATCATGCTACATGAAAACTAGATAATTGAACCTTGATGAGTAAAATGCATGACCTATGATCCTTTTTAGTGATGAAACTCGAGAAAAGAAATTTCTTTTCCATTTGGTAAAAAAAAAATTTATTCATTAAAAAATCATATGATTTTTCTATTAGATCATATTTTTGTTCTGGATTGGCTATTCTCTCTATAAAAAGAATCTTAGACCTATTTGAAATTGACAAGCAATTTTTGCTACATTTTGAATGATCAAATATCAATAGTGTAAAACTTCTAAGATTTTGTTTTTAGTTCATCTACCACACGCAAGAGATGGTTGATGTCAATCAATGGATAATGTTGAAGCAACTTCAGATTTGATGTAAAATCACCAACCAACAAGAGGCTTCTTATGCACATTAGCATAGCACAACATATGCGGAGTAATATGTCCTGCAATAACAGAGTAGGCAATGCCCAATCACTAGATAGCCTAAAATTTTATGCAAAGATGTGATACACCTTAGAAGCATCGACTCAAGCTCGCTAATATGCTAGTATCTTTTATTTCATTATCAAGAAAATTAATAGAGCACATATTATATTTATTTAGTTTTTTGGGTATTTGACAGCTTATAGCTTTTGTAAAACTCTGATTGAAACTTTGTGTAAATGATTAATAGAAGATTCTCTCTTTCAGATGGAAGATAGAAACATACCATAGGCCCATAAGAATTGCTTAGAAGTGAGTCCCAAATCCTTAGAACATCAAGGAATCTAAACTCTTGTGTGAAAAGCAGAGTAATCCACTTGAATGCATAAAATTGAGGGTTAACCTACACAATAAAAGCAAGAAGAAGCACTAATATGTTTCAATCTTTTAGTCATCTTTATTAGTTGATGCATTAATCACATTACTCATTGCTATCAATATTAGTCAAGGCATGCTATTGTTTTTGATAAGGTAAACAGGTTTTAAGGGGTCCTGAAACCCATAAGTTTAACAACAAGAAAGGCTGAAAAAAAGCGAAAAAATGCCCAGCCTAAACATAAGCCTTACGGCTGAAAATAAGCCCAAAGGCCCAGCCTGAAACAACTGCCCACTAAAAAGGCCAGAGAACCAACCAAAAAAATAGAGACCAGACAAAAAGCCAAAGCCAGGAGAAACAAAAACCAAAGGACAGGGACCCAACCTAGCAGACTACTTCTCCATCTCGATCATGGTCTGGGCAACTTCGGCGCACTCTTGTTGCTCTTCTACCTTATGATCCTGGGCGTTCATCAAATCCTACTCCATAGTGCTGTCCTTGGCTTTATCCACATCCAGCCTATCTTTGTCTCTGTTCTGTTTATCATCTTCCTCCATCTGGTTCCTGTCTTTGAGATTTTCCAAGAGAGAGAGGATGTTGTCGTTGATCGAAGCGAGGAGGGAGATCATTTGACTTGCCAGGTTGTGATTGTAGTTCTCAATATTTTTTACTCTCCTCTCCATCAGAGTCTCCCAGCTATTCCGGTCGCCATGGCTTTCTGCACTTGTCTTGCTCTTGATTTTTTCCATTTGGGAAACCCTATCTCTGACATCCTCAAGCTCATGGAAAAGCCATTTAATTGATCTAAAGTTGTCGATCATGCTATTGCGGGCATTGTTCAACAGATTCATGCCCGTTTCTCTTGCATTATCAGAAATAGCCACCATAGCCGGGTCAATTAGCTCATTGAGTCTAGGCTTCTCGAGGTCGTCCACCAGGAGTTGGGGGTTCATCGCCTCTCTGTAGATTCCCATAGTGGCCGTTCTCACATTGAAGTTCTTCTTCTTCCAAGGCATGCTATTGTTAGAACCTAAGTAACTTTCACCTTGTGACATCTCTTTGAGGCATTTTGCAAATAATTAACATCCATTATCTATAAATCCACATTTTGCAAACATCTAGACCTTCTAGAAATTATAGGATCATTTTAGTTACATTTGAAAACATTAATCAACAAGAACCATATGTACAGATATAAACATTAATCACAACATGTCCAATTTATTTGCAGATATATTTTCCTATGAAGAAAGACCACGCTTGACAATATGAACATTGAACAAAATAATGAGACAATGGCTGCATTGTGGGCTCAGTTCTGAAGAAAACCTAATAAATGTTATTGTCCTTGCAAAAAGTGTAAAGGCTTAAAGACTCAAAGAATTCTAATTACAATAGCCCAGAGTCATTGTAGGCAACATGGTCATGTTGAAAGGGGGCCACAATTTTCGTCCATTGCTGAATGTGGATTTCCTACTGGAGGAACATGGAGGTGTGAATATCCAAGCTGAGGATAACACTCCCATGCAAGAAGATGATAATGTGCCAGAGGACATGATTGAAGAAGATGGTATTGGGGCAGGTGATGAAGAGGCTCACAATAATGGTACTAGCAAATATGATAATGATGATGAAGATGGTCTTGATATACCTTTACTTGAGAAGGCACACGAGCCCTTATACGAAGGCTCCCAAACAACTCTACTCTCAACTATAGTGTTGTTGGTGAACTTAAAGGTTATGAATGGTATATCCAATATAGCAATGTCACATATGCTAAGGTATGTCATTTTTGTCATCTTCAATGTTAGCATACAATTACTATTCATTATATTAACAATGCATATTTGTTGTTGTAGGTTGATTAGTGAGTTTTTGTTACCACCATCAAACATTTTGCCTTATTTGTACTAAGAATTATCTAACATTATGGATCAGATTGGAATGAAGTATCAAACAATACATGCATGTCCCAATAATCACATTCTATATCATAAAGAACATGAATTTGCAACAGAATGCCCTGATTGTCATAGTAGTAGATATCGATAAGATCAAATAACAAAAAAAGTGCCTCACAAGGTTCTTCGATACATTCTCATTATTCCACGTCTTCAATGGTTATTCAGGTGCACTAGCTTGGCACAATTTATGGATTACCATGCATGCAATAAAAGTCAGGATGACATTATGCGAATGCTTTCTGATGGTTCTGTATTTAAAGAGATAAAAGAAACATGGTCACACTTTAAAGAAGAACCTCGTAATCTGAAGCTTTCATTGGCGGTGGATAGTGTCAATCCATATGGAGATATGAGATCTGTTTACTCAATGTGGCCTATTTTTGTTATTAACAATAACATTCCTCCTTGGATGTCCATAAAGAGGGAGCACATAATGTTGTCAATGATTGTGCTAGGTATTTTTTTTCATTTTATAGTTATCTAAATAAATTTATAAATAGTGCATGAAAATGGTCATAATAATAATGTAATGTTTATGTTCATTCAATTGCTAGGTAAATACCAAGTTAAAGATATGAACGTGTATATTGAGCCCCTAATTGACGAGTTGTTGAAGTTATGGAATGGCATCACTATGTATGACATCTCTAGACTGATAGGACATCGAAAATTTCAATTCCATGCAATTCTTGTATGGACAATACATGATGCCCTTGGGCTAACTCATTTTTGCGGTATGTTATATTGTTAATATCACATATTTTTGGTCTGTTATAGTGCTTACACATTACTATCAAATTTTTTAGTTGCGCATGATAATTGTACATGATCCACTTCTACATGATCTTTTAGGTCTTCAAACAAAGGGAAAATTCACATGTCTAGTTTGTGGTCCAAAGATAGAATCTTGTCATTCAAGAACTTTAAGAAAGTAGATGTTTGATGAGTTTAGACACTTTCTCCACAATAATCATAGGTATCGAATTGCTGAAAAACATTTTTTCAATGGGAAAGAAGAGACATCATCGAGGCCAACAAGAATGACACCTCATTTATGGAAGTTGGAATATGATCGACTAAATCGTCAAGGTAATATCCAATTTATCGTCCAAAATTTAAAATTTGTATTTTGACATTGTCTTATATTTACTAATGTTGTAATTGATGCTTGTGAAGGTCGTCAAGGCATCAATGGCCAACTTCTTAGAGGAATGAAAAGTTATCCTACTCAATTTAGTAGATTACCATACTACAAGGATCTCCCAATTGCACATTTGTTTGATGCTATGCATATTGGAAAGAATGTAACAGAGACACTATGAAAAATGTTGGATGGAAGGCATGATAGAGAACAAATTGCCAAAATCTGTACTGACATTCATGAATCCAATCATGCACTAAAAGCTTCCATTGAATCAAATAGCAATGGAGACTACATAAATACAAGTGCCCTTCCTTGGTTATTAATTGAGCAACAAAGTGATGCATTAAAAGAAGTCATAAAAAAAAAAAAAATTTCAACAGGATTTTTTGCAAATATAAGCACTCTTCTATCAAAGAAAGGTGATTTTGGGCCAGGGTTGAAAACACATGATTGGCATACCTTTGTCAAGGCAAGTCATGTTCTCTATTTATAATATATCTGTAAGATTGAATGTACTACCTATTGCATTATTTAATAATATATTGAAATGATCATTTTTAATGATTTCAGTTCATCCTACCTCTATCCCTTCCACAACAATATTAAACAACTTATATATGGTCTTGAAAAATAAATGAGGTTAGAAGTGTTTTTCTTAGATTTGTAGCTTTTTATCTAAAATCTATTGTATAATTTTATTTGAAATCTCATTTATGTGGTTTTGCATGTTGAATCTCTTTTAGGTGGTTATCATCTAAAGAAATTGACAAAAAAGATATAAAATATTGGAAAAGAAGAATTTCACAGCTTATGTGTGAAATGCAAAAGTGTTTAGCTCCAACCTTTTTCAATGCTCAAGAACACTACCTCATACATCAAGTTGAGGAGATTGAATTGTGTGGACCTTTACAAGCTAGATCAATGTGGATGGTTGAGAGACACTTGAAATTTATGAAGGGCTTAGTTTGACAAAGAGCACGTCCTGAGGGTTCTATGATAGAGGGATATATGATATACTAGACCATGGTGTACATTACTGAATACCTTCCAAAGTTTGCAATAGATATCCATGTAGATCGCATTTGGGATCCCAACTCTAATGACAAATTCGAAGGGGAGTACCTGACAGGGAAAGGTAGATTGAGGAGGGTGAGAGGTAATTATAAGTTTTTTTTTTGGTAGTTTAATAATTATTATCCATCATCAATATATATAAGTTGTTTCTAATTGGTGTAATTGTCTTCTTTATAGTTGGTTGTGAGTGGGATGCACTACACTTGTATATGCAAACAATCTTGAGTGGATGACGGTATGGATTGACTAGTCTCAAGAAAATGGTTGCTAATTAACATAGGATGGTATTGTATCATTGGTTAAAGAAGCTCATCATAATGGAGATCCCAATGTTACATAAATGGTACTTGATCTAATATATGGCTTAAGAGATACAGAGGTACGCATAAGATTACTAATCATGACACATAAGTTTAATATCAACTCACATATCGATGCAAATAATCTTGACATGTTTGAATAATTGCAGGTCAAACACCACAAAGCTATGTACTACCATGGCTATAAATTTCACACAAAAAAGGTAGACGAAATGAAGAAAACATGTGATTCCAGGATAAGTGCTATCTTCATGGTCACCAATATTTCCTCTAGAACTGACATACATCCTCAATGATTTGAAAATCGATACTATGGCATTTTGGATTATATACTTGAGTGTGACTTTAATTCATTCAAAATAGTCTTTATTTTTTGTCGAATGGTTCAGGTTATGACTGAATCAAAATGATCCTGATAGGACTATTATTGAACATGATAGTGGATTTACTATGATTAGTACAAGGTCATTTGAGCCAGTTGGAGATGAGCCCTATGTTCTTCCAAGCCTATGTGAGCAAGTGTTTTATTTTGGTGTTCCACACAAACCAAGTTGATCATTTGTTGTTAGACATGACCTAAGAAGAAGGCTGGTAAAGTATAACGTGATTGAAGAAGAAGAAATTGAAGAAGTAGAAGAGGAAGTAAATGATTATCAAGAACAACAATTACCAAGTGATGAAGATGAAGAAGATGGTGATGATTTTGGTCATGCTGACAATAATGGTGATAATGATGATGATGATGCTGATGACAATCATGATCATGGTGATAATGGTCATGATGATGATGGTGATGAAGATGATGATGATGGTGATGAAGATGGTGGTGGTGATGACGATGATCAAAGTGACAAGTACGATGATGGTGATGATGATGATGATGATGACATGGATGAAGGTCATGGTGATCAATGAAATGTCTAGGTAGGATCAATGTCAACTATGATGGGGTCTTGTACAACCAAAATTTTCTTTCTAAACCATATGTGCACATATAAACATTAAGTAGAACATGTCAAATATTTTCTTAGATATAAACATTAGTTACACTAAATTTTTAACTTAAGACAAATGATTTACATATACAATCTACTTTATTATTAATATTTTTTTTTGGTAAGTCTATCACTTTAATTTTATTGTTGATTTCTAAGACTTACTAATTTTTTTCATAGGGTGATATGGATGCACCATCTCAGACACCTTCAGTAGAGGTAAACATTAATTATTGTAAATTTTAATGTTAATATAGAAAAAAATGTTGTATTATTATGTTCTTTTCTTTATGGCTTTGGAGTTATTTTGATGAAATTTTACTAATATTTGATGTCACAAATGATAGGAAAAAGCTGCAATGATTGCTAATCAAATGCAATCTAAAATACGGGTGTCATATCTACATGACATTAGCCTTAGTACTGACCCTGTATTCATCACCCAAAAAATTACGCAAAGATACACTGATGAACTTGTTAACATTATCATCAAGGGTGACAAAAGTGAGGAGAAAGAGGCACTAAGAATAGAACTGGACCATAGAATCCAATCTTTGAAGGTAAGCAATAATTCGACTAAAGCAATAATACAAGTTCAATAGATATTAATATTTTATAGTATCTTATGGATCATGATCTCTAATTTTATGTGTTCTTGTATAGACATATGTGCTAGTTGTGACATCACATGGTGAACATGGTCAAGGTTGTTGCATAGTACCTTCGTGTAAGTAACAGTTTGTTTGTTTTGATCAACATTATAACACTTACCTTTTTTTTTTTGTGGACATTTCTTGCTAGTATCCCATTTTATCTTTATCCACTGAAAATGTCTTTACTAACAATATTCTATTCTTCAGCTCATAATGAAGTGCAGACTCCTCCTTTGATTGGTGGTCCACTATTGTCTTCTACATTGTCAACAACAAGGACCATGCAAACATCATCGTCTATGCCCACTAGAACTGGTAAAACCTTGTTTTACTATATTTTGTAATCTATTTGTAATAGTTGATGAACAATGAAGTAGCATATCAATGCTTAAATGATGTCTACAAAAGCCTGCATACACACACCACGCATACATACATACATACATACATATATATACAACCGCACATAGAGAGACATGGAGATAGGCAAGGAGGTAGCCTTTTAGTTTTTTCCTGTATACCTTTTCCTCATTACTTCTCATTTGCACTTTCAACATTTTTGGGCTCATGACCCTTGATTGTTTCTCCCTATAATATGTTGGTACCGTCTGTTCCTATCTCTAGCTATTAGTTTCACATGCAACATTTAATCTCTACATGACTTCTCATTTTATAATTTAGCTACTAACTTTGTGTTGAAATTACCAGGAAGAATAAAGCCTTGTGGTGTGTCATCCACACCACATTTAGTGTAGTTATAGACATTTATGAAAAATTGCTTTTATCACCTTTTTCTAGCTACTTGAAGAGTGTTGAATAAGTAAAATTAACAGCTTGAGGTCTATAAAAGTACCAAACTATTGGTTGCAAGTTGTGTTTGGGCTGCACTTATTTAAACTTGAAGCTACTGCACACCATTTGTTAACAATGGCAATGGCATATATAATTGATAAAATAATGACAGTTGTTGATGGAATTCTATATAAGTTAATGTAGGTCATATGCGTTGAATTATTTGACCTATCAAATACTCTTGCTTCAAATATACTCCAAACTTATGGGTCATCTAGACGCTTTTGTGATGCATTTACTTTTTAGAATTGCCTTGAACAACACAATCACTCATTTGCATTTTATTGAAAGAAAGATTCTCAAGCACCTAAGGCATTCTGCCTCATACAACATCCTTATGCATAGGAGCTTTAGGTTTTGAAGTATGTTTGCCATTGTGCTATAGATGATTATGTGGTTAAAGCTTGCAAGTAAAATACACTCTCAATTCTATAAGATTATAGTTGCCAATTTGAAGTACTTTACTAATGTTCTAGATTTTGTAGCCCATTGGTTATGCTTCTCTTTCATGCTAGGCTAGAAGTTATCTCCATTCATGATAACAAATATTCATCTTATATACTTTTAGTTCCTTTGTATTGTGAAGCTCTTAAAACTCTTAGCACTGTGAAAGCAAGACATAAAAGTTATAGATTCCTAGTTTTAGAAGCATCATGTTACTTCTAGAGAAGCAGAAAAACTATTCAAATAAGAATGTTATTTATGTATGCTTATTAGAATTCAAACTGAAAGTATGAACTTCTATGTTCACTTACTACTTTGAAATAGCAACCTAATGTAGAGTCTGTAGCAACTACTTTCCACTAGACTTCTAATGGCTTTCACAATCCAACATAGGATACTAGGACTTAGCACAAGTCCCTTTACCCACACTGGGTATACACAAGTACTGAGCCCAAATGGGCAATCCGCTTCAAAAACTTCACCCACTAACACAATCAATGGTGATAGCAAACAAGACAGGCAGTCCAACCACAATCCACCATTAGTTTGGAATACACCAAACCCATAGCACACCTTTTCACTTCTATGCCTACAATCCTTGTAGCCTTTCCAATTTGATTTCTTGTATTTTTAGCAACTATCCATCAATGGCATAGGAACTTCTCCACCACTCCAAGCACCTCTTTAGGCACTTACTAAGGATCCAAAATTTTCTTAGGAAAATCTTCCTCCAGCACCCCCAAACTGCTTCTCGGTACCTAGGCCTAGTTGATCAAGTTAGGCTAGGGCTTCAAGGAAGAATGGACAAGGTGGGTTCCCAAGACCCCAATTACTTATGGAAATCCTTAAGAAACCAATTTGCAACTAGATTCAGCACTTGCACTGGTCAACAGTGCTTCCCAATATGATTGTCACCATTCTACTTGCAAAAACCAGTCAAGCACATGGTCTTGCTTGACCTAGGACCAGCTAGGAAAAATACTTTCCCTTCTCACCATGCCTCCAACTCTTGGAATCATTTTCCTAGGTCCCTTAACTTGCATATCCCTCAGTTTCATAGGTTGCCACAAGTGGATTTGCATGTTAGGGCTGCATTTGTACAAGGCCCTAGAAAATAGAGTTGTTTAGACCCCTTGTTACTAAAATGTTGATAACTTGCAAACCCCAACTCCAATTTATGTCAAATCAAAGCCAAAAAAACTTATTAACACACCCCTCCAACTAATCCACACACTTAACAATCATAACAGTACCGTACAAAATCGTACAAACCATTGTAACAACAAAATTACCATTAAATCAAAGGTTTTTAATTCATTTTCTCCAAGCATCGACTATAAGCTGATCTCCCTTGCCTTCTGAGATCACACATGATATATATAGAGGCCTATAGGACCGTTGGAACAACTAAGTAGCCATTCCCCCAAATTCAAACAAACAATAAGAACTTTTAAACAATACCGAGCAACATTTTTAAAAGTTGTCAGCAACTTTTTTATGTAACTTTTTGCATTTTTGTAAATCCAACTACCTAATGAACCCAAAAAGTTCAAAAACATTCCAATAGGCCTATATTGACTCAAACACCCTATTCTAAGGCCTCTTGGTCCCTTTGAGCCACTTGGTTTATAAACACACCAACGTGCTAATGGACCTTACATACATGAGCCTTTATTACAAAACATGGGCCACCTAGTAAAGTATGGACCAAACCTTTATTCAAGCACCCTAACTACTTGAATTCTCCCTTACATGGAGTGGAAAGGTGTCCTACATCATAGGTACTTGTTCTCTTTCCTCATAGATACTTGTTCCATTGCCTCATTGGTTAGATGCCCTGCACCACAACCGCTTCATGGAAATAGATCCTACACTATCTAGTCCAATATCAGACATCATGTTTTGGACAATGTACCAACTATTGGCCACATGGTGTTTTGAAGTACCAATTATTGCATCATGGTGTTGTGCAACTGCCATTGCTTCTTCCAAAGAATAGGTGTTAGGCTGTCTCTTATTTCTACCCACTAGAAACTCTAACTACTTTGCTGCCTACAGAGATTACTTTACAAATATATTCACAAAATGAAGGTAAATTTTCTAGAATGAATGATTTTCCAAAAATGTGATCTTATTAATAAGATAAATGGAAAGAAAATATTGAATTAAATCCTTAATGGAATGCGAGGAAAAAACATTTTTGCTAGTCAATTTCTTTAATTTGATTATATCCATAAGTATGCATATGTATTTGCATCTGAAATCTGTTCTAGGAAAATATACAAGAGTTTCTAAGCTTCATTATTCAAGAATGAGTTGTATCTTTAATCCAATAGTTGTTTGGATATTATTGACTACACCTTTCATAGTCTCTGGCATTGTCTTCTTCTCTGTTATTATAATTTACATTTTTTCTAGGCAGCAAATTAATTGGTCATATTAACAAAGTGTGACTGGTGGCGTCTCTCTATCGTTCAATTCATTTGGTGTCTACTTTAATTGTCATGATGTTTCAGTTGAGATACCAACAGAGAGTAGTACTGCTGAAGCCAATCCATTTCTTGGAGCAGTTCCCATGATTAGTACTGGTTAATATGAAGGGACATTATTGTTGAATAAGAAAACTATGTTTCCGTTAAAAGAATGAAAGCTTCCAGGTGCTTTAAAATTGTTTTTATTTAGAGTGTAAATTTAATTTATTTTTACATTACTCCTTTTGGACTAATTAATCCTTTATGTTTTTGTAGGTAATAATGTTCTCTTTGAACATCTTTTTTATATGACATTGAGACTATTCGGACCCACCATACGTAAAAGGTACGTAGTTTCATATCATTGCTGCATAATTTTTCTTTTCTTCCATTTATTGTAATATATTAAAGTTATTGATCTAACAATCTATTTGTTTTTAAAAAGGTGGAATTTACAAGCTGTGGAATTAAAAAATCAGCTCATTGCATCTTTTGACGAGAAATTTGGAAAAAAACATTTTTGGCAATGGCCTACTTCTCAAAAGAACAACAAAGCATATAAAGACTATGAGGGATCAATATAGAAGGGCTCTTAAGGATAACCCAAAGTACGAATGTCCTCCTATGATTCCACCAATGGAGTGGAATGAAAGAATAGAAGATGCAAAGGAGAAAAGGCTATGTGAAGATAGAGATAATGAAGCAGCACAGGGAAAAAAGAGGTATTTCATGATAGTATTAAGTACATTGTAATCATGTACTAATTATTGATATTTGTAAATATATAATCTAAGATATTTGAAATTGTTCATAGATTGTAGGACACATCAGTGGCTACAAAAGCGATACTAGAAAAGTTTGGCCAACACAAACTTGGCTCTGGTGGCTATATGAATCTCCAGTCTCGACTTGTAAGTAGGAGCAATGAAATTTCATAATTTTTTTAATATAATGTTGCAAACAATTTTGTTTAGTGAAACCATACATACAAAATTGATGATATTAAGAAAAAAATACAGGGCACATAATTCAATTTGGAGTTCATAGATGAAGATAGAAAACTTGCCTTGAAGGAAGGCTATAAAGTTGTGGCTGCAAGCCTACATGAAGAATCTATAAGCCTTGCCCAAGAATCCAGTGCACCAAATGATATCTCATAGGTAAATTGGTTAGATGAAAAGTAAATAAAATTGAATAGTTGAGATTATTCTTTTTTGGTATTAGTTTTGAATGTAAATTGACCACATAACAATGTGCATAACATTTTATTGCAACCTTCATATCCTATCACAGAACTTGCTCGTGACGAAGGCCATAATGTGCATTATAGTGGTGGAGGTATTAATTTTCTATTGGAAATTAATTATTCAATTATGAATACAATTTAACATCTTCAATTGCAATTTGATGTGTATCCTCTTTTTGAATATTTCAGAGCATGTTGAATATCATGTCGAAGGAGTGGAGCATGTTCCAAGTGTTCAACATGTTGACGTGGCAGCGGATCAAAATGTTAATGTACATGATGTGGCATTTTCAGGTAAGAAAATTGCATGTTATGTTGTACTAGAACTTAATTATAGACTTGTAATAGTTAAAAAAAGAAAATGAGTATGTCAATTTATCCCATTCACTTGTTCTTGCAACAGAGCCCCCTTTAGTGTAGCAGCCTCCTACTCCTCCAAAGAGAAGGAGCCATCATAATTTGACATTACATGTGCTAGAAGAGGAGGAGAATGATGTCGATATGGATGCTCCTATGAGTGCTTTTCTTAAGAGAGCTCAGAAAAACAAAAAGAAGAAATGATGTTTTAAAAATATTCTTTGATAAACCTTGTTGGATAATGAAAGAACTTTGTTTTAAGTAATTATGTATGAATGATGCATATTAATACTAATTTTTATTTTATGTTAATGAATATGTTATGTCTTAATTAATTCTTGATTAGTATTGTGTATTAATGAATTTTATATCATAATAATGAATGTTATGTGATTGTATTGATTGAATGTTATAGTTCATAAATGGATGAATGAATGAATGAAGTATGTAATTAGATGATAATGGGTACTTTAGATTGATGTTAGGGGGAGGGGGGTGAGGCCAGATGAGATTCCACGTTCACGTGGTTGGCCTTGTTAAGTAGAGAATATTATAGTAGTCTTGAAACCAAGTGAAGCTCAAACTAACATAAAATGGACACTTCGCATGTGGTAGGTCTAAAATGATCCATGACTATTGCTGCCCATAACATGAATTTGTGAAATACATTCTGATATCACCAATTTCAACACTCTATTCAAAGCATAGGATTGGCCTATAGTCTTAGCATGAATTTTGAGTAATGCCCCAGCCTAGATTGCCTTAGAAGTGGTTGGAAGAAGCCTGCATGAGTTTGAGACTATGAACTCTCCCCACCTTGGCCAAGAAGAACTTGCCAACTCTCTAGTATTAGGGAAAACTACAGAGTGGTGTGGCCGGTCTACAACCAACCAATAAGTTCACAATTAAAGGAATGAGCCTTCCTTTGCCGAGGATTTCCAAGCAACAATCTCAAGTGTACCAATTTAATCAATGCTCCAATCCTTATTGAGAATCTTGTCCCAATCAATCTCTAGATGAAACAGGGACACAAAGTGACTAGTAAAATGGTGAATAACACCTAAATGTCTAAAAATTTCATCCTTATATCTTCCAAGGTCACTCCAATGAATCCCAACCAATTCCATTACTTCTTGTTAAGAAATCCCAACATTGACACCCAATTCAGATTGATCCCCAAGACCAATGCATCACATGAAGAAACTACATTCCCAAGTGCCATAACAAGCAGAATGCACTCTTAGTCTATGATGCAGAGGTGGTGTGTGTATCCATCTTCTTCATATTAGATAGAAAATCCATTCATTTAGCAACAACTCTTTACTCCAATGTCCCCTCAAGAACTTACCTTCCAGGCTACCCCAAGTACACTTAGAGTTTCCCAAACACCATAACTTCTTCCAAGGCTTCAACCTTAATTCTTCCTTTTTGAATCATCTCCTCATGGCCTTTCCACCATGTTCCATCCATCCATTCATTTTGGACAACTAATCTCTTACCCAACATTCATATCTAGCCTTAAAGCTAGTAGCCCTCACCAGTCACTAATTTGGATTTCTCTCCAATAGTTCGCAAACAACTAGGGAAACTAAAACTTGATTAAGATACCCTTTTGGGATTTATACATCCTCCCTAAGTTTCAATATCAACTCTTTTCGACCATACCCAAGATCCGATACCCCTAGCCTATCCACACTAGGCTTAATTCTCCAATTTTACATAGCAACCCACAACTCCACTCAACCCTATGATTCCAAAGGGTGAAACAGTCCTTCTAAGGGTTGAGAAACAATATATTTTTAGGATTTTAAGGTTCTACCATTTACACAACACATTTCCCACCAAACCCTTGGTTTTGGGGTCACTAATCTAGGGCCTATTCAACAGGACCTCTAACCATATCACTAGAACAAAATAATTGCATAAACACTTCATAATTGATCCCCCCATATGCATTTGATCACCAAACATCTTCAATCCTAAAGTAAATTACTTTTAATATGACTGGTGCCTATCCAGGGCTTGTTCTCAGTCAGCAACCAACTATCATTGTAGTTCTTCAAGAATATTCCTTCAATAAAATTTTTACATCATTGAGAGAGACAGTTGAGTTTGCTAAATGTTTGTAGGTTTCAAGGGCCTGTTGAACGAGTTCTAAAGTTTGAAGGAAGGAAAATTAATTAAGAGTAGTTTAAAACACTTCCCCACCCTACCCCCAAACTTGCCATGTTGACTGGAGGTATTATTTAGTAGTATGATTATCAAGTGAACCCTGAATTTTTGTCTCTTAATCATTTATCATGGCAATTTTCTATCCAATGTTAATTATGTTGGTTATTTTTTCATAGGTCATAATGAAGTAGCCTTTTTAATATTTTGAACATGAGTTCAAAATGTTTAAGTAGAGCAACCATTAATGTTGGCTTTGGTTTTTGCATAGTAATATGGTGATGCTCCTCCTCTTTTTTGTCCTATGTCTCAGAGACGAGGATGTACTAGGGACTTGGGGACTCTGTCCCTTGTCCTTAGCTATGCCACCTCCACCAAGGATGGAGAGATGTCTTGGTGTTAATTATTTACTGATTTGACTATTTATGTTCAGTGTTCGATGTTTCAATTCAATGCAATATTCAAGTTTCTACTCTTTTACATCTCTATATCTTATGTTGCAATACATCTTTTCATAACTAGCATTTTAAGTGCCATATGTATAGTATACACAACCTTGTCCCCACCACCACCCCCTGTCATCCCCAAATGAAGACCCCTCAGTCCTCTTGTCTCAAAAACTTGTCCCCCATTCTGCTGTCACCTATCTCTCAGGGTAGTGTAACTATGGGTTTTTGATATTATGTTTTGCATTACAATTGTTAGATTGAGTCAATGGAATGTTAGAAAATGAATTAGGGCTTGGCAAGTTGTAGCTCTAAAACTGGAGATAAATGTTAAGCAGAGAAGCCATTAATGTTGGCTTTGGTTTTTGATATTATGTTTTTCATTGCAATTGCTAAATGTGGGTCAATTGAATTATAGCAAATGAATTGGGGCTTGTTAAGTTGTAGCTCTGAAAATGGTATATAGATGTAAGGGAAAATGTTTAAGGAGAGACATTATCAATGTTGGTTTTGGTTTCTATTATGGTTTTTATTGCAATTGCTAAGTGTGGGTCAATTTTATGACAACAATGGCCCTGGGACTGCCATTTTTGAGCCCATATTTGCAGTCTATTGGATCTAACTTTGGGCATGGAGTGAACTTTGCTGCTACTGGTGCTATTATTAGAGAGACTGGCTTTATTGCCCTTATTTCTCTGACTGTTCAAATCAATCAATTCAAGGTCTTCAAGTAGAAGGTTCTTGACAGCATCAACACACATGGTATGGATAGATACAAGCTCTGATAAAGTTGTCATTCTTTTAGAATTCAGCCGGTTTACTCCCTTTACATGCATTAGTATATCTCCATTTGTATAAAACATGTTTAAAATTAATTTTCATCCAACATATTTTTTACTGTTTGGGTATCTTACTGTTGCGGTCTAAGTTATGGTTCAGAGGGGACTAAATAGTCTTTTTGTTTGAGGTTTCTGTATTTTTTACACTCTATTTTCTCCAACTTGTTTTGGGTGTGATCTTAGTTTATTTTTTATTATTGTAGTTTGAATGAAGTCAGGTTTTTTTTATAGATGTTAGAATCATTGACAATAATATATTCTAAGTTTTAATTTGTTTAGATGGCTTATATATATGTGTGTGTGGATATTTATTTATTTTTCTTATAGAATTTATCTATTACTGTGATTTCAAATGAACCATCTAAATATGAGGATGACTTCATGTAACAGGTCCTCTCAACTATCTTCCTACTAAAGAGAAATTCAAATGTGGTGTTTACGTTCTAGAAATAGGCGGCAACAATTTTAGCTATGGATGCCCAAGTGAAACAAACCATGCTTCCCAAAGTAGCTAGGGTAGTTGCAAGAGTAGTGTAGGTTAGTAAAACCTATGATACCCACATGCAAACTTCATTTGATAGATGGATGAATAGTTACTAAAATAAATTGTATAGGCATTATATGATGAGGGAGCAAGGACAGTTGTAGTAAAGGATGTGGCACCACAAGGTTGTGGCTCATTCTCTCTCACTTACTTTTCCCCCACTAATTTTGACCAATATAATAGAGATGAAGTGGGGCTGGCCCTTGACACTGTTGGGAATGAGGTTCTGGGAACTGCTGCAAAGATAGTGCTGATGAAAGATTCAACAACAACAATTAGTGATGGAACAACTCAGGAGACTATTAAGAGAAGAGTTAATCAAATTAGGAGCATGATTGAGGTATGCCTTCTTGTCTCTGTGTGTGTGTTCTTTGGGCTTTAACATGTACTATTAGTCTTATGCTTTGTAATTAGAGCACTTTAGTTTTATTCTTTATGTTATTTCTTCTTTCTCTGCACCTAGTATCTCATCATGGTTAACACTGTGTCTTTTTTTGAGCATATCAATATATTGGTGAAGAATAACTCAATAGAGAATTGTGCTATTGTCAACCTAGCTTGTAGAATGTATTTGACAATTGAATATTTTCTTTATTTCTAGGTTTCTGAATAAGATTATGAGAAAGAAAAATTGAATGAAAGAATTGCTAAACTATCAGAGGGAGTTGCAGTTATACAGGTGAAGTTATTGAAATGCGTTTAGTCTTTTGTAGTGTTTCATTGTTAAATACTTCTCTGAGTAATAGATAAATTTTGTCAATGATAAAGTCTTGACTAGTAATCCTTATAAATTGTAATTTCTCTCTCCTATTTCCAAAATTATTTCTAATCTATTCTCCAAACAATTTATTTGTGATACAAATACTTAATTTTCTAATTTACTTATGGTTTGCTGGTGTACTTTGATTGTTGTGGTTTTTTCAGTATAGGCAATGCCACACAATATATTTATAGTTGAGCCACTTGTAAATGGATGTAGTGCACTTCCAAATTTATTTGAATACCAAAGTGTGTGATAGAAACTCTTATTATATTTCTTTAGCAAGTTAAATATTAGAAAGCTTGCCTACCATAACACCGCCTAGGTCAGATTATAATTTTTGAGGACCAAAATATGATTAAACAATTCTCATCAGCCTAAATGTAGATAGCTCTTTCTAGTCCTCATGAAACCTATTGAATTTAAGTAAGTTGACATTGTGTCTGGGTGTACAATCTTATTCAATTTCATTGGATGTTGTACTGGATGTCATATGTGTGAATGATATCTATTCAGATATCATATGACAACCACTCAAAGGTACAATGTCACATAGTACAACATCATTATATGATCCAATGGTGAAGGGAACATAAGCCTACTCCTTCACATCAACATAACATCCAACATCCAATCCTTGTGCTTTGTAGGGACTAACATGTGTTATTCTGGTAGATTCAATTTGTTAACCATCTCAAATGAAACAAGATTTGCAAATCAACCACTTGAAACAACAACCTTACAAATTTTACCTTTACATCTACATTGTGTCTTGAATATTTGATACCCCTAATTGTGCTTTGTATCCTCAACCATGATGACCACCATACCTACTATCAACCTTCTTCAAACAACAACCTCAAAAACCACCTTCAATCCAAGATCTATCTAACTTGGAATCACCACTTTGGAACACTCAAGGAGGATAATTCAACTCCAAGGCCTCAACAAAGGATTCTTTGTCTTCAAAATGTGAGATCTTCATCCCAAACCATCAACAACCAGATCTCCAAGCTCTCTCCAAAGGATTCTACTAAGCTCTGATATCACTTGATGCAGAGCCTTCCAATATCCCCTTAAGGAACCTTATTCAACTCGAGGACTCAACAACGTCTTGGAATCCACTCAAGGAATTAGAGTTCAACTCAATGATCAACTAGAAGTATTTGACTTTAGGAAACCAACAAAACACTCCTCTTGAACAGGTTCACTCCCCTAAAACATTTCAACCAACTTATCAACACACCTTGCTTTTGTTTCAACTTCCCTCTCCTTTCGAGCACTCCTAATTCACCCCTCATGCAACCAACTCTTGATCTCTGTACTTAAGGATTCTCTTGATCCTTAAAATTCTTCAATACCCTTCAAATATCATAACTGAGAAGTTTCAACCTTCTCCAATCCTTAGTTTTATCTCAAACCTCAAAACTGCCTTCAATAGGACTGTCCTTCTAGCCCTGCTTAGTTAATAATTTGCACTTTACTCTCAAACTTCCCATACAACCTAGTAACCTCTTCACCTTTTCAAATATACTTTGTTGAGTTCTTCAAACCCTATGAATCTCATCCCTTCAACCTATGACTTATGAACCTTTCTATGACTGCTCCTACATGCAACTAGGCCTAATTAGCCTCCATTTACAAAGCAACTCCTTTTTGCTCTCACTAGTGGTTACTCCAAAAGATCAGTTCTAATAGACCTAGTAGTGAGTTCAACACAAATATGTTGTAATTGACTAGCATAACACAACCCTCTAATTCATAAATATTTCAATTAGAACATGAATGTTGCACTGAATCCTAGTACTATTTCTAGAGAATTTTTAAAGAATTTTGCATTCAACATTTATGAAGTATGTTATTGTTGTATTTCCTATGAGTGAGATTGGAAAACCTTCTATGCCTATTGAAAATTGGGATCGAAAATTCTGATATACATTCTCATTCTGCTACTCCAAGTCCCTTGTTTCCTTCATCTTACCTATGAACATTATCTGAATATCATGGGCAAGCCATTACTGGCAGTCATTTCAAATTTGTACATCTAAGAGCACTATAAATTTAAAAGCTTTTTTTATAAGTCCCTTACTATAAGGAAAGCTATTTTCTATTCATAACTCAACATGTCCCACCAAAAATAGTTAATATTACAAAAAAATTGAAATTGGTTATGGGTAGCTTATATAGATTACACCAATATTTAATTGAGAGAAGATTAGGAATACATTACATGATGTCTATCACACTAATATTCATATTGGGATAATATTCATATCAATGTTGTGCTCATATGCATTTTTAAGGTGAGTTAGCCATAAAGAGTCAATTGGACTATCAATTTAATAGGGTATAGTTGTGAAGGAGGTGAGTGCCTCTTAGTTGCAGAGTGTATGCCTAATGATACCCTCACAAATTAGCTTTTCCATTGTAAGTTGTTGAGTTTACTTAAAGCAAGCATCATTGTGACAAGAACATAGGATTTTATTGTATAAACATAAATCTTCTTTATTGGCACAATTTAAAGCAATATGTTTGACTCCTCACCAATTATTTATATTTACCATCTAGTTACAAGAATAGTTCATCCAGAAATGGATGCATAAATTGATTTGAAGTTATAATTCCTTACGAGTTACAAAATGTCTAAATATTGTACATGTCTTGAAATGCCGAGATTCTTGTAAGAAGATATAATTAATTTGTGCATTGTATTTCATACTGAGGTGTAATTTGAGGTCTCTTTGATTTATTGATATAGTTAATTTGTACATCGTATTTCATGTTGAGATGTCTGCAGCTGTATGTGGACAACAATTCTCTGTGTGGGTTTCACTTTGTAATTGAAATGATCCCACTTATAAAATGTATGAATATTATACATGTCTTGGAATCAATGTCATGTATTCAGTAATAAGTTTGATGAAAACTTAAAATATACCCAGTTATTGTGTTATTATTAAGGTTCGTGAGTATTTAAAATTCATGTGTGTTTCTCTTTCTAAGTTGTTGATATGCACAAACTATATGTTATTCTTGTGAAGGTTTTGTATCTTGTTGTAGGGGAGCTTTTTGTTGCATCTACGGACAATATATGTTATGCCTCTCTGATTTTATTGCTTTTTTTGCTACCACTTATATTACATCCTTCCTCAATTTAGAGTTGGACCATTCTTTCTATTTCACTAATATATATTTCTTAAATATAGGATCACCATCATATTCAACTTTTCATATCAGTTTTCCTCAATTGATCTTTATTTATAGCCTTTATTTTTGTATGATCCCATCTCCTATGATAAAGAGAATTGGGTATTAGCCAACCATCAGGTATTTTCACTTATCAAGAGTATCATATGTTAAATATTACTACTTTGAATGATAATTTATTTCCATATTTTGATCTAGCTCTGTAATCTTTTTTGGACTATTATGCAATGTAACTTTTCCTTATAGCCTTTCAACTACAAACATTTTTCAATGATTGCAACCCAACATTCCAAACCTTTCCATAGTCTTAAAGAATCTATTAAATAGTAGGGTTCCTAAATTTTTTTGCACATCTATTCATATCTAATCACTCTTTCACCAAACCCTCATTTTAAGGGTTTCCAACCTAGGGCTCTCAAGAAAATATTCTCCCTCAAATGTTTCCAATCAGTATTTAGCTAATCCAACCCTCAATTCCTCTTATCCAACCTATGGTGCTCTCCAAGTGCACCTTCACTGTTTTGTCCACTAGTCACAATTCTACCAATTTACTCAAAGACCTGCACTCATTTCATAGTAAAATACATGTTAAAGACATTGTAATCCTCTCCCACAAGTTACATTGATAAACAAACAATGGGAGAGGTATTATTCCATTTTCTCACAAACTACTAAGTGACTCTCACTTGTTTGTGACAGACAGTGTATTATTCAACACTGTTACTATAAAACTTTTACAATATATTTAACTCTAATGCTAAAGAGACTCTTAAGAAATCATTGATAGCCTCTTATGAACCTTAAATCTTAAAAAACACAAAAATTTTC
This sequence comes from Cupressus sempervirens, assembly GCA_028749045.1. Classification (NCBI taxonomy): domain Eukaryota; kingdom Viridiplantae; phylum Streptophyta; class Pinopsida; order Cupressales; family Cupressaceae; genus Cupressus; species Cupressus sempervirens. Next base: position 633,877,573 of record CM053793.1, read on the forward strand.
ATGCAAAGAAACTTGGAAATGTAACAACAATTATGGACAACAATTAACAGTCTCAATGTGATAGTAAAAACAAAGATTTCATTGACCTTTTTTTTTCTAAACTTTCTTTCTCTTCGACCACCATTGTCTCATACATTTCAAAATAAATTCTTTTAAAGATCCCTTGCCCTCTGACTATCTTCCAAACCTCTTGGATTGAACCAACTCCCTTATAACTGTCATAGGACAGTCATCAAACAGTTTTTTATAACATTTTAATGATAGTCATTACTTTTTGTTACCCTTTGTGACTTTTTATGACCAAGGACTTTTGAAACAATTTATTTTATCCCTAAGGACTTCTAAAAGACCTTTATAAACTTATAACCTCAACTAACCCAATTCAAGCCTTATTTGGCTTATGTTGCCAACATTGGCAATTTACAAGATATTGCACTTTTAGTGCCTTTTACCCCTTTAGAGCCTTTGATAGCCTTATTACATTATTTTGGACATTAATACAAACTTGTTACACCTAAATGACCCTCTATATCTCTCACATTACATTGAACGACTCTTAACTCCTCACTTGTGCCATTTGGCCTAAATTTGCCCATTCTTGGCAATACATTACAATTTTGACAATTTCATGCTTCCCTTACATTTGATGGCTTCAATAGCCATAATTCATCATCAAATGACTTGACATGTCTTCATTAGGTATTGATTTCCCTTGGTACCTTCATTGTCTCCTTCATAGCTCCTGGTGTACCTTGTAGCTTCCTATGTCCTTTGGAAGCCCCTGCACCAAAGTTCCTCTTGGCTCTCTTTAAAATATAAATTTTGAGAAAAAATTTAATTTGATCATATAGTGATTTTGTTTTAAAAGATAACATTTTTGAGAATAGTTTTCACTCATTCTTGTTATTCTACAGGTTAAGGATTCCCTATCCATTCCAATGGGGAGCACACATATTTGATGCAGGACAAGCATTTGTAATGATGGCTTCTGATTTTGTCTCACTCATTGAGGTTAGCTTGTCAAATTCCAAATTTTAGCCTTCATATTTGATTGTTTTTGTAGTTGCTGACTACTTTGTTAATTATCCATATGCTGCAAAGTGTATTGATTGTCGTCCTTTGAATTGGCTTTGTATTGATGTTGTGCTTTGAATTGTGCTTTGTATCCATATCCTAGAAAGCATAAATAATAAAGATTTTGTTGCATGTTGCAGTTGCCACTAGCCTAGTGGACATCTACGCAAGTTGTGGAAGAATACACATGGCATTGATATGTGTGTGTATGTATGCATTTTTTTACGTATGCACATATATAATATCTATATGTATGTATATAGCAGTGTGTGTACATGGATGTATACCATTTTTAATAGAATACCTCAAATAAATGTGGTTTTATAGCATTCCATAATTGTAAAATATGCACAAATTGGGATATATATGTGGATACATGCATGCACTACAATTGTTTGAAACCTAATTTTATTTGAAAATGAAATTTTCTTGAAACCATAAAATATTTGTGCAAAAAAACCATCAATAACACCCTAAGAACACTATAACCCTTTTCGCATTTGAGCAGCACAATTTGTGGGACCTTGCACCTTGATGGCTCTCATGGGCCCCTCTGGCTCTGAAAAATCTACTCTCTTGGATGCCCTTGTAGGTAATATCAATTGGGTTTCTATTTCCCATGAAGTAGATGATGAATTTCATATTTGATTTTTGATTCATAAAGTTTTAGATGTTTGATTTGTGTTGTGGAAATCAAGTAGATTGGCAACTAATGCATTTCAATTTGGATCTATCAGGCTGCATGGCCAAAAGCAAAAGCTCTCCTTTGGAACTGTTGTATGATTTAATCAATGAAGTATTTTTTGGGTGAATTTTTGATGTTTGATGTTATATTCTTACATGGGTGTTGTTTTCCTCTCCTCTTTTTCCTTGTTGGCATATGTAACTCAAGAGGATACTCTAATTCGAACCTTGATGGTGAGAGAAAGCATATCATACTTTGGTCATGTAAGGCTCCTTGATAAAATGCCCTGGTCAAAGAAATCAGCATTAGTAGAGTCTACACTTGTGGAAATGGGTCTTTAGGAATGTACCAACACTCCCATAGGAATCTGGCACTTGAGGGAAATTAGTGGTGGAGAAAAGAGAAGAGTGAGCATTGCCTTAGAAATTCTAATGAGGCCAAGGTTGTTGTTTTTGGATGAACCAACAAGTGGCTTAGACGGGTAAGAATCTTTCTAAATTGGTGGCAGATACTAAATCCATCATCAAGGTTTTTTTTTGTTAGAAGTTTTGTTGATGTTCCTCAGATGATACCATTGGTTCAAATTCATCTAACAAGGAACCTTTCAACCCAACGACAGTTGGTTGAATTGGTTATATTGTGAAGTCTTATATATGTAAGAGGCAGCCGCTATTATAGATATAGAAGAGGGAGTCAGGTGTACTTGAAGAGAATGTTTTGAGACTTGTTTGGGCAAGAAAGTAATAATAATTTATACTATAGTCAGCTTCAGTTTTGTCTTTCCATTGAAGCTTTTAGTCCAAGGAAAAACTAACAGCATATAACAACTAGATGCTTAATTGAGAGTATACCATTTAAGCAAAACATTTTCAGATTTTGTTCAATAGTTACACACTTTTTCTGGCTTGATAAACCTTAGATGTGAGGATGAAGATGGTCATGTCTGGTCTTGAAAGCTATAATGGACTTTAGTAATGGCCCTTCCTATGAAATTTTTGTCTAAAACTTCTCTAATGAGATAATGTGTTATGAGCTCTTCATCAGTGGGATGGAAGGTGAATCCAGGAGGCAGTTGTGCATTACCCATATCATGACTATAACTAAAGTTAGGAGCCTGTATTATTGAATTCTCTTCCCTATCACCCATATTTATTTCCTTTTCTATTCATGCTTCACATGGGAGTCTTTTTATATGATGATTTATCGTCAATCATGTCCATTCACTACCAAACAATTCTTATTCTACAAATTTGAGACACTAGAACTTTTGTGGATGTGCAGGCCATCGGAACATACTGTAGGGAGGATGACGAACTTATTCTCAATTGTTAGACTCGGGAAAGTGATACAAATTGTAGAATCTTAACATATGGTTGTTCAAATTATGTATCTCCTAAATGATTTCCTTTTAGCGTATAACTTGATGTGCATAGTTGGCAAGTTTTCTTATTGTATCGAGCATATTAATGAAGAATCATATTAGTGATTGCCTGTGTTTATGATAGTTTGATTAGTTACTGTCGATATTTTTTAGGCATTCTATAAAATAGTTCCCATGCCTTGCATATGATAGGACATTTTGCATGCATCCTGCACTCTCTCATCCGGCTGATGATGGATTACGAAGAGTGATCTGAAACAATGACGCTAAAAGAAACAAAATCAAATCCAAAATGAACTTGCATTACAAATGGATTGTGGAAATCTGATATTATTGATTTTGCATGCAGGTCTACTAGGACAATCACAACTTAAACATATATAACATATTTATATATGTTTAAGTTGTGATTGTCCTGGTAGACATGCATGCAAAATCAACAATATCAGATTTCCACAATCCATTTGTAATGCAAGTTCATTTTAGATTTGATATTGTTTTTTTTAGCGTCATCATTTCATATCACTCTTCGTACTCCATCATTAGCCGAATGAGAGAGTGTAGGATGCATGCAAAATTTCATATCATACGCAAGGCATGTGAACTGTTTTATAGAATGCCTAAAAAAAATTTACACCCAGGCATTGGTAGAAATTTCTACCTTCATTGGTCAAAATTTTTGACCTTCATTGGTCAAAATTTCTACCTTTCTTGGTCAACATTTTCGACCTTCATTGGTTAAAATTTCTACCTTTCTTGGCCAACATTTTCTGCCTTCATTGGTCAAAATTTATACCTTTTTCAATCAATATTTTCTACCTACATTGGTCAAAATTTCTACCTTTTTTGGTCAGTATTTTCTACCTTCATTGGTCAAAATTTCAACCAATTCCTGGTAGAACTTGCACCATGGCTATGGAAGTTTTTCGACCAAAGTATTGGTCAAAATTTTGACCAACTAGTAGGTTGGTCAAAATTTCAACTAGAAGATTTCTGACCAATGGGTTGGTCAAACTTGGTCAAACTTTGGTCAAAAACTGAGTAAAAATTTCAACCAATAATGGTTGAAAAATGGTCTCAGATGTACTAGTGTCCCAACACTTTTGATAGAAGAAGTCCAAGAAATCATTTGCTCCTAAAGAGCTATCTAGATTCATGTTAAATAATACTGGTCTGACTTCTTCCAACGATATGGGTGAATTTTATGCTTTATTATCTTCTATAGAGATCACTTTTGGTATAGTTTCCAACATTTTTCGCTTGAGCTATCATGTTTGAACTTGTAAAATTATTTAATAAATTCTTAAAATGATCTACTAAAATCTTTGTTATACTATCAGGATTGTTAGTGATAGTGCTTGAAGCATTTTTAATTTTACTAATTTTTCTTTTAACTCTGTTGATTAGCATGCTATTATGATTTTTTTTTTTGTTACAATCTCCCTCTTCTAGCCATTTATCTCTTGATTTTTGCCTCAAGAAGACTTCATCCTTTGCTAGAATGTTTTCCTATTTAGAAAGGAGTTCTTTTTCTAGAAAGAAGTTTTCATTGTTATACCTGTATCACCTAATCTAGTAGAGCCAAATGAATACTAACTAATAATGAGAGTATTAACAATACTAAAGTAGTTAACACTTATGATAGGATGGGGTTATCATCAAAAGGAAGGAAAACCAAGAATGGTAAGCTCCTTGACGCAAGAGCATCTAGAGGTATAAGGGCAATCCTGTGTCACCCAAAACAATGTACTTAGACTTAGTTTCTGTTTCATGTCTTTACATTTTTGGATACCCATTTGGCTCAAATAAAGGTTCCAACTCTCATAGTTCAACTATCAGTGCATTTGAAAATCCCAAAAAAATAAGAGCATGTATTTGGGCCATCATTTCGGTAAACTAGAAGGTGTGAATTGGCTAGATGAATGTAATCATGATTTAGAGCATTCCAGAAAAAGAATCAGGTCAATAGGCCCCACAGTTTGAAAGTTATTGCAGTTTTTTGGGTTTTGGAGACCTCCTAAGAATGCTTCAAAGTCAGGTTTGGGGCATTAAATGACCTCGAAAAGGGTCAAAAAATGGGGGACAAGCTAATCTTGTCCATAGGGCTATAGATCGCTTTGAGAGCTTTCTGAAAATGTAAACGGTTCGTCAATCTGAGCTACGGTTCAAAAGTTATGCCTCCCAGAAGTTCAGTTACCGTTTCTAGATTCTTCTAGATTTGCACCGACTTCTAACGCAGCTTCCAAAACCTTCTATTTCATCGGTGGATGCCTACTAGCACTTTCTAGAATGTACTCCTAGTCCTTAACCCTCCGAGGTCTATTTAAGGAGATTTCTGGCATTGTAAAAGGCTGTTCGGAGTGGAGTTTGAGAGGAGGTGCTAAAAGCATAAATATTCTCCAAATTTATGCTATTGTAAGCCCTTAGGGCATGTTCTGAAGTTTATTTTCTCTGTACTATTTGTACTAGCTTATTTTCTCAATTAATATAATTTCCCTTTTCTATTGTGTCCATTTTGTTCTTGGGTTGTGTCCCCATCAAGTGGTATCAGAGCGGGTTTTCCTGAGTGTGTAGACAGAGCGCCGACTGTGAGGCAGTTTGCACCAGGACTGTGTGGTTGTGGGTTCAAGTTAGAAGATGCCTCCACAAAGAGAGCGTGGTAGAAGGGCCAGAGCTATTGATCCTGAGGAGGTTAGAGCCCTCCAAAGGCAGGTACAAGCATTGCAAGAGGAGCTTCGTAGAGGAGAAAATGTTGCCGCAGGTGACAATAGTGAGGATGACAATGAAGAGGAAGTAATGGGACTAGAAGAAGAAGTAATGGGAACAGAAGAGGAAGTAATGGGACCAAAAGAGGAAGTTGACGGGGAAGTTTTGAATCCTGTAGAGGAAAGGCTTTTTAGGGCCATTACTAAGTTTGGGAAAAGACCTACAATTGAAGTGGGTATATTTTCAGGAAATCTGAAACCAGATGAGTTGATCGATTGGATCAATGAACTGGAAGAATACTTTGAGTATGAGGATATAAGGGACCCAGATAGGGTTAAGTTTGCAAAGGCCAAACTGAAAGGCCATGCCAAAATTTGGTGGCAAGAGGTCCAACTGGAAAGACTTAGAAGAGGAAAGGAGAAGATCACAAGATGGGATCGCATGGTGGACAAATTGAAGAAGCAGTTCATTCCTGTGGACTACGAGCTTGATCTGTTTAAGAAGATGCATGGGTTAAAGCAAGCAAAAAGATCAGTCCAAGAATATACATAGGATTTTTACTGACTCTTGATTAGAGTGGGGCATGCAGAAGCAAATAAGGAGAAGGTTGCTCGTTATATCAGTGGGTTGCGACCTAGCATCCAGGAGGAATTAAGTCTAGTAAGAATGACCAGCGTTGAAGAAGCATACCAGTTTTCCCTACGAGTTGAAGAGAAGCTGAGTAAAAGGTTTGAAGGAAGACAAAGAAGGTGCGATCAAGGAGGAAGGGGAAGTGGTAGATCATCTGGAGGCCGCAATGAAACCCAAAAGAAAAATGAAGATGTGGGTACTAGCAGAAACTATAGGAATGAGGGTTTCAACTGCTCCCATGATCAAGACTTTGGAAATCAAAGAGGAAGAGGTAGAGGACGTGGACAAGGAAGAGGAGGCTTCTGTGGTACCTATTTCCATTGCAATGAAGAAGGTCATCGTGCCTTTGAATGCCCTCAATGACAAGGAAGGACAGATAGGAGAGCTGAGGGCCAAGCTAGGGTTGCTCATGTGGATGAGGATGCACAATCATCACATTCAGAGGATGTAGAAAATGGAGAGACCTTGGTAAATGAAAGAGTCCTACTAAGTGGTGAGAATGAACCAAGACAACGGAGGAGTTTGTTTCGTACCAGATGCAAGTGTGAGGATAAATATTGTGATGTGATCATTGATGGTGGTAGCACTGATAACTTGGTATTAGAAGAGATGGTCTCTAAGCTGAAGCTCAAGAGGGAGAAACATCCCCAGCCCTATCGGATTTCTTGGGTAAAAGATGATCATAAGGTCCTGGTAAGTGAACAATGTTTAGTAAAATTCAAAATTGGGAGTTACCATGATGAAGTTTTCTATGATGTTATTTCGATGGATGTTTGCCATCTATTGTTGGGTAGACCATGGCAGTTTGATAGACATGCAATACATGATGGACATGAAAACACGTACTCTCTGACAAAGGATGGAGTTCACCACAAATTGAAGCCCATGAAAAAGGAAGGTGAAAAGGTATGTAGTAGTGCTAGGATTTCTCTTGTTGATGGAAGGAAGTTTTTAGATGGCATGAAACATTAGCATATGTGCTATGCTTTGATTCCTAGGAAAGATAAAGAAGGTAGTAGTGAAATACCATTTGAAGTTTTAGATTTACTAGGGGAATTTGGAGATATTATCTTTGATAATGTTCCAAATGGATTGCCACTAGTAAGGAAAATCAGTCATCAGATAGATCTGATTCCAAGAGCTAACTGCTCACAGGATGACTCCTATTGAAATAGAGGAGCTAAATAGACAGGTTCAGGAGTTGCTGAGGAAGGGCTTGATTCGAGAGAGCCTGAGTCCATGTGTAGTACCTGTAGTACTTGCACCAAAGAAGGATGGAGAGTGGAGGATGTGTACAGATTCTCGAGCTATAAATAGGATAACCATCAAGTACCGATTTCCTTTACCAAGGATGGATGATCTTATGGACTGCTTGAGTGGAGCTCAATACTTCACAAAGATAGATCTGAAGAGTGGCTATCATTAGATACAGATTCGAGAAGGAGATGAGTGAAAAATAGCCTTCAAGACCAAGGAGGGTCTTTATGAGTGGTTAGTCATGCCCTTTGGATTGACGAACGCCCCAAGCACCTTCATGCGGCTCATGAATGAGGTATTTAAGAAGTTCTTGGGAAAATTTGTTATTTTCTATTTGGATGATATTTTAATTTTCAGCAAGACTTTGGAAGAACATTTACTGCATATTCGTAGTGTCCTTGAAAGGCTAAGGGAAGAGAAATTGTTAATTAATCTAAAGAAGTGTGTCTTTGCAAAAAGGGAGTTAGTCTTTTTGGGATTTGTTATATCACCTGAAGGTCTCAAAATGGATCCAGAGAAGGTAAAATCCATCTTGGAATAGCCTACTCCAAGATCTGCTACTGAGGTAAGATCATTTCATGGTCTGGTTAGTTTTTACAGGAAGTTTATTAAGAATTTCAGTGGCATATGTGCACCCCTAACTGATACAATAAGAGGGGATAGAAAAGAATTCAAATGGACTGCAGTAGCTACGAGAAGTTTTGAATTGCTGAAGAAGAAGGTGACAGAACAGCCTATGTTGGCACTTCCAAATTTTAGAAAAGTGTTCCAGGTGGATTGTGATGCTAGTGGCAGTGCTATTGGGGCTGTATTAAGCCAAGAAGGTAAGCCTATTGCATATTTTAGTGAAAAATTGATTGATGCAAAGAAGATGTATTCTGTTTATGATCAAGAGTTCTATGCAATAGTTCAGGCCTTAAAGAAATGGAGGCACTATTTATTACCAAAGGAATTTTTTTGTATACTGATCATCAGGCATTGTAGTACCTAAATAGCCAAGGTAAATTGAATCAGAGGCATATGAAGTGGGTAGAATTCTTGCAGAGTTATACATTTGTGTTGAAGCATAGAAGTGGAAAATCTAACAGGGTTGCAGATGCACTAAGTAGGAGACAGTTGTTGCTTACAACAATGCAGGTTGAAGTAGTTGGGTTTGATGAACTCAAGAATTTGTACCCCGAGGATCTTGATTTTGCTGAAGCATGGAAAGCTTGTAAAGAACCTGTTGCTGTAGATAGAACCAAGTGGTTAGACTATTTGATTCAGGATGGCATGTTGTTCAAAGGTAGTCAATTGTGCATTCCAAGGAGTTCCATGAGGGAAAATCTGATTAAGGAGAAACACAGTGGAGGGATGGCAGGACATTTTGGTCGATATAAGACCATTGCCATTCTTAGAGAACATTATTTTTGGCCTCAAATTTCACAGGATGTGAAGAATTTCGTACAAAGTTGCCAGGTTTGTCAAGTTGCCAAGGGGTTTAGTCACAATACTGGTCTATATCAGCCATTGCCTATTCCATCAAGGCCATGGGAGGACATAAGTATGGATTTTGTTCTTGGATTGCCAAGGACACAAAGGGGTAATGACTCAATATTCATGGTGGTTGATAGGTTCTCCAAAATGGCACATTTCATTCCATGCCACAAAACTCATGATGTTGTCCATATTGCAGACTTGTTTTTCAAAGAGGTGGTAAGACTACATGGTCTTCCAAGGAGTATAGTTTCTGATAGAGACACTAAATTTGGGGGGTATTTCTGGAGGACATTGTGGAAAAAGTTGAGAACAGACTTGAAATTCAGTTCCATGCATCACCTGCAAACTGATGGCCAAACAGAAGTGGTAAATAGAAGTCTAGGAAATTTTTTGAGATGTTTAGTTGGGGATAAGCCCAAGGGATGGGATTTGATTCTACCACAGGCAGAATTTGCTTATAATAACTCTATAAATAGGAGTACTGGAAAATCACCATTTCAAATTGTATATGGGAATAGCCCAAGGACTGCACCAGAGCTAAGGAAGATAGAACAAGGGGAGAGGACAAGTGCTGAAGCTGAGGAATTTGCTAAACATATCAAGCGTCTACATGAGGAGGTTCAGGCACACATAACCAAGATGAATCAAGAGTATAAAGCTAGGGCTGATCAAAGGAGAAGACATAAGGAATTCCAAGTAGGAGATTTAGTCATGGTACACTTATGAAAAGAAATATTTCCAGCCGGTACTTACAACAAGCTGAAAATGAAGAAATTTGGCCCCTACAAAATTTTGAAGAAACATGACTCAGGAAATGCATATGAAGTAGAGCTGCCAGATGGTATTCAGATTTCTCCCATTTTCAACATTGCAGATTTAATAGAGTATCATGATGATGGTGCAGACAAGGAGCTGGTTTTAGAGCCATGTCCAATTCCTGCTTCTAAGAAGGAGGAGATAGAAGATATTCTAGATCATCGTGTGGGTAGGAGTACCAGAAACAGGCAGTATGAAGAGTATTTGGTCAAATGGAAAGGACGACCAATCGAGGACTCAACTTGGATTTCAGCAGCTGAGGTTTCCCATTTGGGATTTCCTCTACCATCCATAAAGTGACAGGGTCACTTTTCAATCTACCCTGGGTGTCTGATGCAGGAGCATCCAAAGGTGTAAGGGCAATCCTGTGTCACCCAAAACAATGTACTTAGACTTAGTTTCTATTTCATGTCTTTACATTTTTGGATACCCATTTGGCTCAAATAAAGGTTCCAACTCTCATAGTTCAACTATCAGTGCGTTTGAAAATCCTGAAAAAATAGGAGCATGTATTTGGGCCATCATTTCGGTAAACTAGAAGGTGTGAATTGGCCAGATGAATTTAATCATGATTTAGAGCATTCCAGAAAAGGAATCAGGTCAATAGGCCCCACAGTTTGAAATTTATTGCAGTTTTTTGAGCTTTGGAGACCTCCTAAGAATGCTTCAAAGTCAGTTTTAGGGCATTAAATGACCTCAAAAAGGGTCAAAAAATGGGGGACAACCAAAGCTTTTCCATAGGCCTATAGAGAACTTCGAGAGATTTCCAAAAATGTAAACGGTTCGTCAATCTGAGCTACAGTTCAAAAGTTATGCCTCCCGAAAGTTCGGTTACCGTTTTTGGATTCTTCTAGATTTGCACCGACTTCTAACGCAGCTTCCAGAACCTTCTATTTCATCGATGGATGCCTACTAGCACTTTCTAGAATGTACTCCTAGTCCTTAACCCTTTGGGGTCTATTTAAGGAGATTTCTGGCATTGTAAAAGGCAGTTCGGAGTGGAGTTTGAGAGGAGGTGCTAAAAGGAGAAATATTCTCCAGATTTATTCTATTGTAAGCCCTTAGGGCATGTTCTGAAGTTTATTTTCTCTGTACTATTTGTACTAGCTTATTTTCTCAGTTAATATAATTTCCCTTTTCTGTTGTGTCCATTCTATTCTTGGGTTGTGTCCCCATCACTCCTTGAGTATAACCTACAATGACGTAGATGTGTCCCTGATGGATGTAGATGTATGCTCATGGTGTGCTCAAGTTTCTGATAGGTGGAGGGTTTTACCAAGTGTGTATATGGGTGAATGTTTCAACAATGGAGATATGGATGGATTTCAACATTATGATGTTATTTTAGTAGTCTTTAGGCTCTCAAAATAGTATTCGAAGTTTTCTTGAAAAGTGGATTCTATTTGTGAAGGGAGAGGGTTTCATTTATAAGCCAAGGGGTAGGAAGATGGATGGTCAGGATGCAAGGATGACAAAATGGTGAGGGAGGGTCAAGATGCACTCCAAGGGGAGCACATGGATTGTGCTTGTTTGGAGCCAATTAAGAGGTGACACATGTCATAGGGTGATTGGATGGAGGGAAGGGAAGGATGAATAGTCAACAAAGGAGGCTCAAGAAATAAGAGCTTCATAAATGTTCATAAATGCTTTGTAAGATCTTTTAATGCTTGTGTAAGAGCCATAATTGCTTGAGGGTGAGGGTGAGGATGAGATTGTTGACTTTGGCTTGGGTTAGCAAGTCTTAATCCTTGCTTAAAGTTGTGCACATGTTTAAGAGGGGGATTAGGATTAGCTTAGAAAGGGGGTTAGAGGGCAAGTGGCTCAGCTTTGATGGGATGGGTTAGTTAGGAGGCTAAGTGAGGTTAGTATGGGTGAATCGGTTGGATTAGGGGTAATGAATGGGTTTAAGGATTTTTTAGTGGCTTGGATAATTTATTAAATGATTTATTTAATAAATGGAGGATATGAGATTAAATTAAATAGATTTGAAGATTTATTTAATTTAGTGGAGGAATAGGGTTTTAATTGATAAGTTGGTTTTGGGTTATCCTTTGATTTTATCAATTGGACTATAGTTAATTAAATAAATAAATAAACTAGGGGATGAAAATTAATTAATTAAATAATAGATATTTAATCAGTAATGTCTTAGGAGATGACTAAATATGATTTCCTATTGTGTAATCAGATTTAGGTGTCTACAATACCTTCTTTAATTACTTATGTGTTTAATTTCTTTAAACTTTCTTCTATGTCTAGGTTGTCTTTAAATATATTGTTGAAATGTTCTTTGTTCCACTTCAATATATATTTTTAAAGAATTTTTATCTTAGATACAAATATATAAATTTTGGAACCTTTAAAATTGCCTTGATTCCACCATTCTCTAATGAGATCCATAAAAAAATTTGTCTAAAAACCACATTTTTCACATTTAAAAGGGTTTTTGGTGGGTTTATGGGATTTAGTAAATTCAATCTTCACTGAATAATGATCTGATCCTACTATGGGAAAGATTGAGGCTTGAATATCAAAATCTATTCCTCTAAGTTCTCCTTTGAGGAAGAACCTGTCCAATTTCTCAGTGATATTTGAAAAATATTTCCTTTTATTATTCCAAGTTTACTTACCATTATTAATAAGGATATCAACTAGGTTATTAAGGTCTATCTATTTTATAAATTCCAAAGATGCTTGGGAAATTTGATGGATACCTCCAAATTTTTCATCTATATTCATGATAGTATTGAAATCTCCACCTATTAGAATAAGTTCATTGCTGTGATTTTTTATAAATAGACTTATTTCTTCCCATAATAGTGTTTTTTATCTCTATTATGGATTGGCCCATAGATATTTATTAGAATTAACTGTAAGTTAGTCTTTATGCTTTTAATTATATTGCTCATCCATGAATTGTTTGAATTTATCATATTCATATTTACTTACCTAAGATTCCAAATCATTCCTAATCCCCTTGATGCTCCTCTAGATTCATGTAAGTTGATGTTCCAGCCACCTAATTTCTTTCCTAGCTTAATTCTTGCTTCCTTATTTAGTTTTGTTTCTTGTAAGATTATAATTTCATAATCAAATTGTTTTGAATTATGTTTTAGTAAATATTTCTTGCTAGCTGCATTTAAGCCCCTAGCATTCCAGGTAGTGATTTGCATGCTACTATGGGAAGGTTCTTCCCCTTCCCAGATTTAAGTAACCAACTTATCTTTTGTTGTTCTTTTGCTTGCCCATTTGCTTCTCTTAGTTCCTTCAGGGACTTCCTTCCTTTCTTAGCTTTCCAACTACCATATTTAGGGGTGCTTATCCCTTCTTGATTCATTAGAATACCTAAATGTTCTATGTTCTCCTATGCATTGCTACACTTTCTAATTGCTTACCTTCTTTTATATCTATCTCTTCATTTTCTAATTCTATCATTATATGATCAGCAAGATTTATTTGATAATTTGTACTCATATTAACTGCTAAATCTAGTGTATTCCCTTTTTTGCTCACATTGGTAACATCTCCTTATCCTAAGCATATTCTATCTTCGATTGACTGTTTCACTTTACTATTCTTATCCTCATCATCAATGATTAAAAAAATTCTTCTTAAATCTTCAAAAATGTATTTATCTCCTCCTAGTTTCAAAACTTGCTAAATTAGTTCCTCTTTTTGTGCATCATTTATTTTATCAATATTATCATGGTTAAAAACTTGTATCAATTCATCTGTTAATCATTCCAAGTTTTCTTTCTGTAATGCCCTGCCAAGGGATTCAGAGAATTTCACTAAGTTTGCCAAACAATTTTTTTTTTTTAACATAAAAGTTAAACAATTCATAACATTCGCGAAAGCAATAGCAACAAATCAAATGAAAGTAAACATAACATAATAGTTACATTCTTTAAAGATCCCTTAACATTGAATCACATATAATCATAACTAAACATCTAACATCATATCCTTATGAAATAACAATGATACATCCAATGTTCTTCAACAATAGACAAGTGTCCTTTTAGTAATTACATTTTAGATTATTCAATCATCATCTGTACATGTCACAGGATATGAAAAAGCTTAAAAGAACATACATCTGTGTAAATAAAGAACATCATCATCCAATACTAATCCATGATGCAATAACATAATGAAACCATAAATCATACATGATACATCATCATCATAAAGATATAAACATCCATCATAAAAGATAATCATATATCACAAACATAAATACTAAGTGCACGGTTCCTCCCAACCGTTAATAGCATCATTAGACCATAGTGCCTGCCCCTAGGTCGCATTTTTGTTGTCATTGTCAAGCTCTTTTGGGGCTAGTTTCATGTTGATGGTTAGCAACATTATTTTGAGACTATCAGATATTGTGTTATGGATTCAGTTTATTATGTGATGAGATTACTTAGATTTTGCATTTCATGTATGCATGATTGATTATTTTTAGTGTTTGCAATTATTAATGATGATTAGTAAGATGATTTATTATCATATGTGTTTTCTTATGGATACTTACCCCATACTTGCATGTGTATGGTGTGCGTGTTTTCTTTGCATGTTTACTTTTGTATGGCGTGTCTGATGTGGTTAAGGAAGGGAGTCATAGTCACCAGCTAGTCGGGATCTACACGATGCACCACTTCCTGCCATTGCTTGTTTAGTTTAGTATATATTGTGCTTGTATTTGCATGGTTTTTATGCAGGTTGTAGGTACCGGATATCGACTTCCCTGAATTTCCAAGATGAGTGTACCCTATCACATTTCTCAATGATAAGAGAGGGGAGATAAATTCTCAAGTCCAAATCCCAACCCTTTAAGCCATTTGTTCTAATTGAAAAATTAGGACAAGTATTTGAGTTGAGTACCCTCCGAATGCGTCAGATGACATAATTCGTGATATTAACCCTTGATTTGATTTTGTATGTATTTTGGCTATGATGAGTTTTTCATATTTTTACCTTATGAGTCTTTGATGTATTTTCTATTAATTAAGCCTAATTAAAAGATTTAATTAATGGTTTAATTAAATGGAAAATTAATATGGTATTTTAATATTTATTTTATTTAATTAATTGGAAAATTAATTAAATAAAATAATTAAATTTGAAAATAAAAGTTTGAAGTTTAAATTTGGAATGTGACAATATTTATTTTAATAATAATATATTTGGAGCTCATTTTTAAATAAATGACTAAATAATATTATTATTAAAGCTAATAAATATTTTAGCAATTAAGATTTGGAAAATAAAATTTAAAAGTGGAAAATATATTTAAAATTATTAAAAGATTCTAGATTTCATGTGCTTAAAATATAAATATATTAAGATTGAAAAGTGGAATTATTAAAGTTAGTGCATGAGATTTAATAAATTAATAAATTAAATTGAAAAGAGTAAATTAAATATTATATAAATGAATGTGCATTATTTTAATATTTTCTCACATAGAAGTTTGCAAATTCTCTAGAGTTGTCATGTAGACAACACTGGAGTTTGCACTCTAAGAATGCACAAGTTATCTACACTTAGAAGTTAGCATTTTATTTGAGCACATGGTGTCTACAACCTTAAGACTCGTCTAGAAGGTTGGAGAAGACTCATGCTTGGTTGACATTCTTATCTTCTAGTTGTTTCTAGAGACACTCTAGATGAATCTTAGAGGCCTTTAAATCGAGGCTCTCCTAGTGTGTTTGGACAAGTTGAATGGAAGCTACAAGCTACAAGCTTAATGGAAGCTACAAGTCTCAAGCTAAAATGGAAGCTTCAAAGCTTACATGAATTTGAGAAGTTTATATGCTTCTACATGCTCATATGTTTCTACATATTCTTATTCTTCTTCTAGCACTTCTAGTCACATGAGAATTTTGGTTGGCTTGAATCTTGGAGGAATTGTGAAAGATGGAGAAGGAAGGGATTTTCTATGGACTTCTGAGGTATGGTGGATTAGCATCAGTGTCCAGGTGCACTCGTGATATTCACATATTTTTTTTGCACTATTTCTCTTCCTGTCTTCATCATGTCTGTTATATGTGTCTAAATCTTCTCTATGATTGAATCTATGATATGAATTAGAATCTAGATATTTTATTTGGTTGAGAAGAAAACAATAGAAAACCCTAATTCTAAATGAGAAAAAAATTAGATCTATAATGGGTTTGGGTTCGATTTGGAATCAAATTGATTAATGGACTTTAAAAAATGGTTTCTAAAACTATAAGCCAGACCTATTAGAAGAATTGAATAAATTTAGAGAACAATTACCTTTTAAGAGAAAATTCTTAATTCATCACAAATTGTCTTGTCATTTGGATAGACCCGAACTCAGTCATTCATAATTTTTTATCACGATTGAATTTATTCGATCACTCCAGTCAGAATTGGTGCAACTTGGCCCTCTCCAACACATTTCAATTTCAGCCCGATCCAATGGTTCATTAGGGAGATATGGCCCTCGTACTGGGACTATTTTATTCAAAGACAGATATTTCTCCATTTCTCATAACCAAGAGTTTTTTATGCTTAAACTTCACAAAAATAATATATCAAAACAATATAATTAGAATTTAATAATTATTTAATTAGTCTAAAGACTAATAAGAATGTTCTAAATGAATTAATAGAGATTTTTAATGAAAAGTTTATTAATAGAGCTGATGGATAGAGATATTGAATTCAATAGAGAATGGATGACTTTTAATATTAATTATTTAATGTATATTAAATATTATTTAATATATATTAAATAATTTAAGAAATGACAATTTTAAATAAAGAGAATGTAATGGTAATGGATTAATTGACATGGAGTTATTATTATAACATTACTATAAGTAGAATTGTTATGTTATGTGTACTTTTATTCGAATTGTTTCTATTGCTTTCGCAAGTGTTGTGAATGGTTTATATTTCATGTTTTAAAAAAAAATTTGGTTGGCAAACTTAGTGAAATTCTTTGGATCCCTTGGCAGGGCATTACATTTGATACCAAAGTACCGAAGAGATCATCGGTATTAACATAGTAGGAATGTCACTCCTAAAATATCCTACTAACATGTAAAGTAAAGCAAAAGATACCATCATCTAACATATGCAAATCATCAATATAAGAAACATACCAGTAACTACATCCATCATAAGGTATATCATCTATCATAATGCTCCAAGATCATAATGAAGATAAATACCAACCAAGAATACTCCAGCCACAGTGTCTCAATGGATCTCAAATGATAAGAGTGAAAAATACACTACCACCCGACTGCATGGAACCTAAGTGGTCCACTCCCACCGTGCTGAGGAGATAATCTCAAGTCCCAAACAAGCTTTCAAAATCACATAGCAAAAATACTGTCTTAATTCAGGAATCCTAAAAGTATGCTAACTCAAAGGTTTCATCACACAAAACCGACATCTAATTCCCAGAGGCACACAATGACATGTAGGAAACCTACTCTGCAAGCGGGAAAGTGTCATCGCATTTTGTCACGCACAAGTTACCCTGGCAGTTAGCTAAACTCCACGGGTTCATACTGATCTCATGTGGCCACTAGTATCCTCTCATACTGACAAGGCATACTACGGAATGCAAGGTCGCAACCATGCATTCTCACTACTTCCATCCTAGCCTGTACAAGCACTCAAGGCATGGGCGAGAACATCAAAACAATTATCTTTTTAGGTTCATTTAATCCCCATTTAGTATGTAAATATTATCACTTATTAACCAAACTTATAATGAGTTACCCTGGCAGCTACTTAGGGCCCCGACCCCCATTGCAAGCCACTTCCCGACACTACAAGTAGATTACCTACCCTAAGCTCATGGAATCATAAATCACCACAGTCTTGTACAAGCGACTGTAAAGAAAATCCAAAAGATAATCCATAAAAAGAATCATCAAATATCCATGATAAAAACAACAAATATCCATAATAAGAATCATCAAATCTTCAAGATAAGAATCATCAAATCTCCATGAGCATCAAAAAAAGTATCCATAGAAAATCATGACCACAACAGTTCTCTATTGACAATTGAAGGCATCACTGATAATCATAAGTATCAATTGGTTCTCAATAACCAAAATATATCTCAAAATAAATCACCATATCCATTGGTTCTCAACAAAGCAACCAAGAATATCTCAAAATCATACTGATCGAAGACTCCAAAATGGTTGAGTCAAACATGTCGCAACATGACATCATCAAGAAATAAATCCACATTTCAGTCCCATCATGGCGACTAGAAAATAATCCAAGGATAACTGATCGATGACTCAAAAATGATTAGCTCAAGTTTCTCATACACATACATCTCAGCTTCACACATGAAGACTGATGAACAATAACAATCAGTAAATACAAACATTTTATAGAGCATACGATCACATTACCATGGTTGGGCTTATAAAGATCGAGACCAAATAAGATCAACATGCCAACACATCTCATAACCCCCGAGCCTCTGGTAACAACCTAAGACTGGTCAACACTAGTCAACCCAAAAACTCAAAACAAGAAGCATAGAGAATACACGATGCAAACACATGTTTTGATTTTTCTATATGACATAGTTGAATCAAGTGTAGAGGTTTTCTATTTTCGTTTCAAGTATACTTCAAGTGTATAGGATTTATCATTTGTCCTACACGTCAACCCGTTTGTTCTCTGTTAGCATTATCCTTCCATTATTAAGAATTACATTCTAAAAATAACTTAAGGATAGATATTCACTAAACTGATCATCATTGACCTTTAATGGAATTGCTCTCTTTATTTAACTATGATCCATATTCAAATTAATTAACTCTTCTTTAAGGTTACATCAACTTCCAACATAAATCAAAGATCATTATTCGTCTAAATTACAAGGGAGCCAATTACTAGTCTTCGAATAAGAAGATTATAACTTTATTAAAATGATCAATTTAATCAATCAATTCTCATAGGTGCACAATCCATGACCTTTCAACATTCTAATAATTCTTAATTAAGACTTAATTAAATATTATTAAAATTTAAGCCTCTTAATTCAATCGTTATCATCATTAACAATCATATAATATCTAAAGTCATAATTCAAGTCATAAGACTTATCAACTTCAATTTAGATAATCTACAATCTTGTTAAAAGAATTATATCAAATAAATCTCTATTACATAACTTAATTATTAATTAAATCCTATTAACTCTAGTTAATTTATTTAATTAATAATTTCACAACCAAACCATCAACCCAATGAATATTAGTTGACTAATAACTAAAAGTCAGCCATACACAAATATTCATATTCATAGTTCAATATTAATAACTTGCTAATATTTAATGATAAGCTATATTGAGAATCTTATTAATATTCATCATTCTTTATGAATACTATTGTTTCCTTAATTAATTCATATTAATGATAGTCATCTCAAGATAAATCTCAATTGCATAATATAATTATATTGACAACTCAATGAATATTAATTGATTAAAAATTAATCATATTTCAAACCAAAAACTAATATCTTTTTACAAAACTTTAATCATTAAATAATCTCGACTAGATTATCTCTAATCAAATTTGTTGATAACCATTTAAACCATTATTTATTAATAGTTTGTTAGTCCTTACAAACATTAATAAATAATATACTCATCAAACTATAAATACTCGATCTATAGAATCCTTCCGTAAACTCATTAGTTAATATTTGACTAACTCTAGTCACCATTAAGGTATATTGACAAGTTATCTAATAATACATAATGTATTAATAATAACATAACAATTCTACTTATAGTAATGTTATAATAATGACTCCATGTCAATTAATCCATTATCATTACAGTCTCTTCATTTAAAATTTATCATTTCTTAGATTATTTAATATATATTAAATAATATTTAATATACATTAAATAATTAATATTAAAAGTCATCCATTCTCTATTGAATTCAATATTTCTATCTATCAGCTCTATCTACAAACTTCTCCATTAAAAATCTCCATTAATTCATTTAGAACATTCTTATTAGTCTTTAGACTAATTAAGTAATTATTAAATTCTAATTATATTATTTTTGTGAAGTTTAAGCATAAAGAATTCTTGGTTATGGGAAATGGAAAAATATTTGTCCTTGAATAAAACAGTCTCAGTATGAGGGCCATATCTCCCTAATGAACTATTGGATCGGGCTGAAATTGACATATGTTGGAGAGGGCTAAGTTGCATCAATTTTGACTGGAACGATCGAATAAATTCGATCATGATAAAAAGTTATGAATGACTGAGTTCGGGTCTATCCAAGGGGCAGTGACAAGACAGTTTGTGATGAATTAAGAATTTCTTCTTAAAATAATTGTTCTTTAAATTTACCCATTCATCCATCTAATAGGTTTGACTATAGATTTAGAAACTTTTTTCAAATCTATTTATCAATTTGATTCTAATTCGAACCCAAACTTGATTTAGATCTAATTTCTTCCTTAATTGGATCTAGGATTTTCTATTGTTTTCTACTCAACCAATAAAATATCTAGATTCTGATTTAAATTGTAGATTCAATCACAAAGAGTATTCAGACACATATAATAGGCACGATGAGGACAAGAAGAGAAATAGTGCAAAGAGAGTATGTGAATATCACGAGTGCACCTGGACACTGATGCTAATTTGCCATGCCTCAGAAGTCTATAGAAAATCCCTTCCTTCTTCATCATTCACAATTCCTCCAAGATCCAAGCCAACCAAATCCTCCAAGTGACTAGAAGTGCTAGAAGAAGCCTAGAAGCATGTAGAAACAAATGAGCATATGAGCATCTCCAATGCATGTAAGCTTTGAAGCTTCTATTTTAGCTTGAAGCTTGTAGCTTGTAGCTTGTAGCTTCCATTAAGCTTGTGCAAACACACTAGGAGAGCCTCTATTTAAAGGCCTCTAAGATGCATCTAGAGTGTCTTTAGAAACAACTAGAAGATAAGCATAACAACTAGGCATGGGTCTTCTCCAACCTTCTAGATGAGTCTTAAGGTTGTAGACACCATGTGGTCAAATAAAATACTAACTTCTAAGTGTAGACAACTAGTGCATTCTTAGAGTACAAACCCCTGCGTTGTCTACATGACAACTCCCAAGAATTTGCCAACTCCTATGTGAGCAAATATTAAAATAATGCACATTAATTAATATAATATTTACTTTGCTCTTTCCAATTTAATTTATTTATTTATTAAATCTCATGCACTAACTTTAATAATTCCACTTTTCAATCTTAATATATTTATATTTTAATCATATGAGATTTAGAATCTTTTAATAATTTTAAATATATTTTCCACTTTTAAATTTTATTTTCCAAAATTTAATTGCTAAAATATTTATTAGCTTTAATAATAATATTATTTAGTCATTTATTTAAAAATGAACTCCAAATATATTATTATTAAAATATATATGGTCACATTCCAAATTTAAACTTTTAACTTTTATTTTCAAATTTAATTATTTTATTTAATTAATTTTCTAATTAATTAAATTAAATAAATATTAAAATACCATATTAATTTTTCCATTAAATTAAACCATTAATTAAATCTTTTAATTAGGCTTAATTAATAGAAAATACATC
Organism: Cupressus sempervirens; assembly: GCA_028749045.1. Lineage (NCBI taxonomy): Eukaryota > Viridiplantae > Streptophyta > Pinopsida > Cupressales > Cupressaceae > Cupressus > Cupressus sempervirens. The sequence continues at coordinate 633,899,245 of CM053793.1, forward strand.
AAAGACTCCTAAGGTAAAAATATGAAAATTCATCATAGCCAAAATACATACAAAATCAAACCAAGGGTTTAAATCACGAATTACGTCATCTGACGCATTTGGAGGGTACTCAACTCGGATACTTGTCCTAATTTTCCAATTACAACAAATGGCTTAAAGGGTTGGGATTTGGACTTGAGAATTTATCGCCCCTCTCTTATCATTGAGATAATGTGATAGGGTACGCTCATCTTGGAAATTTAGAGAAGTTGATACCCAGTACCTGCAACCTGCATAAAAACCATGCATGTACAAAAACAATATATACTAAACTAAATAGGCAATGGCAGAAAGTGGTGCATCGTGTAGATCCCGACTAGTAGGTGACTACAAATCCCTTCCTTAACCATATCAGACACATCATACAAAAGAAAACACGCAAAGCAAACACGCACACCATACACATGCAAGTATGGGGTAAGTATCCATAAGAACACACATATGATAATAAATCATCTAACTAATCATCATCAATAACTGCAAACACTGAAAATAATTATCATGCATACATGAAATGCAAAATCTAAGTAATCTCATCACATAATAAACTTAATCCATAGCACAATATCTGATAATCTCAAAAGAATGCTGCTAACCAACAACATAAAACTAGCTCTAAAAGAGTTCAACAACGATAAAAAAATGTGTACCAGGGGCAAGCATTACACTTTCTGAGCTTCATCTGACAATGACATTTCTAGATTGTCACTCTCTGACAACTCATTATTCATGAAGTCATGAAAATATTGTATTGGTATTCCATTTATCTTACTTTGATCATTCTTTCTTACAATGTGCCCATTGAGATTATTATTTGGAGATTCTTGTGTTGTATTTGGTATTTGCCAAAATTTGGTACATTTCTTGACTACCTCTTTTTTGGCTTCTATGGTTTCCTATTTAGACTCTGCATTCTATAGCAATTGGGTCTCTAATACTTCTTTTGTATGTGCATCCTTACTACTCTTAGGAAATGCAACAAAGAAGAGACCTCCATTTTCAATTTCTTCAAGAGTGTTGGTAAAATTATCCAAAATATTTTTTTCCTGGGACCTAGGTTCTTTCCCTGATGCTTTTTCTTTCCAACCCTTTTCTTCTGTAACCTTCACTGTCTGAGCTTTATTTTGTTTCTTTTTATTCCTTCTATATCTGTTTGCTATCTTTTGTATCCTAATATAAGTTGTCTTAAGTTCTATTTTTACTCTATCTCTTCTATTGATACCTTTATTACTTTGATCTTCAAAGGTTGGTTCATTTCCTCAATGTTGATTAGTGCCTTTATTTTGTTTTATATTTGATAGATCAATCATTTCTTTACTATTATCTGATAGTGAAGACTTTCCCTTTTCTTTATTTTTTGCTTCATTTTCTTCCATTTCTTGTAGATTTTCTATAGTTTCTTTCCGATTTTTGTCTATGATATCTATGGTTTTAGTTATGACTGTTATTTTTTCTTTACTTGTTTTACCAACTTCCAACTCTAAAACTATTTTCCTTGCTATAAAATGACTCCACTTCCCCTAAAATTCTTTGCTATTCCTTATGCACATCATAGGGAAGATGTCTTTAAGCTCAGAGGTTGGTTGCATAGATTTAAATGTGATCTTTATTTCATTATTTAATCTTATTATTTCAGATATTTTGCCTTCAAATCTATGAGGATTTAAGTTATAGATAGATCTGTTGGTTATTACCTTAATAGGTTGGAATTTCATAGTATTAATCTCATAGTTAATAAAAATTTTAATGTTATTACAGTATTTGTATGAAGCGTCTATTCTTATCAAGTTCCCCATTGATGAACCTATATTCTTGAGAATCTCTATATGCAAAAGTTCTGGTGGGAGTGAATGAGTTGAAACCCAAGTTGGAATGGAAAAGTTTAACAATTCTTCCTTAAAATATGGCATCCATTCCAAGAATCTAACAACATAACCGTTAAAATAGCAAATAGAGGTAAAGAGAAAATATTTTTTGACATTTTCATCCCTACACTGAATGAACATAACTCTTTTAGAATGCTGAGATATACTTACCTAGTTTTGACAGAAATCCTAGAGCCAATTAAATAGATTGATCATATCTTGTTTTGGCCCATTCCATAGTGCAAAAACACTGAGATTCTTGCATTCATGCCACCACTTTTCACTGTCTAGATTGTTGATGATTAATATCTATTCTTTAGCTTTAATATTGGATTGAGCCATCTTTTGAAGTTGACCAAGGTATTAAGAGGGAGAATTGGGAAAAATATTCCTGTGATGTGGGGGAATATATGTTTTTGGAAGGTAAAGTGAGGATTTGAACTTTGAGGATTCAAGCTTACAAAGATGTGCTTCAAGGGTTTTTGGGGAGTTTGCATAAGGTTTATCAGTGGGACCTATCTGCTAGGAATATAGAGGCCATCTCTTATGGGAAGCATATATTGTATGACTAAAAAACTAAAATTGATTGTTAAGGCAATCAATTGAAAAAATGATATTAGATCAATAGCTTGCTTTATTCACAATTGGGGCATTTTGGTTCGAAAATCTCTGAACCATGTTGTTATACCCATTTGGATTGATCGCTAACCAAACTGCTATCTTCTTTGTGTATTTCTCCAGATAATTTTGATTAGTGTCACCCAATGTATTATTGATGATCTTGTGATTGAGATTCTTGTCAGCTTCCATGCCCCTTCTCTTCTGTAACTTCATAACTAATTACTTGAATGAAGAAAACCTTTCTACAGTACAATTAAACTTCAAAGCATATCAAACACATGAAAATGAATCCTGTCACAATTGCTACTTAGGAATCTCGGTACTGCACCAAATTATAACCCAAACTTCACTTATAAATTTTGAGTAAAACCCTAAGAATTTGCAGTCTTTACACTGAGAAATTGTTGATGTTTTACCGGTAGATCGACCCAAACTCGTTCTGAAAGCCGATGAATGAAGGCGTAAAAGGATTGATTTTTTCTGTAGGAATCTTTGCCGTGAAGTGAATTTTTTTTTTTGTTTTTGCAAAACTTGTTTGTGAAAAATACCAGAGTTTCATCCAAATTATTAGGATTCTATCTGAATTCCCAGAGTTCCGTTTAAATTCTCATTACTCAGTCTCGAATGCTTTGTAAAAGGACTATCTTAATTCTGTATTTTGTTCTGCATAAATTATAAGGATGAAAATCTATATGGAAAATGAAATTATTTTTTCTATGCGATCCTATCTACTGCTAGGTACAATTATTTCAGATAAATCGAGTGCAGATTATTTCCAAAGATACTTGGAATGTTTGGGCCTAATTTATTAGGATGAATTTTGAGCTTATTTGTTAAAAATAATGTTTATTATAGTAGCTGGGCATTTAATGCACAGTCCAGAACTTTCTACTTGCTTCTTGGAGCCTCTCTCTTTGTGCAAAATTTGAATTTAAAATTATGTAGAAATCTCTAGAGTGCTTCCTTTCTTGAAGCTTCTCAAGAACCCTCTAGAAATATGTATGAGCTTTATAAATAGAGCATTCCTCTCAGCTGTAATAACAAGAAGAAACTTTATAGCTCTTTGATATATTTGAGTTTTGCTGCTCTGTTTTTAAGCTCTGTTTTTATGCTCTGCTTTTCTTTCTTTGTGTTGCTGTTTTAATTCATCATGGTATCAGAGCACTTTCCGTTCTTTGGGCTGTGAATATATGATGCTTTTGGAATGAATATATGTGTTTTCTTTGTGTGAATCTTTACATTTGCAGGCTGTAACTAAGGAGTGAACAGCAGTTTGGTTTGGGACAAAAAACTACATCAAAAGAAGGATATTGCAGCAAAAGAAAAAGTTTTTTCTTCAACAAATTGGTGAGATTTTTTCAATTTCAAGCTTGGGTGTTCAAGTTTTTAAATATCTTTCATTCTCATCCAAAAAAAGGGGAGAGAATTTAACAATGGAATCACTTGGTGTGACTTTGCCTACAGTTAAATTAAATGGAAAAAATTATTATGATTGGGTATCTCATGTTGAAATCACTCTAACCCTTCAAAATTGTTATGATATTGTGACTGGTAGTGAACAAAGGCCTACGAATCCAGGAAATGATCAAGATAATTGGGATAAAAGGGACAAGAGGGCAGCAGCACTAATCAAGCTTACACTTTTAGAAGAAGTTTTTCCAGAAGTTCGTAATGAGAGAAGTGGAGTCAAAGTTTGGGAGATTTTGAAAGATTTATATCAAAATTCAGGTGATGTATGGATCTTATCTCTCACAACTGAATTATACAATTTGAAATTATCAAGCTCACAAGAGGTAGTCCCACATTTAAGTAAGTTAAAGGAAAAGAAAAATGAGCTTGCTTCTCTTGGAAAAGATATAGATGATAAAGATTTTGTGCAAATTATATTACAAAGTCTTCCAGGATCTTATCAATCATTTATAAGGGGTTTAGATACTGCAGATAAATTAAAAAGTATTAAATCAGAAGAATTGTGTGCTAAGTTGGTTCAAGAAGAGAAAAGACAAGTTAAAGAAAAAGAATCATTTGATGGTGAATCTCAAGCATTTGTAATGAAAGGAAAACAATATTATAAGAAGTCACAAGAAAATGAATCTAAAGAAAGAAATTGGAAGAATGAAAATAAGAGTATTTCATATATAGATCATAATAGAAGTAAATGGAAATGTCATTATTGTGGTAAAATGGGTCATAAGGAAAATGAATGTTTCAAGAAGAAAAGAGATGTAGAAAAGAAAGTAAATAATTATCCAAAATTAGGAGATTCTAAAAGAAATGCATTTTGTGTTGCACTTAAAGAAAATAATACTTTCAAAGAAGATTGGGTTATTGATTCTGGTGCTACACAACACATGTCTCATAATGAGAATCAATTTGAATCAATAAGTGAAAATAATATAGAGAAAATATATTTGGGGGATAATAGTGCTTTAGAAGTTAAAGGGACTGGTAATGTCAAAATTGATAATGGTTTGTTCAAAAATGTGAAATTAGTCCCTGAATTAAAAACAAATCTGCTTTCAGTATCTCAAATTGCAAGTCAAGGACATAAAATAGAATTCTACAATGATAAGTGCTTAATCAAGGATGTCAATGATAATTATAGAGTCATTGCAATTGGTAAAATGGAGAATGGATTATATAAATTTCAAGAATTTACTTCTAAATGTGGAGATAAACATATGTGTGCTATTGCTCAATATGATGATATGAGCAGGATATGGCATGAGCGTTTGGGGCACATCAATTTTCAAAGTCTCAAGCTTATGGAGAAATTACAAATGGTGCATGGGCTGCCAAAGATATCATTAAGCCCTAAGATGTGTGAAGGATGTGCAATGGGAAAACAACATGTGGAAAGTTTCCCTCAAGGTAAATCATGGAGAGCAAAAACTCCTCTACATCTAGTCCATAGTGATGTAATGGGTCCTTTCAAAACATCATCAATTGGAGGATCAAGGTATGCCCTCACTTTTATAGATGATTATAGTAGAAGAATTTGGGTGTATTTTCTACAAAAGAAAGATGAAGTGTTTCAAAAGTTTAAAGAGTTTAAAGCTTTGACTGAAAAACAAAGTGGAAAGTACTTAAAGATACTAAGAACTGATAGAGGGACTGAATACATGAATAAAGCTCTTTTAGATTTTTGTAAAGAACATGGCATTAAAAAGGAATCAACTGTCTCTTATTCACCCCAACAAAATGGTGTTGCTGAAAGGAAAAATAGAACTATAATAGAAATGGCTAGGTGCATGCTTCATTCTAGAAATCTAGAAGCTAAATTTTGGGCTGAAGCAGTTCATACTGCCGTATATATCTTGAATAGAACACCTACTAAGGCAATTTTGAACATAACACCAGAAGAGGCATGGAGTGGAAGAAAGCCTACAGTATCTCATTTTAGAATTTTTTTTTGTAAAGCATATGCTCACATTCCTGATGAAAGGAGGAGCAAACTTGAAAGGAAAAGCGAGAAGTGCATAATGGTTGGATATAGTGAGGAATCGAAAGGATATAGGTTATACAATCCTAGAACTAATGAAATCTATATTAAAAGAAATGTATGGTTTGATGAAGATGTTAAGAATGATAATTCTCCAACATTATCTTTCTTTCCAATTTTGATTGATGAAGAAAATTCTACTTCTACCAATAGTCAAAGTCAAGGTGTGCAAACCACTACATGGGATGAGACTCAAGAAAGTGATAATGAAAATCCAAAAAAATTTAGAAGCATCAAAGAAATTTATCAAGAAGGTCCTAGATATATATTTGCTAACTATGCTCTTATGACTAAGGTGATGCAGGTTGACACTCCAAACACATATGAAGAAGCAAAAGGAAAAGAAAAATGGGAAGAAGCTATGCAAGAAGAATACAATTCTTTGATGAAGAATGGAACATGGGAACTAACAACACTTCCAGAAGGCAAAAATGTGGTTGGTTGCAAGTGGACCTATAGAACCAAATTCACATCAGATGGAGCTATTGAAAAATACAAAGCAAGGTTAGTGGCTAAAGGTTTCTCACAAGAAGAAGGTATAGACTATACTGAAACCTTTGCTCCAGTAGCTAAGATGACTTCCATTCGTACAATAGTTGCTTTAGCTGCAAAGTTTGGTTGGAAAATTTTTCAAATGGATGTAAAAAGTGCATTTTTGCATGGTGACTTAAAAGAAGAAATTTATATGCAACAACCACCAGGATTTATTAAGTATGGAGAAGAGAATTTGGTGTGTAGATTAAGAAAATCACTCTATGGTCTCAAACAAGCACCAAGGGAATGGTACTCAAAAATTAATAAGTACTTCCTAGAAGTTGGATTTAAAAGAAGTAATGCTGATCCAGATGTGTATGTAAAATATTGTGATAATAAGGTTGTTATCATTGTATTGTATGTGGATGACTTGATTATTACAGGAAATCATGCACATGATATTGAGATAACTAAAAATCAACTCAAACAAGCTTTCGAAATAACTGATTTAGGACTAATGCACTATTTTTTGGGTATGCAAGTATGGCAAGAAGAAGGAAGAATCATGCTCTCTCAAACTAAATATGCTCTTGATGTACTTAAAAAATTCAATATGAGTGATTGTAAACCATGTAATACACCATGTGAAATAGGAGTAAAGTTAGGTGCTAACTCTACTCAAAAGAAAGTGGATGGAAAATTATATAGGCAGCTTGTTGGAAATCTTTTGTATCTTACTATAACTAGACCAGATATTGCATATGCAGTTGGTATTGTATTGAGATACATGGCAGATCCACACATTGAACACTGGAAAGCAGCTAAAAGAATATTAAGATATATTAAGGGTACTTACCAGCTTGGCATTGAATACAAATATGGAGGAGAACCTACTTTAGTTGGATATACAGATTCTGATTATGCAGGTGACATTGATGATAGAAAGTCAACTTCAGGATATATCTTCCATCTTGGATCGGGACCGATTTCATGGAGTAGCAAGAAGCAATCAACAGTGTCACTCTCATCTACAGAAGCTGAATATATTGGTTTATCAAAGGCGTCTCAAGAAGCATTATGGCTTAGGAGGTTACTTGAAGAATTGCATCATCCACAAGACTCTCCAACAACAATATTTTGTGATAATCAAAGTACTATCAAGCTAGCAAAAAATCCGGTATATCATGCAAGGTCCAAGCATATAGAAGTGCATCATCATTTTTTTCGAGATCTAATTGAAAGACAAGAGGTGGAGCTTCAATTTTGCGGAACAGAAGATCAACTTGCTGATATATTTACAAAAGCATTGTCTATCGTAAAATCTACGAAATTTAGAGATCTATTGCAGCTCAAAGATGTTCCTACTCTCTCCAAATAAACATTATGGGGGGGTGTTAAAAATAATGTTTATTATAGTAGCTGGGCATTTAATGCACAGTCCAGAACTTTCTACTTGCTTCTTGGAGCCTCTCTCTTTGTGCAAAATTTGAATTTAAAATTATGTAGAAATCTCTAGAGTGCTTCCTTTCTTGAAGCTTCTCAAGAACCCTCTAGAAATATGTATGAGCTCTATAAATAGAGAATTCCTCTCAGCTGTAATAACAAGAAGAAACTTTATAGCTCTTTGATATATTTGAGTTTTGCTGCTCTGTTTTTAAGCTCTGTTTTTATGCTCTGCTTTTCTTTCTTTGTGCTGCTGTTTTAATTCATCATTATTACAATGTACGATCAAGATCCTTTGATGTTGCCAACTCTAAAATGTACTTTCTATTGTATTTGGATGCCTTCTTAACAACCTTGATTTGCTAAAAATAGCTCAATGCATTTGAAATTGTCCTATTGCATTTCGATCTAGTGTTCAATCAAACTTTTCATTTATAATTTAAAGTACATGTTATTCTTTAGAATCTAGCAAGGTAAACATCTTGAAACCAAAAATAATGCTCTTCGAGCGATAGTTTTTGCAATATGACCACATCCTTAGGGCTTCTAAAAAAAAATACTCAATTTTTTTTGATCTGCCGCTAAAGTTCTCTGCAACTAAACCTTACAAAACCAAAGGATGGCTCAAAATGCTAAATGCATAAAATACAACGTCTAACAATGAAAATACGCTGAGATTTGCTCTTCAAATCCACCTATAGGAACCTTCACTTGCAAAGAATGTAAATCTTGCAATACAAAAGATGTTCACATTAGTATCAAGCCAAGGTAAATTTCGCAATACATCAGAATCTTCAAGGTTTCTTACAAAAACACCAAATAGTTAGCTATCATTTTTATGTATTTTAGTTTATTTTTTACTATTCACTTTATACCAGTTGTTTTTTAGATGACAATTTATTAATATATGATAAATTAAATAAATAAATAACATTTATTTAATTTATTGAAATAATTAAATTTTATTTTATTTAAATTATAAATTTATTTTTATTTAATTTATGCACATTGAAAAGGGCGAGGGCCCTAGCTCAGTTGGCTAAATCTTCCCTGTTGTAGGGGGTTGGTCATGGGTTCTAGTCTCCACCGTCCTCGTGGTACTGGTGGGTGTGTCGTGCCAGCACTACAGGTCAAGTTAAAATTTTTATCAGGCACACTATAGTTTATAGGGGGGCCATGTTGCACTGATTCCTGCAGTCTTAAAAAAAAAAAAAAAAGTATATTTGAAAAAATTATTTAAAAAAAGGGTGGGGGCCCTAGCTCGGTTGGCTAAATCTTTCCTGTTGCAGGGGGTTGGTCACAGGTTCTAATGTCCCCCATCCTCGTGGTACCGGTGGGTGTGTTGCGCCAGCGCTACCGGTCATGTTTAAAAGTTTACCAGGCGCACCTCAATGAAAAAAAAAATAATAATTATGCACATTGAATTATAGTTTTAAAAGGTATTAGTACACCTATTGACTGATCTTTGCAAGCACAAAAGATTGGAACTACTAGTTTCAAAGGTTTTTGAGTTGAAGGGTGTAAATAATACAAAAATCGATTAACAGGATAAAATGTAATTAAATTTCACATTCATGATCTATAAAAAATATATAAGAAAGAGTAAATTGAACAAGGATACTACATATATAAAAATGAGTGATATTCTACCACAAATATATAGTAACATATTTTTAAAAAGTTGTATATGGACAATGTTAGAATCTGTTCCTCTACTACTTCACATGAATTCAAAAATATCAAACCCAAGATACCATTACAATGTTGATTGTGGGAAGAATAATCCTTGGTAACAATTTGATATATGCCCTCCACCACACGAAGCAAAATGTATAGTTATGTTCAGTAGGAAAAATGATGATATCAAGTGAGAACATGATAATATAGGTTGTATTGAGAGTGTCAATGAGGCATCTATTAAAAACAAATGTAAAGATGTCAGTGTATTCCGATACAATTGCAATTGTGCACAATTTTGTGCAATAAGTTATTGGAGAAAATATATGTACCTAGGAGATATGTATGACTATAAGAAACTAAATGTAGACTCTAGTGTAGAAGAAAACTTATAATAACAAAAAAAATTCTAATCAATAGATTGCATTATTTTGACCTATTATATTTTTTTGTTGAGCATAGAAGAATAAAGAAAATAAGAAAAGAACAACATCATACTCATTTATATGGAAAATTGAAATTATTAAATGATTTCCCACATGAGAAAATATTTTTATTTTAAAGTTTCATAAATGCAACTTGTAGTAAACAATCTCAATCCTACAAACTAAAATTCAAAGTATATGGCAACCTCAAAGGAGAAATGTGATACTGAGATGCTACATGAAATAACATTAGGAAAATGCTAAATATTTAGGATTTTCAACATTGTTAATTGGTTGAACACCGCAAGCATAAGTGCATAGGTTTAACCATAAGATGTCTTTTTTAATTTTTCATTGAACAATTCAAAAAAAAATTGAATTCCCTTAGTTTTGGGAAATCTCAACCATGATATATAAGGGTTCATAGAAATATAATTCAAATCAAGCATTTTTGAAATAAATAGGCATTGAACTTGTCTAGATCACACATATGGACATCAAAGCAATGTAATTATAACAATGTAGTATATTAGATTTAGAGCCATCCAAATTATGTAAAGGAAAGTTTGTAAATTAGTATTTTTCTCAAATTAGCTCCTTTGATTTTTTCCCTAAAATAAAGCACCCAACCTCTCGCATCAATCTTCATCAATCCATAATCAAATGTGCAACAATCAACATAGCTTTACATAACAGTCTATATTGGGTGTCATTTACTCTGTAAATTCTCCTTGTGATAGACCCCTAGAGTTTCATTATGATCAATTTCACTTTTTTGGCCTCAATTGCAATGAATGAATAAGAGGGATTAGACTAGTTGAAACTATACATTTACATTTTCAAATTGTCCTATCTGAAAATCTCTATTTATAATAAATATACTAGTCACTTTAAATATCCCAAATTGGTGTAATTCATTATCTAGAAGTATATTGAGTAATAATCATCAACTCAAAAAATGCAACAAATAGGCAACATTTTTTAAAAAAAATCAATAATAGAGTAATGCCCAATTTTATTAATTTCAAAATATTTACATCCCGGGTGTAGTTCGGAACCAAGGTCTTATTCAAGAGATATAAGTACTCATTATTAGAACTTTAAGAAGAAATTCTCTCTTCTACAATACTAACTTAGATTTACATTTTAGCTCAGGAATCAATCCCAATATTTTTTTGAATCCTCCTTACTTAGGAAGTACAAATATTCTCAAGGAAAAGAAGGTACACCTTCATTGCAATGATTACATAGGATCTTAATTTATCTCGACCTTGTATGTGCATTTCTAGGATCAGATTTTTGTTTAGAGGAGAGATTCTAATCACCTAAATAGAACCTTTAAATCTAGGAATTACCTCTATAAGAGAATTGCCTTAAGTATAGATTCTTGTAAAAAAATCATAGAAAAAAACTACAAATGTCCCTTGGGCTATTAGTTTTAAATATGTTCATAAATTGATAATGTAGGAACCAAGTCCTAATTGAAGATGCCACATCACATAAGAATGAAAAATGTGGTAAAGAAACCACTCACAACCACAATTAAAAAGTCAAGATCTCATTTGTTATCCATTAACTAATGAAATAAATACAACTAGTTTATTAATGAATTTAGCATAACACTAAGGTGCTAATTTATCACATGAACATTACATCATATGAACTATGGTGCTGAATTACAATGTATTTCCATCTTATACATCAGGGAAGAACATTTCAATCTTTTAGGATTACATTATACAATTAACAAATATTACATCAATTGAATGTTACTGTACATCATCACCAAGAAGAATAGTATAAGATCATGAGAAAGGTTACTAGAACTTGTCATTTGTCCTTCAATGTATCCAGTCTCTAAAGCCATCAGACACCATCCATCTACTATCTGAGATGGGAGTGGTGTGGCCCAAGTTCTTTTACCTCACTAACCACGAAGTGATTACTCCCCTAAAAATTTTCCTGACATAAAGAATGCCTTGACCCTGGCACAAGAAGCCTAGCTTCCTAGAACAAGATGATTTAGATGGATTTAGTGCAGCCCTGAAACATACTACATCCATCAATGTGCCTAGCAGCCTAATCACAAAATTTGGTAGGGAAAAGAAAAGCATAGAATGAAAGAAAGCATAGTCACATAAGTATGTGACATGTCAGAAACAACATATTTAAATGCATAAATTAAATGGCCTAGCCAAGCATATAAATTTTTCAACAATAATAAGATACAGACAAAATGTAATGAATCCTATTCTCATAATTTTGACAGGCTAAGAGAAATAAAATATAATGCATCCATCTGCACCCTTCCTATTGCTATATTACATCCTCCCATAAGGATTTAAACATCAACACTCATGCCATCAACATGTCACAACTATCTATCTCTCGATCTACTTGTTCATATACAACATAAGTAATTTATGAACTAAGATTTCACTAAGAGCAGTAACAACAATACAAAAAGAACATTAAACAACACTTAAAAGAGTGTGTAGGTTCAACCTAAGATGTTTCATGAATTTATGAACAACCCAATTAAGTTTTAACATAAAATTGAAAGTATATATGCTTATTCGACCATCTACATAAAGGTAGTAAGCTTGACATAAGAACCTTGTACATCAACTCTCAAGGAACATATAAACTATACAATCACTAATGTACAAAGATTAACTCTATAAAATTTTGATGTTAGTTCTATCTCAAGACTCTAGGTGTTCATCAAGAAAGTATATTAATAATAGACTCCTCATTTAAGAAATGCAGAATGTCTGAATATAATAGAAACCAATGAATAGAGTTATTTAAGTAACCATCCTCCACATGCAAATATATTAGGAATGAACTTCATATCATAATGTTCTTTAGGTAAATTTTCAAAAAGAAACTTATATATCAAAATGAATTGAAGCGACTATATATGAAAGAAAAAATTATCAAAACTTATGGTTGTGTGAGATTGAACTATGTGTTAAGGGTATCCTTCTCTTACCAGTCCAACTACAATAATTTTAAATTCCACAAAATTTGTCTCAACCTATTTAGATTTTACAATGATTAAAAATTATTAAGCGTGTATTTTAGAAGTTAATTGATAGGTTTTTCCTATCCAATGCTCTGACACCCTATCAAGATTATGCTCAGATTGACACCCTATCAAGATTACACACAGTCTAGTAGCATCTCACTTTTGTTCATCAAACATATTGTTTAATGAAATAGATGGACAAGATCATTTATACTCTAAGAGAAAGGTGTTTTATAGACATAACGTATAATGGAACAAGATTATGAACACTAAGGGACTTTGTCTATCTAAGAAAGATATTTCCTACGCTTCTTCTATGATGGCTAGAGTATATATTATAAATACTAAATTAAACTATATTGATGGCTGAAGGAGTCTTAATGTATACTTTCATTTTTTACATTTTGGGCCAGATGTGTAATGTTTTCCCCTTTGTTATGTTTCTTACTAGCATATGAAATCCAAAGGAGAAGAACACATATTTTATCATTATTAGTCTAAAGAATCTTCTATGTGTGATTTATGTTGGAGTGACCACTATGGTTATTTCCCATCGATGGTTTCATTGATACCAATTAGTCATTCCAAAGGTTTAATCAACAACTAGTTTATTTAACAAAGATTAAAATGTGGAACCCCTAATTTAATTGATGTACAGATAGAACTACCTAGTGTTTGGTATTCAAATCTAATTAATTTTGTTAGCTCATGTTTTAGAGGTGGGACATTTTAGATAGATCCATAAACAAAAGGCAAGCATATTATTGGTTGGCTGCCACTAGCAATTTTCCTACAACTATCTAAAAACTTATTCAATATTTAATCTTCTTGTTGGAATTGTCTACAATAATTGGGGGGCCGAGGTTGGGGGAGGGGGGGAGGGGGCGGGGGGGGGGGTTATGCGTGGGGTTGGGTGTGAATTAGTTATCCAAGGTCCAAAACTCCCAATTAAACTTCTTAGTGCTTATCAAAAGTCATGCATATATCTCCTTATCATGTATCTTGTCCACATCCATCATATCATTCAAAACATAAACTTGTAGGTTATCATCCTAGGTTAAAATCACTTTGCAAAAATGCAAACATGAAACATAATAGAATCATCACACATATGACACAAGGATTTTAAGTGGAAAACTAGTTTGGGAAAATCCACCAGTAAGATGCTACTAATTTTCACTCTTTTGAAGTGATGCCCTATAAAAGGCCAACCCTATTAAAGGTTGCAATACACACTGTTAAATATGACCTGGCTAAAGGATGTTAATCACCCTATTAGGAATGAGCCTTAGAGGACTTTAGGCCATTCCAATAGAATTCCACCTAGTTAAAGGATTTACAAATGACTATTAGGTCAACCTTAATCCAAAGGATTTTTACCCTAAACTAATACAATGATTAGAGAGTAACAATAAGGAATGATCTGATAGAAAATTACAACTCACTTGTAGATTACAGATCTTTGTTTCAGTCCTCCATTGTGCTTGGCTTCATTCACTTTAGCTGTGATAGCTTGTTCACCCTTCAAGCATTCATCCCCTTAAACCTTCTTGCTTTGCATGCCAATTGCAGACTCTATAGTTCGGCCTCCATATGAAACAATACCCTAGACTCCCTATCTTCCTTGGGTTCTCGCACATGCCAACTAGCCAACTATTGCTTCATGCCTTGTATCCCCTTATAAAAAGAATTTAGATATTTTTCCACTTAATCAAAATCATCCATTCTAGGGTTAGGTCAAATTCATTGAATCTTCCCACTTTTTCATTTAGCTCCCTCTAGAAACTTCCTTCTCAATCCTCCTTGAATTCACCTCAAAACAATTTACCTCCACTTTTGTGCCACCAAATTATCATTCTTATCTTCCACATGGTCCACAAAATCCAAGAAATCAACCTTGTCAGCTCAGATTCATCGAATTCATGATCTAACTCATAATGTTGTCACTTGGCATTAACCAAATTATGGTGCTCAACACATACTGTGTTGCTTGACAGCCACTAGTAGTTTACTTGACACATATTAAAGTTTACTAATGCTTGACACCAACTAAACTTTAATCAAATTACACTATGTTCACTTAACATACATTGTATCATCACTTTGCTCAGCTCCAACTGATTTTCTTCTTGACTTGCACTAACATTGCTTGGCACCTACTATGCACTCAGTCAAGCTTAGTAGACATAATTATTCTTACTTGTTATTCTAGAATTAATTAGTGTATCCATCCTTTGCATCCTTAAGTAGAAAAATAATACACTATATCATCACTGTCTTAACTGATCTTTGTACTTCTTTTACATACCATAACTCAACCTTTCCTCTACGTGCTCTTTTTATCACATGTGATCAACTCATCTTCATCAATCAAACAAATGATAATATTCAAATCAACTAAGTAGTTGTCTTACCAATAGGTAGCAGGTTTGACATCAGTGCAAAATAATGATTAAAACACATTATCATACTTGTATCAATGTTTTCTCCACAATCTTCCTCTTTGGCATTGATGGCAAACTAATACGAACAACAATACCAAAAAAAAAAATTGTACCTTGTATCGAAGTATCTCCCTCTATCAACAACTTTCATCTTCTATATAGGCTACAAAATTATGTTCTGATCAACAGAAAATTCAATATACTCTTACTTATGACTCCCTTCATTTTTCATCTTGCACATCTTCTCCTTCTAACTTTCTAACTTTCTCTAATCACTCCCTATTTATGATATTTAGGTATCTATCTCTTTTTCTATACTTATTTCTCCCTGAAGAGTATATCTCCCTCTATGTAGATATGTCATATTTCTTTCTTGAAGTATTTCTCCCTCTTTCTCACTTTGTTTGGCATTCTTCTAGATATCTCCCTGTATATCTCTCTTTATTATTTCCCCCTCTTTGACAATAATGCCAAATACTTGTCATCTCAAGATGTAGATGTTAACAATTTCAGGTTCTCCCTCTATCACCTAACTTGTGATTGATCTTTTGTTTTACCTCTTTGATTACTTTAGGTAGCTCCAAAAGTAAAATCTAGTACATCAATGTGTAAAATATGTCATTCATCTTGGTTGATGTAGGACACTTCTCATGCTTCTCAAAAAAATTTGGATAGGGGTATCACCCCTAGTTTACCTCTTAGATACTCATGTGCATCCTTAGGTAAAAATTTTGTGAATATATTATCTATCTATTCTTCGGTATTCACATATTCCATCTTTACTTGTTTGTCTTCAACCAAATCTCTCAAGTAATGATACTTGATAGCTATATGTTTCATCTTTGTGTGCATGATAAGGTTCTTGGATATATTTATTTCACTAGTATTATCATAGTAAAGTTTAATAGGTTTAGTGATTTCTTCCTTCATTCCTTTGAGTAGTTGTTTGATTCATACAATATTGGTATAATTTACTATAGCAACAACATATTCAGCTTCAGAAGTAGATTGTGATATGCAATTTTTTTCTTACTAGTCCAAGTAAGTACTCTCTTCCCTAAGAAAAATGCTCCACCACTTGTACTTTTTCTCTCATCAACATTTCCAACCCAATAAACATCTATATACACTCCAATTCAATCTTCTCATTTTTCTTGTAGTATAGACCAAAGTCCTTTATTCCTTTTAGATATCTCATTATTCTCTTAATAGTCATCAAATGATTCTCCTTAGGATTTTCAAAGAATCTTGCAAGAATCCCAACAACTAAAGTAATGTCAAGTCTACTTTGAACTACATATTACAATTTGTCAATCATAGACCTATACAAAGTTTGGTTCACATTAGTAGAATCAACATTCTTTGATAGTTTATGTCCTATGACCATAGGTGTGCTAATAGGATTTGAATCCTCTAATCCAATAGTTTTCAATATTCACTTCACATATTTAAACTTAGTGATGTAAATACCATATTGCATTTGATATACTTGCAAGCCAACAGAGAATTTAATTTCTCTAAACATGGACATCTCAAATTATTGTTGTTAGGATAAACCACGGACAGAAATAAAAACTACATGCAAATATAACCAATAACAGAAAATAATAGATCACACAGCAATGAACACAAGGCACCAAGATTTAATGTGGTTCATGCAATCCCTAGGCTACGTCCACCAAACAACAAGTCTGATCTTATTAAAATCTAGTGATTACAACCTGATTACAATTTGTAATCCCTTACAGGTCAATACCGTCGCAAGAACCAATTTTGCATCACAACATAATGAAAATACCTAACCCTAAACCCTTTTATACAAGTATTTTATTCATTTTAGGGTTACAACATGTCGGCCATATGTCGGCCATGAAGTATGTATAGTACTTTCCTAATCAGTCACCATAATCTAACAATCTCCCACTTGGAGACTGATCTTGTACCAATACCACTACCACATGGGGCTCCCACTAGATCAAACCACCCTGGACTCTGTTGTTTTTTTATTCATGTTCAGTCTAAAAGACCAACCGAAGCTAAAGAGGAGTTCAGCTTCTCCCTTATTACAACCTTTGTCAACATATTTGCTGGATTGTCATTAGTATATATCTTCTCCAGCTTTAACTATCCATCCTCCAAAACTGACTGAATGAAATGGTACTGCAACTATATGTGTTTGGTCTTAGAATGCAGAGCTGAATTCTTTGCAAGATGAATGGCACTCTGACTATCGATGAACAAATAATTATCCTTCTAAGGATGTCCCAATTCTTCCAAGAAGAACTGAAGCCATATCATCTCCTTGGCTGCCTCTATAGCAACAACATACTCTACCTTTATAGTGGATAGAGCATTAATCTTCTATAACCTAGAAACCTAGCTCACGGCTACCCCACCAATAGTAAAGACATAACTTGTAGTACTCCACCTAGTATCAATATCCCCAGCCAAATTTGAGTCAACATAGCCCTGTAAATTAGTAGTAGAGCCCCCAAAGTGTAAACACTTATTTGATGTTCCTCTCAAATATCTAAGAATCCACTTGACAACATTCCAATGCTCAAATCCTGGATGACTCATATACTTGCTAACGACTCCCACTACATGTGCAATATCTGGCCTAGTGCATACCATAGCATACATCAAGCTTCCTACAGCTGAAGCATAGAGTACCTTGGACATCTTATCCTCCTCTTCCTATGTCTTGGGACACATCTCCCTAGTCAATTTCAAATGACCAGGTAAAGGTGTGCTGACAACTTCAACATTCTCCATAGAGAAACATTGCAACACCTTCTCAACATAATCAGCTTGAGATAGCATCAATGTTCCATTCTGCCTATCTCTGCAAATCTTCATACCAAGGATTTTTTTTTCTGCCCCCAAATCCTTCATAGCAAATGCATGTGCTAATTGGCATTTTAGCCCCTTAATATGATCCATGTTAGACCCAGCTACAAGCATATCATCAACATATAAACATAAAATAATGTAGCTATCATCATCCAACCTCTTAAAATAAACACAGTAATATGAATGACACCTGTTATATCCATGCTCATGCATAAAACTATCAAATTTCAGATACCATTGCCAAGGTGCTTGCTTCAAGCCATATAAACTTTTCTTCAATTTGCACACTAAGTTCTCCTTACCTTTGACCTCAAAACCCTATGACTGAGCCATATGTATTTCTTCATCCAAATCACCATGAAGAAAGACTATTTTAACATCCAACTACTCTAAATGCAAATCTTTAGTAGCCACAAGACTTAAAACAGTATGAATAGAAGTCATTTTAACAAGAGGAGAAAATATCTCATCAAAATCAATTCCCTTTTTCTGTGCAAATCCTTTTACAACTAACCTGGCCTTAAATCTTTTCTTACCTCCTTCCTCTTCTTTCAACCTCTAAACCCACTTATTCTATAAAGCCTTTCCACCTGTAGGCAACTTGCACAAATCCCATGTCTTATTTTTCAACAAAGAGTCCATTTCATCTTTCATTACAGACTCCCACTGAATCTTAGTATCCACCTACATAGCTTCATCATGACTTTCAGGTTCACCAGCATCAGTAAGTAAAATAGAATACAAAGAGGGAGAAAACCTTTGTGGAGGTGTAATTTTTCTTGTCGACCATCTAAAATTTACTAGTGTGTGTGGTATTTGTTGTTGCAGTTGTTGCACATCATGAGGAATGGTTGGAACATCAGCTTTTGGAGTGTCATCCAACACTACATAATCATCTTCTTTCTTCTCATGTTGCTGCAACAGATCTTTGTACAACACTTTCTCATTGAATATGACATCCCGACGTCTAACAATTTTAAGATTTTCAAAATCCCAAAGCCTATAACCAAATTCATTAATTCCATATCCAAAAAAGACACATTTCTTTGATTTAGCTTCTAGCTTGGTTCTATTTTCAGAGTCTATATGAGCAAAAGCTTCACAACCGAAGGTCTTGAGAAAAGAATAACTCACCTTCTTACCAGTCCATGCTTCCTCTAGAATACCATAGCCCAAAGGAGTAGAGGGAACTCTATGAATCAAATATACTGTAGTATTGACAGCCTCCACCCACATGTGTAAGGGCAACCCAACATGCAACCTCATGCTCCTTGTGCACTCCATTATAGTCCTGTTCATGCATTCAGCCACTCCATTTTCCTGTGGAGTCCTTGGAATAGTTTTCTATCTACGAATACCATTAGTGGAGCAATAATCTTCAAATTCATGACTACAATACTCACCACCATTATCAGATCTGGGACATTTTAATATCTTACCAGTCTCATTTTCAACCAAGCATTTCCATTTCTTAAAAGTTTGAAATACATCAAATTTTTGTCTAAGGAAATAAACCCATACTTTTCTAGTTGCATCGTCAATAAATGTAACATAATAATGAGAGACACCAAGGGAAGATACCTGAGCTGGTCCCCATACATCTGTATGCACAAGCTCTAATTTCTACTTTTTGTTTTCCTTCCCAGTCTTTACAAAACTCACTCTCTTTTGTTTTTCATACACACAACTTTCATAGAAATCCATATTCACACATTTCAGACCTGGTAAAACTTTCTTTGAATGAATTACTTTCATACCTTTCTCACTCATGTGCCCAAGTTTATTGTGCCACAACGCTGTATTAGAATCTACAGAAGCTATTTGTTCTCCCTGCTCAACTGCAACAATTGTTCCTGAACATTCATTTTTCTCTGAAACAATCAAAGTAGAAGGAACAATATGACCTGTACAAAGATATAAGGTGCCTACTTTCACACCTTTTTCTACTACAAGGGAACCTTTTGAAACCTTCCAATTTTTATCATTAAAAGTAACTACACAACCCTCATCACCAAGTTGCCCTGCTGAAATTAAATTCTTACTTAGTTTTGGAACATTTTTTACCTCATGTAGTAGCCAATGATTCCCATTCTACAACTTAATCTTAATTTTTCCCTTTCCAACAATCTGACAGGGTTCATTATCCCCCAAATAAACAAGCCCAAAATCCCCTTGGACATAATCAATGAAATAACCTCTACGAGGTGTAGCATGAAATGAAGCACCAGAATCTACAACCCATGAATCATCAACACTCTCTAAAGACAGAAGCAAAGCATCCTCTTCGGATTTATTACTTATCACATTTGCCTCCTTGTCTCCATCTGATTTATCTCCTTCATTTTTCTTTCGATTCCAGCAATCTTTCTTTTCATGACCTAGTTTGCCACAGTACCAATAGTCGTTTAGTCCTTTCAATTGAGACCTCTTCCCCTTTTACTTTCCTCTTGATTTCCCATGATTTTAGAGTTATTTCCTCTCTCAGTTGTTCTACCCCTTCTTTGTGCATTCAAAGCACTTCCTGATGTAGATCCACCTAAGGATTTTCTATGAGTTTCCTCACTTAAATTAACACCAATCACATCATCATATTTTAGGGTACTAGATCTAGGAACAGAATTACTCACCGCAATACTAAGCCATTCTAGCTTTTAGGCAAAGAACACAAAATCAAGAGAGCCCTAATTTCTTCATCAAAATTGATACCCACAGAAGATAGCTGACTAGTAATAGTATTAAACTCATTTAAATGATCTACAATAGATCCACCTTCTTTCATTTTCATATTAAATAAACGCTTCATGAGAAATACCTTGTTTGAAGCAGAGGGCTTTTCATACAGTATTGCTAGGGTTTTCATCAAATCTTCTGTCGTCTTTGCTTTTGTAATATTAAATGCCACCGATGGTGCCAAGCATAACTGAATGCTTCCGAGTGTCTTTCTATCCAAAAGATCCCATTCAGCCTCTGACATAGTTCCCTGATTCTTGGCTTTGCCTTCCAACGGCTTCCATAAATCCTTTTGATATAGATAGTCTTCCATTTGCATCTTCCATAACTGGAAGTTCTGCCCATTAAACCTATCAACCCTCAGCTTACCCTCATCTGCCATTGCTCCCACTCAACTGTGAGACTCCTACTTAACTATGAGACTTTCCTACAGAGGATAACTAAAAGACAACCTCACTCTGATACCAATTGTTAGGATAAACCACGGATAGAAATAAAAACTACATGCAAATATAACCAATAACAGAAAATAATAGATCACACAGAAATGAACACAAGGCACCAAGATTTAACATGGCTCATCCAATCCCTGGGCTATGTCCACCAAACAACAAGTTCAATCTTATTACAATCCAGTGATTACAACCTGATTACAATCTGTAATCCCTTACAGGTCAATACCGCTGCAAGAACCAATTTTGCATCACAACATAATCAAAATACCTAACCCTAAACCCTTTTATACAAGTATTTTATTCATTTTAGGGTTACAACATGTTGGCCATATGTCGGCCATAATATGTCAGCTACCATGTTGGCCATGGCCCAAATTTTTTTTATGAAGTATGTACAGTACAGTACAGTATCATGTCGGCTACCATGTTGGCCATGACCCACTATTTATGAAGTATGTACTGTACTTTCCTGATCAGTCACCATAATCTAACAATCTCCCACTTGGAGACTAATCAGGCTCCACACTAAAAAACAATTGCTTCATTTGATTAGCAAACATCTTGCAAAGTACATCTTTTCCTCCAAATATGATATCATCAACACAAATTTCAGCTAGTAAATACCTTTACCACCTTCAGTCTTCAAGTATAAATTGTTCTTGTCATTAGTTCTCTCAAAACTAATCTTCACAAGATAAGTATGAAGTCTCTCATACCATGCTCTAGGTGCTTGCTTTAAACCATATAAAGATTTATGCATTCTACATACCATGCTTTTTTTGTTAGCATCAACAAATTCTCTAGGTTGTTCAACATAAATCTCTTCCTCTCATATACCATTTAGAAATTCAAACTTTATATCCATGTGGTAAGCTCTGAAACCTTTGAATGCAAAGAAAGTAAGAAGAGTTCTTACTCCTTCCAGTCTTGCAATAGGGGCAAATGTTTCTCCATATTCCATTCCTTCTTCTTTAGCATACCGTTTGCAAACTAATCTAGCTTTATTTCTTGTGACTTCACAATTTTCATCTAACTTGTTTCTGAACATCCACTTGGTACCAATAACATTCTTGTTCTCTAGTCTAGGTACAAGTGACCAAGTTTTGTTCTTCTCAATTTTCTCAATCTCTTCTCTTGTGGCTTGACTTTGGTCATCATCTTCCAGTGCATCCTTAGCTGATTTAGGTTCATGCATGCTCAACATACATGTATCACTTCTAAACTTGTTTCTTGTCATATGTTTACCCTCTTTATCTTCAATAATTTGTGTAGTAGGGTAAAATCTCTTGACATACTTTGACAATCTTGGTTATGCTCTATTTTCTTCAATAGGTCTTTTAACTTTAGAATCATTGTGTGCTTCTCTATTAGGTAATTCAACATCTCTTTCATGTGGATTGATATCATTATTAGAATGTACCCTAGCTTGATTTTGCAACTCAGGTCCTAACTAAACTCGGTTCTTGAATGTAACTTGACATTTACTATATTTGATTCGACAACCACTGAAAGTTTCTATTGTTGATTTGAAACTTGATTCAAATCATCATTGTCAATCATGTCATCATAGAAATACACAAAATATTTGTAATATTTAGGTTCTATTGCTGGTTCAACTTCATGTACTTCTGTATATTCATCTAATTTCACATTTGCACTTACCACAACTTTTCCAATGTTAGTATTTAAACATTTATAAGATTTACTTCTTGTGGAATAGCCTAGGAATATACCTTTTTCACTTTTGGCATCAATTTTCCAATTTCTATTATCCTTAAGAATATAGAATTTGCTTCCAAATACCTTAAAATATTTTGCATTGGGTGAGTATCCATACCATAATTCAAAATGTGTTAAATGAGTATGTTTCTTGACTTGTACATGGTTCAGGGTATAGATAGTTGTACTTACAACTTCTCTCTGCTATTTCAAAGCAACATTCTTCTCCATCATCAATGTTCTAGCATAGTCCATAACAGATTTATTTCTCCTTTTAGCAATCCCATTTTGTGGAGGGGTTCTAGGTGCAGAAGTCTATCTTTTGATTCCTCTATCATTACAGAACATCTCAAACTCATTTGATGTAAGTTCTCCAACTCTGTTAGATCTCAGACATTTCAAGGTTTTGCCAATTTCCTTTTCCACTCTAGCCAAGTACTATTAGAATAATAAGATATTTCATTATGAATTAAATCATTTTAATTTAATTATTAAGTCAATTATTATCTCTAGTTTACGTAAGCTAAACTTTAGCCATATAATAATTAATTCTTTTATTAATTATTATCATGCAACCTAGGTTTTATCCTATTAAGATTTTGATCTCTTTTAATAAAGATTCATCTCTTTGTAATTTATTCATTTACTTTTGATAATAGCAATCTCTTTTTTTTATCGTCAAGAATGTCTTGTCTATGGATCTGTGAATTCAAGCCTCCGTAGTTTTTCTTCTCTCTTTCTGTGACAGGTGTTTGCATGCAAGTGATTGTTGGGAGTTGTGGGGTTGATCTTTCATCAACTTCAACATGGTATCAGAGCTCTAGATCTTCATGCCTCCATTCAGTTTGTGAGAGATTTTTCTTGGCTTTTAGATCTGTACTTTTCTATTTTAAAGGGTTTCAATTTGTAGAGTTATTTTGTATTGGATTTGGGGAGTCATTTAATTAGTGCATTTTGAGCCCAAACGGACCTCACCATTGGATTCAAAGCACCCAAAAACCCTTATTTCCATATAAAATTTGTCCAATTCGGACATAGTTCAAATTTAAGGAAAAAATATTTCTTCCAAATGTGGGCACGCTTCCCAAGGTGATGATTTTTTTTTACAAAAAAAATCATTTTAAAAAAAAGAAAGAAACAAATTTATTAATAAAAAGAAATGCATGTTTTTCTTAAAAGGAAAAAAAGTTTTGAAAAGCACTCGCATGTTTTTTTTTCTTTTTTTTAAAAGCATGTGATGCTTGCATCATTAAGGATGCATATGTCAGCAAGGTACTGGTGCATGTTAGTCCATGTACTAATACATTTCAGTCCAAGTACTGACGCAGTAGGTCTGACAGCCACAAGTGTGATGTCAGTGATTTTGGAGCCGAGATTTGGCAAACTTCAAACCATCTCTTCTTTGATTTGTTTTTTCCTAAAAAGCTGTTTGTGGTTTTTTGGCCATATCTTGGTCATATGGAAGTATTTTTTGTCAAATCTTACATTGTCGAAAATATCTTTCTGAGCCCGTCATAATTATGTAGGCTATTTGAACTTGATGCTATTTGGTTTCCTATTTATGCAATCAAATACAGAAGTTGTAGTTTGCACTTCAGGAGACATATCTTGAGCATCTAATCTATGATTTGGGAAATATTTTTATTGTTGGAAAGGTCTTTGAGATCTCTTTCTAGTGATCATTTTTTTTAAATCCAGATTATGCTCTAGGTACATTCTCTTCATTCTTTTGCATTTTTGCATTCTAGTGGATATCTTGGTTATTTTAGGCCCGAGGATCAATTTCATTGCTTTTGATGATTCGTCATGGGTTCTACTATTTGTTGTATCAGCCTTATATCTCTTTTGATCTTTTTTGACATTCTTTTGTATTTATTTTTCTACAAATGCACCGAGATAAAGTGTCACTCTATTGCATTTCAGGATCTTGGACATCTTTATGTCTTGTTGTACTCACACTACATTATAAACTTCCTTGGGGGGTTTCATATTGGCCATATTCACCATCTTCCTTTGTCAAGTGAGTGTTCCTTGCATGACATTAGCCTCATGATGTTTTGATGACATGTGCCATTATAGGTTTTTGTACTTCTTTTGTACTCTCAATGTTCTCGGCTCTTCTTTCTGTAGGAGATGTTGCATTCAATTTTAGTGTTCATGTTTTACCTCTAAACATTATAGGAGGGTTATGTTGGTTCTATTTCTTTCTTGGTTTTATGGAGTGAGCTATGTATTCAATATTTGATCCTATGTACTAGGTGATTGCAGTGGTTGGATTCCTATGCATTTTGGTGAGATGGATCATTTACCATATAGACATTCTTTCATGCCTATTTTTGGAGGTAATGAAGATGCCTTCCCTCTTCGATTGATCATCTCTTCAAGCTTAGTCTTCTCTACTTGGTTATGTCCTATACAATGGAGGTTCTTTAGATCTGTAGTTTGGTAGTGTTTGCAACTTCATGCTTCAATGGTGTTCTTCATGATCATCTTTTGTTCCTATCTTATGGAACATTCTTTCCATCTCTTTTTGTAGTAGGGTTTTTTTCCATGTGGTTTTCTCTATTTCTCCTCTTTACAGAGATTTGGTTGTGCTTGGGTACCTCATCAAGCCTTGTTGTTGAGACCCAAAATTTTCTTTTAGCAGCAGTTTCAAGGTTTTTAGAGCTACTCCCTAAGTTTATCTTAAGGGGGGTGTTAGAGTAAAAGATATTTCCTTATTAATTAAATCATTTTGATTTAATTATTAAGTCACTTATTATCTCTAGTTTACTTAAGCTAAAATTTAGGCATATAATAATTATTTCTTATATTAATTATTATCATGCAACCAAGTTTTACCCTATTAGGGTATTGATCTCCTTTAATAAGGATTGATCTCTTTATAATTTATTCATTCACTTTTAATAATAACAATCTCTTTCTGTGCTCATCAAGAATGTCTCATCTATAGATCTATGAATTCTGGCCTCCATAGTATTTTCTTCTCTCTTTCTGTGATAGGTGTTTGCATGTAGGTGATTCTTTCATCAACTTCAACAAGTACCACTTAAACATTTGAAATCCATCAGATTTTTTCTTCAAAAATATAAATGTCATCATCCTAGAATAATCATCAACAAATAGGATAATGTGTTTGTCATCTTTATAGCTTTGTGCGTTGATTGGTCCACATAAACCAATATGAACTAATTTAATAATTCCTTTTAAAACTTGATTTAGTCACCTTTCCTAATTAACATTGTTTACATATTACATTATTTTGGTTTCTTCAGTTTTGGAAAACCTTTGACTCTCTTCATCTTACTAATATTAACCAAGTTATTAAAATTAAGATGACATAGTCTTTTGTGCCATAGCCACACATCATCAAATTGTACCACTAGAAAAGTAGCATCATTCATGTCAAGATAGAAAAGATTACCTCTAGTCTGATCACCATTTCCAATTAGCTCTCCATTATCATGAATCTTGGCTTTTCTATTTCCAAATTCAACCTTACAACCAACACTATTCAGTTGCGATACACTTAGCAAATAATAATTTAGTCCTTCCACATAATAAGCATTATCAAAAATGATCTTATCTATCAACTTAATTTATCATTTTCCTTTGATAATACATAGTGCATCATTCCCAAATCTAACAATATTTCTATCATAATGTACAAGGGAATTGAACTTACTTTTATCATCAGTCATGTGATTGGAACATCCACTGTCAATAATTTATCTGTCACTATTATTCACATAAGATACAAGTGTAGTTGCCTCATCTTCATCAGATTCATCCTTCATAGCAACATAGACAACTTCATCCTCGTGATCATCAGATTCTTCATTGGATTCCTCTCTAGCAATGTAGTAGGATTTCATTCCTTTGTCCTTGTAATCTTTGTTGTTCTCATCTATTTTTTTTTTGAATTTGTCTCCACTTTTATTTTTCTTCTTCTTTGGACATCTAGTAGCAATATGACCAACTTCATTACAATTGAAACACATGATAGACATATTACCTTTGTATTTCCCTTTGCCTCTATGAAATCTCCTAGCCAACAATGCTTCAAGCTGGTCAACATCTTCCTCATCTATATCACTACCTTTGGAAACCTATTTTCTATTTTTCTTTTCCTTTGCATTAGGTTCTTTTAGTGAGAACTTAGCTTTAAAATCATATTCAACATTCTTAGATTTGAAGTTTTCAACATTAGAGAGTTTAAAGGTGTAAAACTACCTACCAAACCTTCAAGGGTTAGATTAGTGTTAGGTATACATCTGAGCTCTTGTATGGTAGAAACTCTAATAGCATAGATGTATGGAAGTGTCTGCAATACTTTTCTCAATACAGTATCATCATCAATCTTACCATTATCTCCTTTTATAGCATTTACATCTTTTATTGTAAAGAAATATTGAACAATGTTCTCGCCTTCTTCCATTCTCATTTCATCGAACTTGCCTCTAAGACTTTCAAGTTTGGCTCTCAAAACATTTGTGTGTCCTTCATAGATGGTTTGAAGAGAATCCCACATCTTCTTTGTAATGTCACAACTCTTGATGGCATTGAACTCAGAGTAACTTAGGGCAAATGCAATCTCCAACATTCTCTGATTGTGCTCTTTCTTTCTTTTTTCAAATCTTCAGTAGTGAAGGCTCTAGTAGGGTCAACATGTTCAACAATAATTGTAGTTCATGCATGATCACCAAGTCCTCCTAGGTGTAACTTCATCAAACTTTTCCACGTAGGAAAGTTCTCCTTGTTAAGCTTGGGTACCTCTCTCTAAGGCATTTTGATCTTTGAATTATAGTACCTTGAAACTATCTCTCACAAGAAACCAATTCTCTAATACCAATTGTTGGAATAGTTTAGAATAATGGAGTGGGGGGGAGTATGGATCACTTATCCTAGGTCCAAAACTCCTAATTAAACCTTTTAGAGCTTAACAAAACTCATACATATATCATGTTATCATGTATCTTGCATGCATCCATCATATCATTCAAAACTTAAGCTTGTAGGTTACTATCCTAGGTCAAAATCACTTTGTAGAAATGTAAACATGAAACATAACAAAATCATTCTCACATATAACACAAGGATTTTATGTGGAAACCCAATTTGGGAAAAAGCACCAGTAACATGCTACTAATTCTCACTTGTTTAAAGTGATACCATGTAAAAGGCCAACCTCATCAAAAGTTACAATACACACTACATTAAATGTCACTTGGTTAAAGGATTTCAATCACCCTATTAGGAGTGAGTCTTGTTAGAGCACTTTAGGCCACTCCATTAGAATTCCACCTGGTTAAAGGATTTACAAATTACTATTAGGTCAACCTTAATCCAAAGGATTTTAACCTAAGCTAATACAATGATTATAGAGTAACAACAAGGCATGATCTAATAAAAATTTACAAATCACTTGCAAATTACAGATCTTTGTTTTATTCCTCCATTTGGCTTGGCTTCATTCACTTCAACTATGATAGCTTGTTCACCTTCAAGCATTTATCCCCTTAAGCCTTCTTTCATTGCATGCCAATTGCAGACTCTATAGTTTGGCCTCCATATGAAGCAATACCCTAGACTCCTTGTCTTCCTTGGGTTCTCATACATGCCAACTAGCCAACTATTGCTTCATACCTTGTATCCCCCTATAAAGAGAATTTTGATATTTTTCCACTTAATCATAATCATCTATTCTAGGGTTAGGTCACATTCATTGAATCTTCCAACTTTTTCATTTAGCTCCCTCTAGAAAATTCCTTGTAAATCCTCCTTGAGTTCACCTCAAAATGGTTTACCCTAAACTTTGTACCACTAGCTCATTATGCTTATCTTTCACATGATTCACACAATCCAAGAAATTGACCTTGTCAACTCAGATTCATCGAATTCACGATATAACTCATAATGTTGTCACTCAGTGTTAACCAACTTCTGATGCTTAGCACACAATGTTTTGCTTGGCATCCACTAGTAGTTTACTCAACACCTACTAAAGTTTACTAATATTTCAAACCAACTAAACTTTACTCGGCTTACACTATGTTCACTTGGCATACATTGAATCTTCACTTTTCTTAGCTCCATCTGATTTTCTTCTAGAATTGGACTAACATTTCTTGGTACCTACTGTGCACTTGGTCAATCTTAGCAGACACAATTCTTCTTACTTATTCTTCTATACTTAATCATTGTATCCATTCTTTGCAGCCTTAAGTAGATAAACATTACACTATATAATCAATTTCTTAACTAATCTTTGTACTTCTTTTACATACTATAACTCAACCTTTCCTCTAGGTTCTCTTGTTATCACATTTGATCAAATCCTCTTCATCAATCAAACAAATGATATTACTAAAATCAACTAAGAAGTTATCATACCAATAGGTTGTACGTTTGACATCAGTGAAAAAATAATGATTGAAATACATTCTCATACTTGTATCAATCTTTTCACAACACTTGTAATACAATTATATTTAAAAATAACACAAAATATTTCAAATCAAAAAGTTTTCTAATGAAAGTTTAATGAATTAGTTTCACACACTATTAAAAATAAATACACCTTCCATAATTTGAGTATGAAGAGGTAAAGGAACCAAAAAACTAGCATATTAAAGAAAAGAACCCATTTAAATAATTATTAATTGCTTGCACTCCCTTCTTGGGCCGAGTTTCTCTCATGCCCTTCCCTTTGTTCAAAACTGCTTAAGTATCTCTTCCTATTGCACACGTGCTTTCCCCCTTGTTCAACAATCCATGCTAAGATCCACTATCCAATGATTTGAGCAAAAAAGGACACCCCCAAAAATGATTTTTGAGCAGAGGTTTTTGGTTTCAATATCAACCAATGCCTTTCCTCAAAACTCTAGCTGTTGATATTTCCCCTCATAGCCCCTCAACCATCTCCTTTATCGATCCCTTTCGTAACTAATCTAAACATGATTTTCTCCCAATTTCTTAACAATAATATATTAAATAAAAAAAATTATATTCTTGGTAATTATATAATTTTACAATTTTAATATGAAAACATTTTCAATTGGTTTCCACATTTAACTATTATGAGCACCTCATACAAGTTGATAAATAATCACTATACTAAAAAGAATTTCCATTTTTACTTAATGCCACAATATCACAAAGTTTGTCTCATTTCATAGAACACTTAAGGATTGGTTAGTGGAAAAAGAATAACATCAAATAATTCACCTAATAATCTAATATTTAAGTGGTGTGTGGGCTATGTAAGATATTTGTCCATCCCCTTTTGAGAGGCTAACCCTCTCTACCTCAACCACACTCTTGTCTTGTCAATCCTACAACCAATCAAACACTCACAACAAGAAATGAGTCAGTGATCAAGATAATATGATCAAATATAAGATATTAAATAAACTTATGATTGGCATAACATGAAATCATATAAGGAATGCAATGCATCATCTCATAACATATATTCATCTATGCACCGATTAAATCATTAATCCCATTTGCATAAATGAATTTAAGTTCAAAACTTAGGAAATTAGCTTAATTATTCCTTAATTGTTGTTAAACAAAAAGATTGACTTGTTTATCTTGGACTCGATCACCACATAAACATCCAAATAAGCATATTGAAAAATGAGATATGAAATCCCTCCCCTTTAGGAAGAGGCATCATCCAGATGTCAAATCGCAATAAAATAAGCACACACTTATTAAATATATATATATATAAGTGAAATAAACAAGCTATAAAAAGATATTGGGAAAGGATTTTTGTAAATCGTTCACATCCTCCCAAGTGCCACTACCCATAGAAAATTGGTCCAATTGGACCTTATACCAAAGGACCTCCTTGTCTCATACCCTAATGGTACACTGCTCAATGAGTCAGGTGGGCTGAACTGCCATCACCCCTAGATATTGTACCTACAACACATGCCAGTCAAGAACATGAGATATATCAAGATGATATATCTTAGGTAAATAAACATGGAAGAAATTATGAATGCAGGCTAAAGAAAGTTGATAAGTAACTGGGTTGATAACTTCTAAAAGCTCAAAAGGGGCAACAAATCTAAGTGCAATATTTAAGCTCTTTCCGAATGAGATTGAACTCTTATGTGGTCTACTCCTTAGAAATGGAACTATCAAAAAGTATGTTTCTTGTCAGTGTAACTCTTCTTTCAATCTACTACCTCTTTTAGCCAATTGTGGATTAAGATCACCCGCTCTTCCATTTGTTTTAGTATCTTAGGACCCACAATGATCCTGTCCTCCACTTTATGGGCATATGCACTGAGTTGTGGTGCCAAAAAGGTGACAAGGATTTTTTTTTTCCTATTTTACAAAGTGCGTACGCGCTATAGTGCGTACGTGCTTTAAAAAAAATAAAAAGTATATATGATGGGCTGCAGACCCACAGCCCATCATTTTCATCAGTGTTTTCTTCTACTCCTACAGTGAGCAACACGTACGCAAGTTGAAGACTTAACATTTTCACCACCATTTGCCAAAATGCCTCCTCGTCGACGAAATTCAAGACCACAAGCGCACCCACGACAACGCTGTAAGTGATATAAACCTAACTTTGCATTGTTTGATATATTTTTCATATTGTTTTGTAAGTTTTTTATGTTCTTTTGTAGGGTTTTTACAAATTTCATTTAGATTTGTTTATTTATTTGGATTTCAATTGATTTTTTATCAAGAAATGTTCATAATCAACCAGAAAATCCATAAGAACATCAAAACCCTCAAGAACCCCAAAACCAAAACCCTCCTCAAGAAGAACAACAAATTCCACAACCTGAACCAATTGCAAGACCTCCACCAGGCACACAAGAAAATATAATGAATGAAATAGTGAGAGGCAAAATTGAATTAGAAATACTCATTGCTCAGTTGAAAGAATCTAGACAAACCAATCCAATGAGGGTTCAATTGGCATCATCCCTCAAATCCATTAACACCCAGATAGCCTCAGTTAGTGGTCAGTTAGATATTTGGCAGGTTAAGAGGGATGAACAAAAAAGATTTTATGCAAATAAATTGTCATATGAAGATGTTAAAAAAAAAGAAATACCAAAAGGTAGTATATGTGCATTATTTAGAAAACCCGATGAGTAAAATACTATTAGAGAGGGTACTAAATGATTTCCCATTGGTATTAGAAATAATTTTTGGGATAGATGGTGGATGGTTTTTGATGCCCCTCCTTGCAACAATCACGAGGTCCCCATGTATTTTTTGAAGAAATTATATTGTGAGTTTTTCCTTGGGGAGATCCCTTATTATTTTGATATATTAGACTCCCAGGGTAGAGGTGGGGGGTCATCATTTGAGAGGTCGGGAGCACATCGTGACCCTAATGTAGTTAGGGCACCTGTGGTCAAGCCACAGTGCGAGCATGTGACTATTCCTTCAGTTGTAAAGGAAAATGTAGACGCTAGCACTCTAGGGACCATTAATGCTTTGACGCATACCCTCATCCATTCCACAAGCCCATTAGTTGAGGGGGAGCCTTCTGTGCATCGTGGTCACATGTGCACTTCATGTGGATCCCTATGCACATTTGGCACTCATGCTGGAGATGGTGCAGATGATGGGCTTGTCATCGATCAGTTCCTAAATGAGACATTTGGCATTGACACACAGGTAAATTACAATTATAATTTACTCATTTGATCACATTTCACATGTATAGTGAATGATTAATTAATTAGCATCTATTGACATTGTTCAAAATTCAAGGTCAAAGTGTTGTTAGGCCTAGCAGTGATCCTCCAGGCCCATTTTTTGTCCCTTCCATGAGTCCTAAGGTATGTATCAATTTAATCATTTTTATTAATATATACATTTATTATTTAATCATATTAAGGATTGACAAAAAAAAATTATGCATGTGCATCAGTTCTCCACAGGACCCTCAACCTTTACCACAGACTCGGAGCATAGACATCATATGAGCTTCACACAGGTACAGTTGTTTCATGTTAATTTAATTAATTTGATTATATTTATTTTATGTTTCATGTTAGATGTAATGTGTATTGTATGACATGCAGCTCATGATGTCGGACACACCTCCTCATCTACGACAGTCTATTGATAGTGGAGTGGTCGTAGCTGTGGCTAGCTCACAACCACTGATGGAGGTATGAAAGAATTTTCTTCATTTTAGTTGTTGTTTATAATAGTTAATCTCAAAATTTCTAATTTTAACCTTTGTTTATATATTACTATAGCTTTTATGGTTTTTACACAAGCAATATGTATGTTAGGCCTACTGATACTCTTTTAATTATGGATCGAAACCTTGTTTTTGTTTTACTAAGTGGTGAGGGGTAGTTTTTTTTAATGGTTATCTGCTAATAGTAGGTTAGTTTGTTGTTAAAGGGTCATCCCCCTAGTTTTGGCTACTTTTAATTCAAAAACTAGGAGTGAAGGTAGAAGTGGTAGTGAAAGAATTAGATAAAGAAGAACTAGGAGCACATATTGAAGTTAGAAGTAGAGAAGAAGTAGGAAAATCAAATAAAGGTATGAGGACTAAGAGTAGGAGATAATGAAATTAAAAGTAAAGATAGGAATAGAAGATTAGTTGTATTCCAAGTTCATTGCAACTAGGAGTAGGACCTACAAGATGGAAGTATATGTTTCCTATAAATAATAGTCAAGTTTAAAGATATAATTGGTGATTAGATATACTCACCTTGGTCTAGTAGAGTCATAAGTGCAGGAGAATTTGTGTTTTAAATTAATATTATTCATAGGCCAAAGTCAAATGTTGAACTTGATAATAGAACTAAGCATATCCTTATGATTCAAAGAAACTATAGTTTTTGGAATCAAAACCATCAGCTCTCCTTCACTATTTCTTTGGGATGAATGGAACTAGCATAACAAAATTCTACATTCTTTAATTCTCCTCCTCCTCCTCCTCTCATAAAAAATAAACTTGGATAAGATAACTTACTAGACTTTTGGATTCATGGCCCTTCTCTCTTCTTTTCATACTCTTATATCTATGCTAGTGGAATAAATCATTGAGTATTTTCTTATCTTTTATTTTTGCTCTTTCTTTTCTCAAGTGACCACTTGAGCTTTTGCTATAGCTTTTACAACACAATGCTTGAGATTGAGACTTTTTTTGAGTGAGGTCTCTTCAACTAGTTGACTTAGAATCTTAGTAAGCTTTAGGATTTTGTTGTTCTTTTATGTATCCTTGCAAATGAATGTAATAGTTAATATTCTTGGTTTGGGAGCTTTTGTCCTTCAGCTTGGTGATATTTAATCTCCTTGTAGTTTTCCCAAAATATTTACCTCTTTCTCTTTTTTTCTTCTACTTTATTGTGTGCATGAGGTGGACATATGCTTCCAATAAAGTGGGGACTACATGTATCATTTGAAAAAGTAAGAACACTTATTTGGTATTATTTTTAGCTCCATTTTAATATACATTATGGGTTCCTACATTGATTTCACACTCTCCTTTAAACACTCATTGGACCTTCAAATTATTATTTAAGTCCTATATTGATTCATTTTCTTAAAAAACTCAAGGTTACCCTTATCTATAAGTGGTCTTCTCTATTTCAACTTCAATCAAATAATTCCTTTTATTTATTGGACCTTATCTTACCATTTATGACATGTATTTTCTCTCTAAACCCAAAAATAAGTTGTTAGATCAAATTTCACATGTTCTAAATATCTTGGACCCACAATCAAAACTTGGGTTGGAATTGTTGGGTATAAGATGACTTTGGTGATATTTACTTGGGTACAATATTTTTGTTGGTGATATGTGTATTTATAAGTGATTATATTTATTGAATTTTTGTAGGGTCTCGTCACGCCTGACTGTCCACGAGCATTTGAGGTGAACTTACAGAGTGACTATTTGTTGGTGGTAAGAAAATAATTGATTTTGTGTGTACATATATTTGATTTCAATGTATAATAAATATTGATTCATATCTACTTTCTTTGTATCAGTTGGAGCTGGAGAAGAGCCTCAACAAGAGGTCGAGTGAGCATGTCACGAGGGCCCGTCATCTCCACTATCTCCCTCCACACGACAGCAAAGCACGTTGAGAGACTTGTTTCCTTCCCCTCATGGGAAGGAAAAGATGTAGTTGATCTAGACATATATATATATATATATATATATAGGCATCAGTGGACATATTTGATACACATTTGATGTATATGAAATTCTATATTTGATGTATGACATTTATTCAATGTATGGCATTATTCGACTTATGACATTATTGGTTAATATATGATATGTTTGTTCATGTTTATTCATGTATGGCATTAAATTAGATATCTGCATACATATGAAATTAAATTCAATACCTAATCTATTCAAAAATTTGATAGAATATTGATTAATAAACTTTATCATTGTTTAAGCATAAGTTAAGCATTTGCAATATGTCATCGTCATATGATTTATGATCTTGTTCATGTTTAAAGTTTTCCTTCTCTATCATTTGTTTATCAAGTTTAATTCAATACCTAATTAGTTTGAATTTTTTATACAATATTGATTGGCAATAGACTTTATTAAGCAATATTCGTGGACCTCCTGGAAATTGGTCACCTAAATGAGAACCTTGAGATTTATTAGGAACTCCATTAAAGAAATCAGTAGTTTGAAATTACTCTATCCAACAAAATAGTGGTCTACAAATATTAGAGAGATAGACTTAATATTTACCAAGTGGTCATCCAATGCCAAGTGTTGTGGATGTATCTCCATTCAAAGTTCAATCACATGTTAAATAATAGACAATTCAGGAGTAAGAATAAGTTATCTAACCTTATTAAAATTCTTTTGTATGAGTTCCAAGTAAGGTATCAAGAGTGCTTGAAATTCAAGACTTTGTCTTCTCATCTTGTCCATGTATTTACTTAAATCAACCTAGATTAACTAAGGTACCTCAATTAACTTAAAAACACTATTCTTTAAATCCTCATCAATATTTTTCAACTTTCTTTAAAATATATTGTGTCAAATGTAGTACATCACATAACTATTGGAGTAGGTGGATTATCTCCTTAAGAATATTTTCTAGCTCGGTTGTAATACCACCAAGTTCAACTTGTTGAGCAGTAATGGACTCATTTAGTTTCTCCATAATCTTCTTCTCTATTCTTTTCTCTTCTAATTGTATCAAATTTTCATTAACATCAACATCAGGTGCATTTACCTATTTTACAAGTAAACTTAATTGATCAATCATTGGAGGTTTGTCATTGGCTGGTGCATCTAGAACAATTTGTAATAAGATGTCCTTCACATCTTATAATACTTGTTTGTACTTCACTTCCTATATTTCTCTTTTGCATCTTTCCCCTTCACAATTCTCCATGATTTATCATAGCATTAGAATCCAATTTTTTATGATCATAGATTGAAAGTATGATAGCTTCATCTAATATTACCTTATCTCTTCTACTCTTTTTCATCTTTTTGTTGTCTTGTAATGTGATTGATCTTGTACTTGGTGATATATCATTCATAGTGCTTAATATATGTGGCCCTACTTCTACATGTGATGATAAGACAGAACTTTTGGATTCCTATTCTTAGGCTATTTCCAACATTCAAGATGATAAATTTATTGTGCCTAGGGATTTTAATGGCATTCTATCTTGGGATGAGAAAATTAAAGGTATATTCCCCCTCTTCATAAAATGATAAATTTTTTGATTTTGTGAATAATAAAACCCTCATTGATATCCCTCCTTCTAAAGGGGCATTTACATGGACCAATAAGGGACAATAATTTCACCAAATTACTAGAGACTTGATAGGTTTCTTATTTCTCATGATTGATTCCTTTCAAATATTAATATTAATTCAGAAATCCTCACTTTGGTTGCTTCAAATCATTTTTCCATTTCTCTATGTATTGAATCTAAGGGGACTCCTAGTGGTAGTAAAACATTTTTTAAGTTTAAGCATATGTGGTTTAGGCACTTGGATTTCTTGTCACTACTCAACCAATGTTGTCTGCTCCTTTTGTTAAGGAATCTAGAATGTATCAGCTTCACATGAAGCTCAGAGAGGGTTTACCCAACTACCTAGAGCTAACAGAGTAGATAGTTCGATCCCACAACGCAAGGTGAGAGAGATTTGGCAGTTGGCAACTTTGTACTAGCCAACACTGCAAGTTTTAACATCACCTGAGATGGCATTGTAAAATGAAAATGGAATGTGATCTCCAAAAAGTGAGAGAGGTTATTGTAGGTATCTGCAACATGGTCCTGTACGAGCTAGAATTGCATCCATACCTCGCATGACCTCCAAGATATGCCCTGTCAAAGATTGCAGCCCTATGGGATTTAGTGACCCTTGGGGACATTTTGGTTTAGCATGCCCGAGAATGTTTGAGCACTGAAGGGGATAGGATGAGGTTGAGGATAGGGTTTACCTAGCCACTTGAAGCTAATGGAGTAGATAGTTCGATCCCACGACAAAAGGTGAGAGAGATTTGGCAGTTGGCAACTTTGTACTAGCCAACATTGCAAGTTTCAGCATCACCCGAGATGGCGTTGTAAAATGAAAATGGAATGTGATATCCAAAAAGTGAGAGAGGTTATTGTAGGTCTTTGCAACATGGTCTTGTAGGAACTAGAATTACATCCATACCTTGCATGAGCTTTGAGATATGCCCCATCAAAGATCACAGCCCTATGGGATTTAGTGACCCTTGGGGACATTTTGGTTCGGCATGCCCGAGAATGTTTGACCACTGAAGGGGGTAGGAAAAGGTTGAGGATAGGGTTTACTCGACCACCTAGAGCTAAAAAAGCTGATAGTTTGATCCCACAACGAAAGGTGAGAGAGATTTGGCAGTTGGCAACTTTGTACTAGCCAACACTGCAAGTTTCAGCATCGCCCGAGATGGCATTGTAAAATGAAAACGGAATGTGATCTCCAAAAAGTGAGAGAGGTTATTGTAGGTCTCTACAACATGTTCATGTAGGAACTAGAATCACATCCATACCTTGCACAAGCTCCAAGATATGTCCCATCAAAGATTGCAGCCCTATGGGATTTAGTGACCCTTGGGGACATTTTGGTTCGGCGTGCCCGAGAATGTTCGAGCGCTGAAGGGGGTAGGACAAGGTTGAGGATAGGGTTTACCCAGCCACCCAAAGCTAACAGAGCTGACAGTTCAATCCCACGACGAAAGGTGAGAGAGATTTGGTAGTTGGCAACTTTGTGCTAGCCAACACTGCAAGTTTTAGCATCACCTGAGATGGCATTGTAAAATGAAAATAGAATGTGATCTCCAAAAAGCAAGAGAGTTTATTGTAGGTCTCTACAACATAGTCTTGTAGGAACTAGAATCGTATCCATACCTTGCACGAGCTCCAAGATATGCCCCATCAAAGATCGCAGCCCTATGGGATTTAGTGACCCTTGGGGACATTTTGGTTTGGCATGCCTGAGAATGTTTGATAGCTAAAGGGGGCAGGACAAGGTTGAGGATAGGGTTTACTCAACCACCCAGAGCTAACAGAGCTGACAGTTCGATCCCACGACAAAAGGTGAGAGAGATTTGGCAGTTGGCAACTTTGTACTAGCCAACACTGCAAGTTTCAGCATCACCAGAGATGGCGTTGTAAAATGAAAATGGAATGTGATCTCCAAAAAGTGAGAGAGGTTATTGTAGGTCTCTGCAACACAGTCTGGTAGGAACTAGAATCACATCCATACCTGGCACGAGCTCTGAGATATACCTTGTCAAAGATCGCAACCCTATGGGATTTAGTGACCCTTGGGGACATTTTGGTTTGGCATGCCCGAGAATGTTTGAGTGCTGAAGGGGGTAGGACAAGGTTGAGGATAGGATTTACTTGGCCACTTGGAGCTAACAGAGCTAACAGTTTGATCCCACGATGAAAGGTGAGAGAGATTTGGCAATTGGCAACTTTGTACTAGCCAACACTGCAAGTCTCAGCATCACCCGAGATGGCATTGTAAAATGAAAATGGAATGTGATATCCAAAAAATGAGAGAGGTTATTGTAGGTCTTTGCAACACAGTTCTGTAGGAACTAGAATCACATCCATAACTTGCACGAGCTCTGAGATATACCTCGTCAAAGATCACAGCCCTATGGGATTTAGTGACCCTTGGGGACATTTTGGTTCAGCATGCCCGAGAATGTTTGAGCGCTGAAGGGGGCAGGACAAGGTTGAGGATAGGGTTTACTCGGCCACCCAGAGCTAACAGAGCTGACAGTTCGATCCCACGATGAAAGGTGAGAGAGATTTGGCAGTTGGCAACTTTGTACTAGCCAACACAGCAAGTTTCAACATCACCCGAGATGGCATTGTAAAATGAAAATGGAATGTGATCTCTAAAAAGTGAGAGAGGTTATTGTAGGTCTCTACAACATGGTCCTATAGGAACTAGAATTGCATCCATACCTTGCATGAGATCTGAGATATGCCCCGTCAAAGATCACAGCCCTATGGGATTTAGTGACCCTTGGGGACATTTTGGTTTGGTGTGCCCAAGAACGTTCGAGCATTGAATGGGGTAGGAAAAGGTTGAGGATAGGGTTTACTTGGCCAGTCAAAGCTAACGGAGCTGACAGTTCGATCCCATGATGAAAGGTGAGAGAGATTTGGCAGTTGACAACTTTGTACTAGCCAACACTGCAAGTTTCAGCATCACCCGAGATGGCATTGTAAAATGAAAACGGAATGTGATCTCCAAAAAGTGAGAGTGGTTATTGTAGGTCTCTACAACACAGTCTTGTAGGAACTAGAATCACATCCATACCTTGCATGAGTTCCAAGATATGCCCCGTCAAAGATTGCAGCCCTCTAGCATTTAGTGACCCTTGGGGACATTTCGGTTCGGCATGCCCGAGAACGTTTGAGTGCTGAAGCGGATTGGAAAACATTGAGGATAGGGTTTACCTCACCACTCGGAGCTAACAGAGCAAATGGTTCAATCCCATGACCTTTTTTCCATAATTATTTGAACGAATACACAATATATATCAAACGACTTGTCAAATTTCTAACCATTTCGAAATAACATTTCATTCAAACATACAATTTTCAATGAATTCACTATATATTACATAACATATCAAATTATAATCAAATTTGTATCTATATATCGACAAACAGTATTTAAAATGGATTGCACTAACCTTTTCTAGTAAAGGAATATTTAAAAATTCTTCAAATCATGTATCCAATGATTGAATTTGGTGTTTGCTTGCTTCCAAAAGTGTTGAAATAGTGTTTGCTATGTTGAAACCCGTGTTTTCTGTCGGAATAACAAAGAGCATAACAGACCAAAAGTTAAAAATGGATGAAATGGGCCCCAAGGTTGGGTTTTGACTATTTTTTGGTGATTTGAGATAGTGTGTATGCACTATAGTGCGTACGCACTATAAAACGCGTACGCAATATCTCAAAACACATCACTCCCCATCCTCCCTACTCTCTCCCATCCCCTCCCTCTCTCTCTTCCTACTCTCTCCCATCCTTTACTCTCTCTCACTCTCCCTCTCCCACCACCTACTCTCTCTACCTCTCTCACCCCCTCTCCTCTCTCATCCCCAGCTCTTTAGATCTCTCACACACACTCTTATCCCCCCTATCTCTCTCCCTCTCCCTCTGCTACCACCTAATTTCTCTCCCCCATCCCCTAATATCTCTCTCTTTGAAATGTCTCTTTACTGATTTTTATGATATTTCCAGCCTCAAATCAGAACTTTAAAATCAAACAACCAATATTACAAAGATCTGCCAATTTCCCAATAAAACCCAAATCGGGTATGTCCAAATTAGTGCCAAAAACTTCACAACTTCACAAATTATTAATAAATCTGAAAATGGAAATTTTTACAGAAATTTCAGCAGCATAACAGCCTACAAAATGACATTTCTAGATTTGTATAGCCTTTACACAATAGCTCACAAATGTAGGGCAAAACTATGCTCAATCGGGCTCCCAAAATTAACACAAAAATGCTCGAAAACACCACAAAACACTCATAAACTATCTCAGAAGTTTAATCACAACCCAATACATATATTCAGTTCTATTTTAACATCATAAAGTCTGAAATATAGCAGCAAACCAAACTGATATGAAACACTCAACTGAAAACCCAAACTCAAACCAAAAATAACCCCGAAAACACCCAAATCGGCACTATTCAGCACAAAGGCAAACTCTGTATGAGCATGCACATGGAATGGCTTCAAAATCCCATACTTAGCCTTCCTAGAAACCTAAAAACTCCCATTCTTGGGTCTCCTTCTCCACAAGTTTGGCATCCTCTGAAGAACAACAAGAAAATTAGCAAGAATCAAGATGTAGAATGAGCCCAAAATGCCTCCAAACCCCTTTTAAAGAGGGCATAACCCTAAATCACATACAAGAGGGGTTAATATAATATAATTTAATAATAATTTTTATTTATTAGTCCATTGGTTTCCAAATATTAGCCCCTTTTTCTGAAATTTCACCTTTTTGGAGCCTGCCTGCCTTAACAAAGTTTTTTTTTTTTTTTAATTATTTGAATAGGGGACATGACAAGTCCTCCCATCCCAAATATTGCTTGTCCTCAAGCAATGAAGGTTGGAATTCTCAAGAATATGTGCTCCTTCCCAAGTTGCATCCTCAGGTGGTAATCCTTTCCATTTGACCAAATGCTCTATGATGCTCCTATTTCTCAACCTTTTCTCTCTTGTATCCAAAATCTCTTCTAGTATCAAAACTAATTTTCCTTCATCATCAAGAGGTGGTAATTCTGTAGATACTATGGTTTGCTGGCCTAGAACCTTTTTTAAGCAAGATACATGAAAAATATTATGTATTTTGCTGTTTGGTGGGAGCTCCAATTCATAAGCTACCTCTCCTACCTTCTTGATGATTTTATAAGGCCCATAGAACCTTGGCTTGAGTTTCTCTGCCCCACTTCTCTTCCAGGTGCTTTGCTTATATGGATGCAACCTAACAAATACCAAATCTCCCACCTCAAAAGATCTTTCAATCCTTTTCCTATCAGCATATATCTTTTGTTGGTTTTGTGCATGTTGTAGATTATCCTTGAGGGACCTTATTATGTCTTGGCTTTGCTTGATGAAATCACTTGCTGCGGGTACTCTAATATTGAAAAGTATTAGATAAACAAAGGAAAGGGAATCATAACCATAAAGAGCACGAAAAGGAGGCATACCAATAGACATGTGATGAGATGTATTGTAACAATACTCCCCTAGGTGTAACCATTTCACCCAAGCATGTTGTTGATTTGAAACATAGTTCCTCAAATATCCTTCTATCCATTTATTAACTATCTCTGTTTGTCCATCTGTTTGAGGGTGATAGCTAGTACTGGGAGTGAGTTCAGTTCCTGCCAAATGAAAGAGCTCCTTCCAAAAAGAGCTAAGGAATCTACTGTCTCGGTCACTAACAATGTTTCTACGCAAACCATGTAATCTAAAAATTTCCTTGAAGAACAATTCGGCCACTTGTGATGCCTTGAAATCAGATGTGATAGGAAAGAAATGTGCATACTTAGTTAGTCTATCTACCACCACATATATGCAATCCTTACCTTGAACCTTGGGCAACCCAGTGATGAAATCCATGGAAATACTTTCCCATTTTTGTTCGGGAATAGGAAGTGGCTGCAACAACCCTGCAGGAAAATTTTTCTCACTCTTGCTTTGTTGGCATACCATACATTCCTTAATGTGTTTAAGGACAT
Organism: Cupressus sempervirens; assembly: GCA_028749045.1. Taxonomy (NCBI): domain Eukaryota; kingdom Viridiplantae; phylum Streptophyta; class Pinopsida; order Cupressales; family Cupressaceae; genus Cupressus; species Cupressus sempervirens. The sequence goes on from CM053793.1 coordinate 633,942,295, forward strand.
CCTCCTTCATACCCTTCCATGAAAACTGCTCTCGAATTTGCCTGTATGTCTTGAAGTATCCCTGGTGACCAGCCAAAGATGTGTCATGAAAGGCCCTCAATATCCTCTCCTTAGTTTTTGACCCTGGCACTAAGAAGATCCTGTTCTTGTAATAAATCAATTCATCAACAACCTTGTACCTGTTATCATCCACTAACTTATCCAAAATCTTGGTGGCAAATGAATCTTTGGCATACTCTAAAATTATGGAGACTTTCCAATCAACAGAGATAGATGATAAGGAACACAAAGTGGGCTTTCTTGAGAGAGCATCAACAACCACATTATTCTTTCCTTTCATGTATTCAATATCAAAATCATAAGCTTGCAATTTTCTTACCCATTTTTGTTGACGATCATTCAAATCCCTTTGGTTCAAGAAGAACCTGAGGCTATTATGGTCTGTCTTTACAATGAATCTCCCACATACCAAATATTGTCTAAACTTATGAAGTGCATGCATGATTGCCAACATTTCCTTATCATAGATGGAGTACCCTTTCTCTGATTGATTTAATTTTCGACTCTCAAATGCTATTGGATGTCCCCTTTGAGTTAGGACAGCCCCTATACCTTCTCCCAAAGCATCACATTCAACAACAAAAGGTAAAGAGAAATCTTTAATTGCAAGCACAGGGCATGAACTCATTACCTCCTTAAGCTTATCAAATGTTTTTTGTGCCTCTTCTGTCCAAAAAAAAGCTCCTTTCTTTGTCAAATCAGTCAAGGGGGCAGCAAGCTGAGAAAATCCCTTGGCAAATCTCCTATACTAGCTACACAACCCGAAGAAACCTCTCAACTATGTAAGATTAGTGGGTGGAGGCCAATCCAAAATTGCCTGGATTTTTTGTTGATCAACCTGTACTCCTTTAGAGCTTATAATATGTCCCAAATATAGGATCTCTGTCAAACCAAATTCACATTTAGATAGCTTAGCATAGAAGGATTGCTTCTCCAAGATTCCCAAAACAGTGTTTATGTGCTTTAGATGCTCTTCCCCTGTTTTACTGTATATCAAGATATCATCAAAAAATACCAAAACAAATTTTCGAAGATGCTGACTGAATACCTTATTCATACAAGATTGGAATGTTGTAGGTGCATTAGTGAGTCCAAATGGCATAACAAGAAATTCAAAGTGCCCATAGTGACATCTGAAAGCAGTCTTTTCCACATCTTCACTCCTCATTCGGATTTGATGGTAGCTTGATCCTAAGTCAATTTTTGAGAAGTATACATCACCATGTAACTCATCAATGAGTTCATCTATGCGTGGTATGGGATACCTATTTTTTATGGTCTTCTTGTTTAGAGCCCTGTAGTCTATACACATTCTCATTGTACCATCCTTTTTCTTGACAAGTACCACAAATGATGCAAATGGACTAGAGCTAGGCCTTATGAATCCCATGTCCAGGAGTTCTTTAATAGTTTTTTCAATTTCTTCCTTATAACCTCTTGGATGGCGGTATGGGGTTGTTATAACTGGTTTGGCACCCTATTCTAACTCTATAACATGCTCAAAACCTCTATCTGGTGGTAATCCTGGAGGTAAATCATTGAAAACTATACTATGCTTATCAAGAATATTTTGAATTTCAAAATGGAAATTACCTTGATTCTTTGGAGAGCTTGTTGGTTGGATTATGACTCCTGCTGCCCATGTTACTTGTCCTCTTCGAAAAGTCCTCTCCATCCTCTTTGTAGAGACCGCCTTAGGTGCTCCATTAGATAACCCTCTCAATATGACTTCTTTCCCATTGGAATGAAATTTAAACTCCATAGTTTGATGGTTCATGTAATAGCCTCTGATAGAGTGCAACCATTGAACACCCAATACAAGATCTGTCTCCCCAATACCAACCATATAGAAGTCATCACATAACTCATAATCTCCTAAGGTCATCTTGAGTTGTTTCACCACCTGTGTGCAAGGCATAGTGAATCCATCAGCTACAGTAACATTGAATCCCTCAAAATCTTTTGCTTTAAGCCCTCTTTTCATGACAAATCCCTCATCAATAAAATTGTGAGTTGCCCCACTATCAAGAAGAACAGTCAACCTTTGCCCTGCTAGTACCCCTTGAATTCGGAAGGGATGGTATCTTGGAACTCTTGATAATGCTGCTAAAGTGCCATCCTTGCTGATTTCTTTTACTTTCTCTTCTTCTACCTCCTCCTTAGTATCATGAAATTCCTCATGCTCATCTGAATCAGATTCTGAAGCAACATCAATATAGTGCACTTGACCTTTCCCCAAACATCTGTGTCCTGGAACCCATGGTTCTCTACAAGTAAAACAAAGCTTTTTCCTTCGTAATTCACTCCTAGTCTCTTCATCTACCTTCTTTTTTGCCACATTTGTCACATCTTTTGGTGGTAGTGTTGGGAAAGTCTTTTTCTGAAAATTTCCCTTGTGTTGCCAAAGATTTGGGGGTTTTTGATTAGTGATTGATTTCATAGGCACGCAAGTTTCAAGTTGCAAGCTTCTTTTGATAGCTTCCTGTAAGGTTGAGGGTGAGAAAGCCTTAACCAAACCCTTAACAGAATCTTCTAAACCATCAAGAAAAAGATAAACGATCCTCTTTTCACTCATATCAGGTACCATAACAGCCACTTTTTGAAATTCTTCTATATACTCATTAACTGATTTGGTTTGCTTCAACTGTGACAATTCTTTAAAGTACTCTTCATCATCCTTGAGGTCAAATCTATCTATCACCCTTTGACTAAAATCTTCAAATGTAGTTACCTGATCGTGACCTTGAGTAGTCATTCCATGATACCACCAATCATAGGCTGCATCTTCCAAGTGTAGACTTGCAAATTGAATAGCATCACTCTCTTTCATGGGGTTAAGTGTGAAGAAAGTTTGTAATTTTTGTAGCCATGCTCTAGCTAAAATTTTATTTGTTCCATCAAAAGTAGGTGCTGTAAACTTGCTTATTTCATTTTTGAGCTCTCTTCCACTTGTGTCATGCTCCCTCCTGTTCTCTTTCTTGGGCATCAAAGCGTTCATCATATCCACATATTCTCTAAAAGCAACTGAACTACGAAAGTCATCATCTAAGCCATTGTAAGTAGCTCTTAATGTAATCAAATTACCTGTAACCTCTTCCACTGGATTAATGGCTGGATTCGGTACTGGTGGCTCATCTGCAGGCAAGAAAATAGATTTGGTTGATTTAGATGTTGTGGATCTCCCATTTCTTGGCTCCTCTAAAGTGCTCCCTTTTTCATTAATAGATGCAATTCCTTGTAATTTTTCTGTCAATATTCGCAAAGCCTCTCTAGTTTCCGCCAAACCATCCACTATTTGCTTCTGAGTATTTTGGATGTCTTGGAAGAATTTCTTTGCCATCTCATCTGGATCAGCCATACTTTTTTCTTCCTTGGATTTTGTACTTTTGCTTTCAACTGGGGGTTTCATCAAAATTTCTTTATTCTTTTCTCGCTGCAAATATCTTTTTTCTCTTTCACTTAGTTGCATGCAATCATAAAATATGACATGCAAGATCTGGGTAGTTATCAAAACTTGACATGGAAGATCTGGGTAGTTGTTAAAACTGACATGCAACTTCTACAAACCCTCAGGCTGGCAAGATCATGGCTCTGATACCACTGAAATGTCCCTTTACTAATTTTTTATGATATTTCCAGCCTCAAATCAGAACTTTAAAATCAAACAACCAATATTACAAAGATCTGCCAATTTCCCAATAAAACCCAAATCGGGTATGTCCAAATTAGTGTCAAAAACTTCACAACTTCACAAATTATTAATAAATCTGAAAATGGAAATTTTTACAGAAATTTCAGCAGCATAATAGCCTACAAAATGACATTTCCAGATTTTTATAGCCTTTACACAACAGCTCACAAATGTAGGGCAAAACTATGCTCAATCGGGCTCCCGAAATTAACACAAAAATGCTCGAAAACACCACAAAACACTCATAAACTATCTCAGAAGTTTAATCATGACCCAATACATATATTCAGCTCTATTTTAACATCATAAAGTCTGAAATATAGCAGCAAACCAAACTAATATGAAACACTCAACTGAAAACCCAAACTCAAACCAAAAACAATCCCGAAAACACCCAAATCGGCACTATTCAGCACAAAGGAAAACTCTGTATGAGCATGCACATGGAATGGCTTAAAACTCCCATCCTTAGCCTTCTTGAAAACTTGCAAACTCTCATTCTTGGGTCTCCTTCTCCACAAGTTTGGCAGCCTCTGAAGAACAACAAGAAAATTAGCAAGAATCAAGATGTAGAATGAGCCCAAAATGCCTCCAAACCCCTTTTAAAGAGGGCATAACCCTAAATCATGTCCAAGAGGGGTTGATAAAATATAATTTAATAATAATTTTTATTTATTAGTCCATTGGTTTCCAAATATTAGCCCCTTTTTCCAAAATTTCACCTTTTTGGAGCCTGCCTGCCTTAACAAAGTTTTTTTTTTTTTTTAAATTATTTGAATAGGGGACATGACACTCTTCTCTCCCATCCCCTACTTTGTCTCTCTTACACACATTCCCATTCCCCCTCTCTCTCTCCCTCTCCCACCGCCTACTTTCTCTCCCCCATCATCGTACTCTCTTTACCACCCCCTACTCTCTCTCACACTCACACTACTACTACCTACTATCTCTTTCTCTCAAGTTCTCTCTCTCCCTCTCTACTCTCTCTCTCTCTCCCATCTTGTACAAACTCTCTCTGCCTCTCCCACTCTCTCTCCCACTACCTAATTTCTCTCCCCCATCCCCTGCTCTCTCTCTTGTCTCCCATCCCCTACTCTCTCACACTCTCACACTCTCCCCCATCGCCTACTCTCTCTCTCCTCTCCCATCCCCTACTCTCTCACACTCTCACTCTCTCCCATCCCCTACTCTATCTCTCTTACACATACACCCCCATCCCCCCTCTCTCTTTCCCTCTGCCACCACCTACTTTCTCTCCCCCATCGTCGTACTCTCTCTCTCTGCCACCCCCTACTCTCACACTCTCACACTCTCTCCCATCCCCTACTCTGTCTCTCTTACACACACACTCGCATCCCCCCTCTCTCTTTTCCTCTCCCACTGCCTACTTTCTCTCCCCCATCATCATACTCTCTCTCTACCACCCCCTACTCTCACACTCTCACACTCTCTCCCATCCCCTGCTCTGTCTCTCTTACACACACACTCCCATCCCCCCTCTCTCTTTTCCTCTCCCACCACCTACTTTCTCTCCCCCATTGTTGTACTCTCTCTCTGCCACCCCCTACTCTCACACTTTCACACTCTCTCCCATCCCCTACTCTCTCACTTTCATAGATACACACATTCTTATCCCCCCACTCTTCTTCTTCTCTCCCATCCCCTACTCTCTACATCTATCACACACACTCCCATCCCCGCTATTTATCTCCCTCTCCCTCTCCCTCTCTCACTCCCTCTCCTACCACCTACTATCTATCTCTCTCAAGTTCTCTTTCTTCCTCTCTCTCTCTCTCTCTCTCTCTCTCTCTCTCTCTCTCTCTCTCTCTCTCTCTCTCCCATCCCTTACTCTCACTCTCTCTCCCATCCCCTACTACTTTCTCTCAAACTCTCACACTCTCTCCCATCCTTTAATCTATCTCTCTTATAAATAAATACACATTCCCATTCCCCCCCCCCCTCTCTCTCTCTCACAATCCTTGTCCCACTACCTACTCTCTCCCATCCCCTACTCTATCTCTCTTAAATGCTTCCATTCCACCTCTCTCTCCCTCCAACTCCCTCTCACACCACCTACTATCTCTCTCTCTCTCACTCTCTCCCTCTCTCTCCCATCCCTCTACCATTTCCTACTCTCTCTATCTCTCTCTCTCTCCACTCTCTCATTCTTGACTCTCTCTTTCACACACACACACCCATCCCCCCTCTCTCCTCTTCCATCCCCTACTTTTTCTCTCACTTTCTCTCCCTCTCCCACTACCTACTCTCTCCCTCACTCTCGCTCTCTCCCTCTCCACTCTCTCTCTCTCTCTCTACTACCCTCTAGTCTCTCTTAAATTTTCACACTCTCTCCTATCCCCTACTCTCTCTCTCTCTCTCTCTCTCTCTCTCCCATCCCTTACTCTCACTCTCTCTCCCATCCCCTACTACTTTCTCTCAAACTCTCACGCTCTCTCCCATCCTTTACTCTATCTCTCTTATAAATAAATACACATTCCCATTCCCTCCCTCTCTCTCTCTCTCTCACAGTCCTTGTCCCACTGCCTACTCTTTCCCATCCCCTACTCCATCTCTCTTAAATGCTTCCATTCCACCTCTCTCTCCCTCCCACTCCCTCTCCCACCACCTTCTATCTCTCTCTCTCTCACACTCTCTCCCTCTCTCTCCCATCCCTCTACCATTGCCTACTCTCTCTATCTCTCTCTCCCCTCTCTCATTCTTGACTCTCTCTCTTTCACACACACACACCCATCGCCCCTCTCTCCTCTTCCATCCCCTAATTTTTCTCTCACTTGCTCTCCCTCTCCCACTGCCTACTCTCTCTCTCACTCTCACTCTCTCCCTCTCCACTCTCTCTCTCTCTGCTACCCTCTAGTCTCTCTTAAATTTTCACACTCTCTCCTATCCCCTACTCTCTCCCTCTCTCTCTCTCTCTCTCTCTCTCTCTCTCTTACACACATTTCTATTCCCCCCTCTCTCCCCCTCTCTCCCCCTCTCCCACTCCCTCTCCCATCACCTACTCTCTCTTCCATCCCCTACTCTCTCTTGAGCTACTTTGTCTTCCCCCTCTCCCATTCCATACTCTCTCTCTTTCACACACATGCACTCCCATCCTCCTCTCTCTCAAGTTCTTCCTCTCCCACTTCGTCTCCCATCACCTACTCTCTCTCTCTTCCCCATCCCCTACTCTTAATCTCTCTCTACCAACCTGTACTCTCTCTCACACTTCCTCTCTCTCCGATCCCCTACTTTAAATTTCTTTCCCCCATCCCGCACTCTCTCTTTTCCACTCCTACTCTCTCTCACACTTCCTCTCTTTGCCACCCCTACTCTCTCTCTCTAATCCTATACTCTCTTTGCCACCCCTACTCTTTCTCACTTTCTCTCTCCCATCCTCTACTCTCTCTCCTCTCCTATCCCCTACTTTCTATCTATCTCTTTCACGCACACACATAGCCATTCCCCTATCCCCCCCCCCACGTAGTTCTCTTTTGCAACTTAGATCATAATAGTGCATGCGCACTATAGCGCGCACACGTTATTTAGAACTAAGGTTTAAATAGCACGTGTGCACTATAGGGCGTACGCGCTATTTAAACCTTAATTAAACCCAAGCCTAAGGCTTGGTTTTTCCTTGGAGATCCAACCCAAAGGTTTGGATTTGATGAACAGGCCTGAGACGTGTTTTCTAGCAAACATACAAAAAATGATTATTTTTTCTTTTGTGCTCCCCTTCAAGATTTCTCATGGTTGGGTATCGATAAGATCAGGTTACATAGCATTATAAATCTCTGTGTTAGCTATCTAACCATATAATTTATTTTTAATTTGAACTATTTCAAGCCTTTCATCTATAATTTCTTTTGAATGTATGTTCATTTTTTGTCAAAAACCACCACGTACTAATTGGGCTATAGATTTTAGCTCGTTCATCAAATTTTGTAATAACTTAATTTTTTAGAAACTAGACTCCATTCTACACACTTTGAAAAAAAAAAGTTTTGATTTTAGATTAGTTTTCAATTATTTCTAGGGGGAGCACATAGATATTTCACGTTTTTGGGATGTGTCTAGTTAAAAAATTCATTTTTAAAAAAATACACATTATAAAATTACCCAAAAAAATCTAGGATAAACTACATAGTGTTAAGTAACTTTTGACTAGAGCGATTAAAGAATTTCATAAAAAAAGTTAAAATTTTAGGGGGGGCACACTTTGTACTGTGTTATGTTTTTTTGGAATAAACAATACCACTTTTTGTGGCCCCCTTTCTTGAGGACCTAAAACTAAACCATTTTGAAAAAAATTTAGTAGTTTAGAAACTAGATTCAAAGGACTATGACTTTTGTTTTTGTCATATCTAAAAATTTTGAGTGTAACTATCTTCAAATTCTTGTTGAAGTTCAAAATTTTCAGATTTTAGGAAAAAGGTGTCCACTTATACCTCCCTTTTGGCACCACAACTTTGTGCACTTACCCTTATCCCATATGATAGGAATCTATCACTTGCATCCATAAAGAGTGTCAAATGGAGCCATACCTAGAGAAGAATGATAGGATTTGTTATAGGAAAACTCCATGAATGGGAGGTAATCCTCTCATTTGTACTATTGATCCATGGAGTACATGTGGAAAAAAATATTTGAGCACTTGGTTCACCCTCTCAGTATGCCCATTAGCCTCAAGGTGGTAATTTATGCTGAGGTTCAGGCATGTACCCAAAGTGGAGCTCAAGGTTGTCCAAAACCTTGAAGTCGTTTGGGTATCATTGTCAGAGATGATGGTCTCTAGGATACCATGCAATCAAAATATCTCTTGGACAAATTTCCTTGCCAAATATGGAGATTCATCCTTCAGACTACCAAGAATGAAGTGGGTAACTTTGGTTACTTTGTCGACTATGAATAAGATGACATCATGCTTGCATCATGTCATGGGTAAACCCTATACAAACATCCATGCTAATAACTTACCATTTATATTGTGGGATCTCATGTGAATACATAAGTCTTGTCAGATGAACATGTTTAGCCTTGGCATGCTGCCATTCCAAACACTAGGTCACATACTCAATCACATCTTATTTGATTCCCATCCAAAAGTATAAAGGTCTCAAATCAGCCATCATCTTTTTTACTCCTGGGTGTCCTAAAAATGGAGTGCATTTTTCATTGCTATTCACCGTCATAAACATATATCTTGTTCTAGTACTTAAACACACCACCATCATCAAAAGAGTAATCGTCAAAATGTGAATTAGAGGCATCAATGTCCAAAACTAACTTCATCCATTCATAATGGAGATCTCTAGGAAGGTACTAAAGGATGTACTCTCTCATATGAGTTTGAGATTTAGTATAGGGGTGATATGCCTCCTACGACTAAGTCCATCTTCTACCCTATTCTCTTTTCCTTTAATATACTCAATGCCAAAATTGTATTCACTAAGGAATTCAAGCCACCACCTCTGCCTAGCATTCAGATTAGGTTGAGTGAAAATGTATCTCAACCCCATATGATCAGTTTTAAGCTCAAATGAATTCCCCAATAAATAATGTCACCACATTTTCAAAGCATGCACTATAATAGCCAACTCTAAATCATGAGAATCATAATTTACTTCATGCAATTTAAGCTTCCTAGATTTGTAGGCAACAACCTTATTGTCCTACATTAATACACCTTCAAGCCCATTTTCTAAAGCATATGTTGTGACAACAAAGTGTCCATTAGGATCTGGTATAACCAAGATAGTAGTTTTAGTAAGCCTTTTCTTAAGTAACTAAAATGCTTTCTCACATGCTTATGTCCACTCAAACCTCTTACCCTTGTATTCAAGAGATGTGATCGGTTCTACTATGCTAGAGAATCCCTTAAAAGAAATCCTACAATACCCAACAAGAACCATAAAATTCCTAACTCCACTTACGTTCTATAGAGTTGCTCATTCAAGGATGGCTTTAATCTTTGTGGGGTCCACTACTATGCCATCAATTGATAAAATATGCCCTAAGTAGTGGATCTCCTTCTGATAAAATGAACACTTGGAGAGTTTACCATATAGTTTCCTCTCTCTTAGATGTTGCAACACAATGCACAAATTTTCTTCATGCTCTTCCAAATTCTTGGAGATATATCATCTATAAATATCTCCACAAATTTTTCAAGACAACCTTTGAATACATTGTTGATCAAGTTCCCTACCACATGAATTCCATAGAAATGTATGAATTGAACTCTTAGCAACATGAACTCTTGGATACTATATGTAGGAACCAAGTGCTAATAAAAGATGCCACATCACATAAGAACTAAAAATATGGAAAAGAAACCAATCACAACTAGAGTTGAAAAGTCAAAATCTCATTTTTTATCTATTAACTAATGAAATAAATGCAACCAATTTATCAATGAATTCAACATAACACCAAGGTGTTGATTTATCATGTGAACATTGCATGACATGAACTCTGGTGATGAATTACAATGTATGCCCATCTTATGCATAAGGGGAAGTACATTTAAATCTTTAAGGATTACATTATCCAATTAAAAATGATCACATTAATTCAATGTTACCATAAATCATTGCCAAGATGAATAGTACAATACCATGAGAAATGTTACTCAAACTTTTCATTTTTCCTTAAGTGTATCTGGTCTCCAAAACCATCGGATGTCGTCTATTTCCTATCTAAGATTGTAGTATGGTCAAGGCACTTTTATCTCACCAACCACAGAGTGATTACTCCTATAGGATTCTTCCTAACATGAAGAATTCCCCAAGCCTGGCACAAGAAGCATAGCTTCCTAGAACAGGATGGATTAGATGGATCCAGTGTAGTCATGAAATATACTACATGCGTCCATGTGCCTAGCAGCCTAATCACTGAATGCGGTAGGGAAAATAAAAAAACATTACACAACTACCCATGTGCAGTGAAAGAAAAATTGTAACATATCTACCCACATGTACATTTATTTTAAACCAATGCATATCTACACATATGTCAAAATACAAGAAAGCATAGTCAGACACATATGCTACATGTCAGAAACAACATTTTTAAATGCATAAATTAAATGGCTTGTCAAGCACTAAAATTTGTGAACAATTATGAAATGGAGACAAAACACAATTAATCTTATTCTTAGAATTTTGATAGGTTTCAAGAAGAAAAACGCAATGCATCCATCCCCACCCTCCTTATTGCCACTTTACACCCTTCCATAAGTATTTAAACATCAACACTCAATCCATAAAAGAGTCACAACTATCTATCTCTAGATCTACTTGTTCATATACAAGATGAGTAATTTATGGACTAAGATTTCACTAAGAGCACTAACAAAAATATGGAAAGAACATCAAACAACAATTAAAAGAGTCTGTAGGTTCAACCTAAGATGCTTCATGAATTTTTGAACAACCCAGTTAAGTTTTAACATGAAATTGAAAGTATATGCCCATTCAACCATCTATATAAAGGTAGTAAGCTCAACATAAAAGCCTTATACATCAACTATCAAGGAACATATAGACTATACAATCACTAATGTAAAAAGATTAACTCTATAAAAGTTTGGTGTCAGTTCCATCTCAAGACTTTAGGTGTTCATCAAGGAAGTATATTAGTAATAGACTCTTCATTCAGGAAATACAAAATGTTTGAATATAACAACCAATAAACAAAGTCATTTTCCTCCACATTTAAATATATTAGGAATGCACTTCATATTATAATGCTCTTGAGGTAAATCTACAAAAGAAAGAAAGAAACCTTACATATCCAAATGAATTGAAGAAACTATTTCTGAAAGTAAAACCTATCAAAGTATATGTTGGTGTGAGGTTGAACTACGTGTTAAGGGTTTCCTTTTATCACCAGTTTAGTTGCAATAATCTTAAATACCCCTAAATTTATCACAACCTATTCATATTTTATAGTGATTAAAAATGAATAATCATGTGTTTCAGAGGTTAATTGACCTATTTTTCTAGTCCAATTGTCTGATGTGCCCTGTCAAGATTATGCTCAAACTAGCAGCATCTCACGTTTGGTCATCAAACACATTGTTTAATGAAACAAATAGAAAAGAGAATTTATACTATAAGAGAAAGATATTCATTAGACATAATGTATAATGGAATAGGATTATGAACACTAAGAGGGTTTTTCTGTCCAAGAAAGATAATTCCCATGCCTCTTCTATGACAGGAAGAGTATATATTATAAAGACTAAATCAAATTATACCAACAGTGGAAGGAGCCTTAATGTATACTTTCATTTGTTATTTTTTGGGCCAAATGTGTAATGGTTGCCCCTTTGTTATTTTTCTTATGAGCATACAGAATCCAAAGGAGAAGAACACATACTCTATTGTTATTAGTTTAAAGATGAATCTTCTCTATGCAATTTATGTTGGAGAGACCACCGTGGCTATTTCCCATCAATAGTTTCATTGCTCCTAGTTAGTCATTCCAAAGATTTAATCAACAACCATTGTATTTATCAAATATTAAAATGTGTAACCCCCAATTTAACTTATATATCGATAGAACTACCTAGTTATTGCTATTCAAATCCAATTACTTTTCGGGGCCCATGTTTTTGAGGTGCAACATTTTAAATAGACCCATAAACAAAAGGTAAGCATGGTCTTGGTTGGCCACCATTAGAAATTTTCCTATTGTCACAAATCACTTAGTGAAATACCAAATAATTCGATATTAAATTATTGCTTAGATTAAAGTAATAAATTATTTTGCATAAATTAGAAAAAACCAACATTTAATAATGATTTTGTTATGAGCCATCATGGGAGTTTTAACAAATTTGAGCGGTAAAGAAAAATAGTTACATAACTAAAACAAAAGATACATGTATTTTTTCACTCTACTAGGGTTTCATGCGAACTTTTAGTTTTCTTGCTCTATCTAAGCTTTCCTTCTATTTTCTCCACTTGTCACACCACACTTACTATAAGAGCTTTTAGGCTAGGTTATAATGGCCATGGCCAGTGGTGAACCAGTTCTTACTGGTGTTCACGTTGCTACTTTGGATTGCCATGACACCTCCATAGAACAAATTCCCTCTCAAGTTCGTCCTAAAGGTTTTTCATGAGGTAATCTTGATATTATCCTTCCTTTACAAGAATTTGATGTTGCATGTGATTGGTTAGAACAACATACCCTGATTGGGTATTTTGTGGGTAGGACTCCTCCTAAAGCTATGCTCTATGAATGGGTTAACAAGAGTTGGACTCCTTATGGATTCCACCTTGACACTGTGCAAAACCTTACCAAATGTTTTTTTTATTTCACTTCGCTAACCTATTGCAAGAAGATGTGGTCTTTAACAATGGTCCTTGGTCTGTGTGTTCATCTCTGCTTGTTTTTCAAACATGGTTGCGAGACTTCATAGTCTTTGATGAGAAAAAGCTTAGGGTTCCTATGTGGGTTGAGTTCCTAGGTTTACCCTTGTCATGTTGACCTTTCATTGAGTCCATTGCCAAAACCCTTAGCAAAGTTGTCACAAAGGAGCTTGATAAGTTTTTTAATGCTCACCCACAAAGACGCATTTGCGTTGAGGTTGATCTTTCCAAGGATCTCAAGGATTCTCTAGAAATCCAAATTGGGGCTCAAACCTTCTCTTAGAAGGTGCTCTATTTGAACCTCCCCAACACCTATTATAGGTGTAAGTCCATAGAACACAAGATCAGGGATTGCCATTTAGCTATGCCTAGGGGGCACAAGGGCAAGGCTACCTTGAATCCCTTGGCCCCTAAATAGTCCTATGCAATGGTCATCATAGTTCCTCCAATCCCAATAGGAGTGCCAACCCTAGCCAGTGTAGGGATGCAAGCAGTTTCCACAACACCTATTCTGGGTGTCTCACAAGTTTCAAGCCCTACTAGTTCATAGGGGATTAAGGTAGCCACCAGGGCTTCTATCTCAATTGTGGTGCGTACCCCTCTTGCTACTTCTTCCATAGTGCCACAAGTGATGTGGTATTCTAATAGTCCTCCTAGATGTGTGGAGATACAAAATGTGAAATGGCAAGCCATAAGTTCAGAAGATTTTTCTTCTAACCTCAACCAGGTTTCTTCCTTCTTGTAGAATAGCCACTCCTCTCTTGAGGACAAGGATGATATGGAAGAATTTTCATGAATTTTTTATCATGGAATGTTCGAGGTCTTACAGACCTCCCTAGAAAGTACTATGTCTAGGACACTCGTCATAGACTTGGTAATTTAGATTTTCTCTATCTGCAAGAAGTTAAGATTTCTGGGTTCATGCTTTCTTTTGCATGCCGCAGCATTTGGTAGGATGGTGTTATATTTTCCTCTCAACACGAAGCTAGCTAGGTGGTGTAGTTACTCTCTTGTCACCTTGCCTTCATTCTGCTATTATTTCACATGATTTTGACCCCACACATAAAATTATTTAGGTTTTTCTTTCCATCAACAATCATTCTTTTGGAGTCATTAATGTTTATGCTTCCAATGATGCTATAAAAAGATCAAAGATGTGGGGCTAGATGGCTAACAACTTGCCTCTAGCTACTTGGGTTATGTGTGGTGACTTCAATATGGTTGAAGTGGCATCTAAAAAGGATGACATTCTACCCTTTCACTAGACAGCTGGGGAAAGGGAAGCCTAGTACTACATGTGCAAAAAATTGGGCCTTTATGATCCCAATATCAACTACTACCAAGATAGTGGGGTTTGGCACACTTGGTCCAATTTTTGAGCTAGCTCTGACTGCATTTTAAAATGCCTCAATCATGCCATGATTACTGCACAATATTTTTTCTCCTTTTCTAAGCATCATGATTTACCTGTCATTCCCCTACCAGATGTGATGTTATCAGACCACTATCCCATTTATTTTGTCATTTCATGGCAAACAGTTGTCCTAAAAGTTTTTAAGTCATAGTTTTTCCTCAACACATCTGTGTTGTTGCATGCTTCCACCATCATGCATATCCTATGTGTCTGGAACCTAGAGTCATTTCCTCATTCTCAGAATGGGTGGATTCAATGGTGGAATGATTCCATCACCAGAATTGCTCATTTTCTGTGCATCTATGGACAACAATTGGCAATTTTTAGAAAGTAGTCTTATGAAGCCAACACTCTTGCACTCAAAAAAGCCTCTGATGCTCTCACCCTTAATCCATTTAATGTGGAATTGCAAATTTAGCTTGCCAAACTTCACCATGACAAGCAAGTTGCTGATAACTATGCCGCTCGAGGAGCCCAAATCAAAGCCCATCTCCACTAGTTAGAGGTTGGTGATAAAGCTTCAAAGGAGTTCTTCTAAGCTAATCTCATCATACCAATGTTGGATTAAAAAAATCAAACAAGGATCTATTGTTCTTTCTAGTCTCCCTAACATCCTACAAGCATTTTTTCCTCACTATGAGAATATTTTTGCTTCACAGGGAAATTTGGTTGCTCAAGAGGAAGCTCTCAGAAAGTGTAATTTTGTTACTCCAAACCACCTAGTAGTTGAGCAATGTGCTTTCTATGAGAAACTTCTTTCCCTGTAAGACCTTAAGGAGTCGGTCTACTCCATGGCTAGTGATAAATTCCCTAGGTGTGATGGGTTTCCCTGTGAATCCTACAAACACCTCTGGGAGCATATAGGTCCTGATCTACACAAAGTTTATCTTGAAGCCTATCATACTAGAAGCTTAGGAGCCATTATAAATAAAGGAAATATCAAATTCATACCTAAAGCTAGTGATCCAAAGGACATCTACAATTGGAGGCCCATTACTCTTCTGAATGTGTCTTATAAGATTATTGCCAAGGCGATTTCTCTCAAAATTTGGCACCTGTTGCCTTTAATTGTATGCCCTGAGAAAACTAGCTTTATTAAGTCTAGATATATTCTTGAAAACATTATTGTTGTCTGGGAAGGAATGGAATGGGATCGCAAGTCCAATTAGAAGGCTATTTTTTCTAAAAATTGATTTTGCTAAAGCTTATGATTGCATTGAATAGCCCTTTATCTTGGCTATGCTCCAGGCTCTAGGTTTTGGTCCCAATTTTTTGTAGTCTGTGGAGATACTCTTTGGAAATGCCAATGCTTGCATTACCATCAATAAGTCACAGTCTAAGTCTTTTGACCTTTTTAATTCAATCAGGCAAGGTTGCCCCTTGGTACAAGCACTTTATGTCTATTGCTGAAGGATTTGGCTATTTGATTGCTCATTTTGTGTGTTTTGGGCTAGTTCGTGGCATTCCCTTGCTTGAATCATCTTTCTAGTTAGTTAATGGTCACTTTTTGGATGATTCCTTTCTCATTCTTTCGGAGGATGAAGAGAACATCAACAATGCCTTAAGTTGCTTGGACACCTTCTATCAAGCCTTTGGATCTACTATTCAATGGCATAAAACACTTTGCTTCTGACAGTCATTCTTTCTAGCTCCACCTTGGCTCAACTAGATTGAATGGAAATAGGTTACTCATGGGGAGATTTTCCACTTTCTTGGCATTCCTTTTTCTTTCTAGGCTTTGCCTATTGAGCTTTGGGATCCTGTGCTTGCTAAGATCACCAAGAACCTTGATTAGTGGCTCACAAAATCACTCTCCCTTGCTAGAAAATTCTAAATTTTCTCAAAGGTTATTGCAGCTACTCATGTCTATTATTCTTCTTGTTGGGCTCCCTCCAAAGCCTCTTACCAAAAATTGGAAAGATTTCTCAAGGATTATCTCTAAGCTTTTGGTTCTGATCATCATGGTTTTCACCAAGTTGCCTATGATTTTTGTTGTCTCCCAAAAGAATTTTGTGGTATTGACCTACTTTCCACACAGAAACAAGGCCTTTCTCTTTGTGCTAAATGGATTATCCGTGCCATCACTAGAGATGAAGCCTGGAATATTTTGGTTTGACATTGCATATCTTCTAGCTTTCTTGTCAATAGGCCTACTTGGAAAGGGATAGTTTTCCATACCTTGCTCATCATGCATGAGCCAATGACCATATAGGGATCATTTGTTATCAATAGCATATGGAAGGCCCAGGAAGCAATCAAGCCTTGGCTTCAATGGGCTGGGGATGAGTTCCACAATGACCTCTCCTTGAATCAGCAGAATATTTGGTGGTCTCCTTTTTTTTCCATTCAAGGTACCCCCCTTGCCAACACTCAAGCTACTAGTGCTTTGTATTTTTTCAAATGAGGCATCAAAACTCCCAAGGATATCTTCTTGAGGGTTACCATGAGTTTCAAATCCTAGGAATACATGCAGGTTTAGTACTGCCTTATCCGTTGAAATTGGCAAACTTTTGACCTATTGCTCTCTTCAATTCTAGTTCACTTAAGTCATAAAGTGGGTATTCAGTCTATTCAGCCTTGGTGGCATGATTGGAAATGGTTTCTTGCCACTTCTTTATCCAATTATAAGCCAAGTCTAGGTTATAGATGGCTTTTGCCCCATCTTTCGATGGTGGACATGCTCAATCAAAGATGGCATTTGCAATCTTCTGTTTCTCAATGGAGAAAATGCTTTGATACCATTTGGAGTGCTATTACAAAACCCAATATTGCTCAATTTTCTTGGTGTCTTGCCTTCCAAGGTCTTCCCCTATAGCCTCATCTCAAGCATATTGGGGTTCTTGATCCTATATGCCCTTTTTGTGGGCAACTAGAGTCTTTCATGCATATCTTCTAGTTTTGTATGTGTGCCCAAAATTATTGGCACTGGATTCATGATTTTTTCAAACCATTCAGGCCTAAACCCTTTTCCTGGCACATAGTTATTCTGGGGGATTCCCCCAGAATCCCTCAAAAATTTAGTCAAATTTGGCATACCTTTAGGATGGAAATTTTGTTTACTCTATGGAAAGATAGGAATGTTGTTCTTTTCACAAACAATTTTTTAGATATCAATATTGCCATGTACACTAAGGTGTGCATTTGTAATAATGTAATTATGTAGATTCATGTGCAAGAAAACAGAGTTTCTTTGGAGGTGGCTCACCTATGGGATCTATTGAATCACTGGGACAATGCCCCCTGCACTATTGCCAGAGTTCCTCTAGATGCCTTGGCTGATACTTTGACACCTCATAGCTGCTATCAATGATGCCATTCCTCAAGTTGCCACTCACACACCCCACACTCCCAAGCTTCCCACCACTGCTGTCCTAGTAGTGGTGATGGTGGATGGAAGCATTGCTTAGATTCCTCGCCCTGTGGTGGCTCTGGCTGGTCTCTAGATCCTCCTCCTAGTGCTTGATGGGCACTTTTTGGGAAATGGCCTTGCCTAGATCTGGTGATTTCTCCTCTATAGCCAAAGATAAAGGATATAGAAATTGCCATTGGTCCTCTTGCTACTGCTAATGATGATGGCTGAACTGTTCCCAGCCCACCCCCCAAGTCCCAAAAATGATTGGGGCTTTCATGATCATGATGAACCACCACCCTTAGCTGGCACTACTTTGGTTGCTTGAATAGTGTCTAATTTTGGCTATGATTGTGTGAACTTATTCACGAGGTGATCTTGTATCCCCTGACCCTTTTTTGTGAATTGTATTCTTAGTATATTATTTTTTAATAGAAAAGGATTATTCATCAAAAAAAAAGATACATGTATTATAATTACAAAAGATGAAAAAACCTCAAAAAGGAAAAAAAAAGAGCCACACACACAAATATTGGAAATAAAAATTCTATGGATTGCTCAGCTCATTGTTGCTCAGTTTATGACACTGGGGTTTCTCTTCTTTCTCCACCTACATTGCTGCCATACCTGCAAACAAGAAATATTTTAATCCATAAATACAAGAAAAGAGACAAGACTGCCATAATGCCATGAAAGACTTCTAGCTCAAGGAATGTTGTTTTACTTCCTCCAAAATCACCATACTGATAAGCAAAGAGCCCAATCTCTTCAATTGAAAATCCATAGATAGAGCCAATTAGGTACTTCAGGTGTTTAATGACTGTGGATTCACTATAGAGCAAGGGGGTACAAAAGATTGGGGAGATTATTGGTGGTCGTTACAGACTTGGGAAGTAGAGATGAGAAGAAAGGTGGTTCTCAACCCACTACAAATTCAATCAGGTTCCTTTGCTATGCATTTTAGTTAGTTTTAGAATAGATTGGAATGTTTCCTTTTTCTATATATCAGCAATTTGTTAAAGAGTATTTTATGCCAAATCTTGTGATATGTGTTGCTTTATGAAAGGTTGAATTCACTTATAATCCTTCTAGAATTTGAAGCTTGGATGCTTTATTTTCCCTTATCTTGATGTTGACTTGTAAATTATCATGTAAATAGATGTGGTCATTTCATGATGCATGCATGACATTTAAAAAAAAAGGCACTATTGTATTTTTTTGTTGCTTCCTACATTATATATAAAACCTATAAGTCGGGAAGAGAATATGATCTCATGATGAATGGAAATAAATGGTGTCATTCTTGTTACTTAATATACATCTTGTATATTTATGTTTTATGAGAGAAATTCCAAATAGGATAACATGCTAAACATATTAACTGATGGAGAAAGAGTTTCATTGTTAGCTATGTGATTGGCTTAATCTATGCATATTTATAACATGTGTCGGTAGAGAATTTATGGTAGTACCTGTATGCCCTTTTGGAAGTTGGTCTAATTTTCTTGCTAGAGATGAGCTAAGATGATGTAATTAATTGACCCATGATTACTGGACTTTATGGTTTTATCCTTGTATGTTGATGAGTATATGGAACTCAAGGTTGGATAAACCATGTTATGCTTTCTTTTTATAAAAGATGGAGATGGGACTATGATACTGAAGTGATAACTAATAAAATGTTTCTTTGTCATCTTGTTGACTGATGAATGATCTAACATTATTTGTGTAGCACAATTCCATTACTCTTCTAATTTTTACTTGTTTAGACTATCTCGTTGTTGGACTGGATATCTTTCATGTCAAGAAAGATTCTAGGGAAGCTTAACAACTTCATGGTAGGGTGGTAAAGCACTCCTAAAATATTCTCACCCTTATGTTCTCAGACAGGTTTTGGAGCTCATTTCAACTTGGTCATCATGGGTAGACTATCTGGTATTGGTAATTTGGTAACAAAATTATGGTTTCTTTTAGATTTGGGCATATATGTATATGTATCATTTTCGTTAAAATTAATAATAGTTGATCAACTAATGTTGACTGGTCAATATATAAAAGACTTGACTCTTATTGATTTTTTCTGCATTTCATGGAGATTGCTGATGTGGCATTGGTTTTACAAGGGTGGTCCTTACACCTATAGCTATCTAAAAATGTGTTCCAATATTTGATCATGTAATACAATAGTATTGAAAAACAACACAGAAGCTTTCAAATCACATAGTACACTAATGAAAGTTAAAATATTTTAATAAGAAAATGTGATGAAGTTCAACGAATTAGTTTAATACACTACTTAAAATAACATACAACTCCCATATATAATTCAAGTATGAAGAGGTAAAGGAACTAGACAACTATCATATTAAAGAAAAGAACCTATGGAAATAGTTGTTAACTACATGCACTCCCTTCTTGGGTCTAGCTGCTCATGTGCCCTTCCCTTTGTTCAAAATCACTCACATATCTCTTCCTATACTACTCATGTGTTCCCCCTCCCACTATCCAGCCATCCCCACTAAGATCCCCTATCCAACAATTTGAGCAAAAAAAAAACCCCAAAAATGGTTTGGAGGATGGTTTTCGTTTCAGTATCAACCAATGCCCTTCCTCAAAACTCCAGCCATCAATATCTCCCCTCACAGCCCCCTAACCATCTTCTTTATTGATCCCTTTCATAATTGACCTAAATATGATTTTATCCCAATTTCTTAACAATAAAATATTAAATAAAACAAATTATATACTTGGTAATGATGTAGTTTTACAATTTTAATATGAAAACATTTTATGTTGGTTTCCCCATTTAACTATTATGAGCACCTTATATAATTTGATAAATAATCACTATACTAAAAGTAACTGCTATTTTTACTTAATGCCATAATATCACAATATTCATCTCATTTTATAGAACAATTAAGGATTGGTTAGTCGAAAAAGAATAACATCAAATAATTCATATAATAATCTAATATTTAAATGTTGTGTGTGTTGCGTAAGATATATGTCCATCCCTTTTTGAGAGGCTAACCCCCTCTACCTCTACCTCAACCACACTCTCATCCCATAAATCCTACAACCACTTAGACACTCACAACAAGCAACGAGTCAGTGATCAAGATAATACGCTCATATATAAGACATTAAATAAACTTATAATTGACATAACATGAAATGTAATGTGTCATCTCATAACATATATTCATATTAACATCAAATAATTCATCTAATAATCTAATATTTAAATGGTGTGTGTGCTATGTAAGATATATGGCCATCCCCTTCTGAGAGGCTAACCCCCTCTACCTCCACCTCAACCACACTCTTGTCCCATAAATCCTACAACCACTTAGACACTCACAACAAGCAACGAGTCAGTGATCAAGATAATATGCTCATATATAAGACATTAAATAAACTTATAATTGACATAACATGAAATCATATAAGGAATGTAATGTGTCATCTCATAACATATATTCGTATATGCACCAATTAAATCATTAATCCCATTTGTATAAATGAATTTAAGTTCAAAACTTAGGAAATTAGATTAAATATTCCTTAGTTGTTGTCAAACAAAAAGATTGACCAATCTAACTTTGACTCAATCACTAGATAAGCATCCAAATAAGCATATCAACAAACGAGACATGAAAAATAATCACCTTCTTGTTATTTTGTTTATGTTTATCAATTTTGGAGGCAAACCATTCTTGATTACATAATCGATTGATAACTCATTCCTTCACTCAAAAAAGGTCATTAAAAGAATACCAATGAGATTTCATCCAATCAATTTCTAAGATCAATGAAATGATATTAAACTATTAAAATCATAGTTTTTCCAAGAGAATATAAGGATAAGTAACTTGACCAAGATACTGGTTAACATTCTCTATTATATTACCTCTTACCAATCAGACTAAAATACACATCTTAGACCTTACCAACTTATAATGAAAAATCATAAAAGGATCTTATGACACATATTTGTGAATAGAAACCTTTTATGGTGCATTATAAGCATATGAACTATACTAAAAAGTGTTTAAACCTTTATACAATTTTTATTATATTTTAATGAGAGAGATATTGGAGAAAGGAATCATATTGTTATTGTTTTGAATCCTTTTATGTAGGTTAAATAATTTGATTTATATATAGTATTCATGGTTTTTTGCACTTATTAAATAACTGATATGATTTGTTGAATCCACAAAAACTAACTTTTAATCATGTTTTAACTATTAAAATAATAGATTAATTTCTTTTCTTTGGTCTTTGTACCATCTTTAGTTGCTTCTATTGATAATTTCCTCCTATTTGCCAATATCCTTAGAGTTTTTAATCTGTAATTCTTGGTTTTTTATCTGTAATCCTTATTTGGATAGATTAAAAAGTATTGACATAACATAAATTCGAATGCTTTGATATATTTTTCTTTACCTTGTTATTATCTCAGTTTTTGATGAAAGAATGTTTCTTAAAATGCCATTGTATACTGATTTTTAAAATTAATTGAACATATGTGAGTTTTTAAATTCCTTATGAACAAATTCAAATAATTTAAGCATCAGAAAGAACAATTGTAAGCCATAGGAATGTGAATCTACAAGAATGTAAAGAAGCTATGTTTTAACATAGAGAAGTTATTTTGAAATTGAAATCAATAAACTAGCATAACAAAAGGAGAATGAGGTTCCTCCTATATTTGGAGTGACAAGAATGTATAGTGATTGTTAACCATACAGTGAAAGAAGACCACTGCACATTGAGGCACCACCATACATTGAGGCACCATACAGTGAAACAAGACCATCCTATAAGTCAATCATTCTCAGTGAGTAAAAGTACGTGTAAGTGAGTATGAGCATGGAAAGTTTGGTGAGTATGGTGAGTACCATGTGTTGGGATGGAGAGATTAGAGGCATCTATGTCACCAAAGCTTGAAAAATTTGTGTGACTGAGGCATACACATGACTAAGGTATCTGCATGTCTAAAGGCCAAAGGGGGTGTCTGGAGGCTGAAGGAAGTACTTGATACCTGAAGGAGTAACCATCAGACAAATCATTGACTATTGGATGGACGAGTTCCAAGGCTGCTAGTAGCCTTTTTGTTCTTGACAGTTAATGCCCTAGATTCCATAATGAATAACATAATGTATAAATGTATATGGGATTCATAATGGCAATAGCAATGAAATTCAAGTTGATTGTAATACAATCTAAGCCTATGAGCTTGTCCAAAAACCAAAGTTTGTTGTATTTAAATTGTTTACTATAATACAAAGTTTCTCAAGGGTTTTTGGGTGGTGGATTTTTCGTGAAAGGGTTTCCCATGTTAAATATGGTTTTTGTTTATCTTGTCTGCATTTATTTTTCAATGTTCTCATTTTCCTATGCATCTCAATGTTTTAAAGTAGACTTCAAATATTTTATATTTCCCCTATAAATTGGCATTTGGAAGGCATTTTCTACAAGTAGCTTTCATAACAAGTGGTATCAGAGTTAGGGTTATACTTGTCACATAGGGTTGTTTTCTATGTCAATTTGGTTTCAGTGGGAGTTTAGAAAGTGTTTATTTGGTAATTGAGATGGTGGGTACAAGGAGCTTGTAGAGATTGAACAGTTCAATGGTATGAACTTTGAGGGTATGTGCAGGATCATGGTGTGCCAAAAAGTGGCGATGTGAAAAAAAAAAAGTTTGAAGATGCCTAAAACTGCTTCAAAATCCGCTCTGACTTTTTTTCACCTATCCAGGAACCAAACCTGGAAGGTAAGGCCGAGCCTTATCGGATATCTGATATAATATCGGATATCCGATTTGACATCAAATATCCGATAATATCGGATATCCAATTTTAAATCGAATAACTGACATGTGACACTATTATTATTATTATTTAATATTATTATAATAATTATTATTATTATCATATAATAGTATGATATATTATTTAATATTAATATAATAATATTATTATTATTATTATATTATAATCGTATAATATTATACTATATAATAATAATATTATAATGTATTATATTATAATAATATAATATAATATTTAATATATTATAATATATAGTAATGTAATATTATATATATAAGATATAATTTAATAATAAAAATTAATATCTTATAATATAATATATAATAAAAAGGTATAATATATTATAAATTATAATAATATAATATTATAATAATATTATTATATAATATAATATTTTATATTATAATATATAGTAAATTAATATAATATATAAAAAATATAATAAAAATATATATAAAATGTAACATAATGTAATATATATCATATGTTATATGTTTGGGACATATCGGATATCTAATGTTATATCGGATATCCGATACAATATCAGATATCCGATATAGTATCGGATATCCGATACCTGCGCATTGGATAAATAAAATCACAAACCCGCGGGCCCTCATTTTACTCAAATTTGGGGCTAGTATTACCACTATGGATCGGATATCGAATACGAGATCGGATATTAGATATTCAGGTATGTTTTTTTTTTTCCCAACTCATTTTTAACCTAAATTTAATAGATTTCAGGATGATTTTATTTGTTTTAGTTGAATGTAGGGTTTTTTTGACAAAAATGGTTAAAATTTAGATTTTTTAAAAATATATATTACGTTTTGCAATTCAATAGGAATGGCTGATCAAAATGATGACACTGAGGCAGGGAATAATATTCTTTGTAACTCACCACGAAACGATCCAGTATCCCCACAAAACCATCCACCAAATGATCCTCTACCTCCTCAAAACCCTCCTCGAATTGAGGATTTGATAAATGAAAATCTCACCGAGTTGAGAGGTTTGCATAGAACATATAATAATGTACCTGCACTAGCTCCTATGTTATCCATGTTAAACACCATAGTGGATAACATTGAAACCCTTACGAACCAACAAAATGTCACTCTTCGTTGGCATGATGAAATGCACCAGATGTTTGATGATGGTTTGGATTATGATGAGGTCGCGGCCCTCAACATAACCAAAGATGATTTAGCTAGCCTTTTTGCTAACCCAAAAATGGGTATACTAGTTGACCCCAAAAAAACCAAATATCGATTAAATGGTGCACAAATGACGTCATACGTGCAAATTTTTGAGATCGTTGGTTGATGGTCTTTGATATCCATCCACATGGAAATTTAGACATACCATTTTGTTTCCTTAGAAAATTATATGCAGAATTTGTGTTGAAACTTAAAGTGAACTATTGGAGCATGAAGCCCAACATGGGCTTAGGACTAGGAGCTCCTCAGGATAGACCCTCTTCCCAACGGAAGAAACTTGGAACTTTTGTCCCCCCCCTGATATCTCCCCCCCTCCTTGAGTGCAGCATCTAGATATTATGGCAAAGGCTAGCTCTCAGACCATCAGAGCCATTCATAGGCTGAGTAGCCTAATGATATCTCAGGCTAGGTCAGTCCTGCCTCCTCGTGTTGATGATGTTCATGCTAGTTCATCATCAGCCAACTCATCACACATTTGTGTGCCTCACACTTGCATTACATGCAATAATATTTGCTTGGGTCCCATAGGTGATCTTCCTAAGTATCATTTTGTATTAGATGAGGATACACTAGACACACGTGCAGAGGCTACAGACCCTGATGCGAGAGAGGAGGGGAATGCAGAGGCATGGACTCCTTCGGTGTCGGTACGTGTATACATTTTTTTGTTATGACATATGCGATTTAAAGTTAATTTTTATAATAGAGTAATTTTAATTTTTAAGCCATACTGACTTTTACATGTATGCAATCTTCATTCATGTTTAGTTGATGACCGAGGAGGAGCTCAGACAGATAGATGATGCTACACTCTCGGCCATTTCATTTGGCCTTGAGACATCTATGGTACATTATGTTGTGTTCGCATTTTATTTTTCTATTTGATATTGTAGCATATATGGTTGCTAATCTTTCTTTTATCTTGCAGATACCACCTACCCCGGGGGGACAAAGTCTGGGGGGTGAGCCAGCATGCACTGACAAAGGAAAGGTAATTAGATGTTTCCTAATTGATTAAATATCGATGCATTCTTGTAAAATGTTTGTGGTAATCTCATTTAATTACATTCTTTATTGTATATAGGGTGTGGCTACTGGCAATGAGCCTGTATAGATTCGGCATCCTAGATCATCAAGGATTTCCATTCGCATAGAGAGGCCCATTGTATGTATAAGTATCATTTTTTTAAATTTTTCTTATTGATGCAGAGGAAAGTATGATTATTGTTCTGTACAATTTTTGTGATTTTTTTTGTACCAATAATGATTCATGTCTTGCATATGTTCATTACAACTTAAATAGGCTTATATGCACCTTTCCAACCGACCATGTTGGTTACAAAAGGTTTATTTAATCAAACAAATACCAAATTATTACTTTCCCTCCAAAACTAATATGACCATTTGAATTTGAAATTCAAATTTCAAACTATAGATTTTATGCATTCCCTAACTTTCTAAACTATTCCATTGACTCAAAATTGGTCATATGGATTTATTAAATGCAACTAAGTATGAAACTATCCTAAGACTACCCCATATGGCTCTTTTGGCCATTTTACATCATGTTGCCCTTAGGTCCTTACTAGGACTTTTATGACTTTTGTCTTTCAAAGTACATTGTTTATTACATAATTCCATTATTGGTTTTAATATATCCCAATTAACAATCAATGATGTCTTTGATCCTCTATCTTCATCTAGTACCAAGGCTCTCTTAGATGATTTAATAGGTGCCCCTACACCAAACACCCCACCTTCAAAGCAACTCTTGTCCCAAGAGTTAAGGGGTACTATCTTCTTTCCTCCCATCCTTCTAGAGGGATGTTTGCAACTTTGCACCTGCAACGTATTACCCTACACACTTGCATACAAATCATTAGAAACAAAAAGCATTGGATCCTTGTTACCAGTCATGGTAACCTTACTACCTGCTGATTGTGAACAATCATGTTTTATCCTTGACAGAGGCTGAATAACTTGTTGTCTGAGGTCATGCTGACCCTGTCTCTTATCCTCCATGGATATGTTCACTTCTTTGTTCACTCTCATCACCAAAGGACACCATACTATTCCTATCATCACTCCTTTTGCTGTCACTTTCCGCTTGTAAGCAGAATTCTAAGTTTTGTCTTGAACAATCTCATCCTTCATAACCAAAAGAGATGGCTTTAGTGGTAGATCTGTCATATCATGTTTACTCTCCCTCTGCTCCTGCAAGTCCACAAACTCTTTCTTGCCAAAACAAATAACTCTTTCCTCATCATGACCAGTGAAAGGACTTAGCTTAAACTTCACACCATCTTTGTGTACTATATAAACATTTGATGAGCCAAAATGAATAGTGTTCCTTGAGGCTTGTCAAGGCCTTCCAAGGATTACATGGCAGCATGTCATTAGAATGACATCACATATAACTTGATCTTTATATTCTCCTATAGAGAAATCCACTATTGCTTGCTCCCTTACAACAATATTATGTGCATCACTGACCGAAGATGCCCTATATGGTCTATCAATAGGATACTTCTTCAATCCTAGTTTATTTACCATTTCATAAGACACTAAATCATCAAAGGAACTAGAGTCTATTATCATCTTACAAATCTTACCATGGCTCATGCAATTTGTCCTGAAAATGGATGGTCTGGTCTCCTTTTGCTGCTGCATTTGTGGTCCTCTTCTCACCATCAAATATTCTCCTTCAAGTTTAGGATCTGCATTATCGTACTTCTTTTCTTCCTCTTCTCCTTGGGTCAAGGTGACTCTCCTCTCCTCCTTCCTAAAATCCACACCTTTCTCAGGGAACTTGTAGGATTGATTGGCTACTCCTCCCCATGTGAAGCATTTACCTGTGAAAACACTATTACCACTTCCACTTCCAAATCTTCCTCCCCTAAAACTTCCTCTTGTCTCAGATGTAATCTCTTTTCCTTTATCTTTGTCTTGATTGTTTGAAGTGTCAAACTAACTTCTTACACCTCTTCCTCTCATTGTTCCACCTCCTCTCTGATTTACTTGTCTCTCATTCTTTCTTTTCAACTTCTCCTCTGCTCGGATTGCCAACTGAAAACATTCTCCGAGTGTCCGTAGTACATTCAATCCTATTTCATCTTGAATATTGTACTTGAGGCCATCAATATATCTAGCCACCTTCTCATCTTCATCTTCCAGTCCTCCCCTAATACTTAAGGTATGGAATTGCTCAGTATAGGACATGACATCCATATCCCTCTGTTTCAAATTGTTCCTTCTTATCTTTATTTGGATTGCTAAATCAGATGGCAAGAATTGATTTCTCACCATGGTCTTCATTCTCTCCCAATCTGAAATCTTATTCAATCCCCTTTTGATGCAGACTTTGCAGCAACTACCTTCCACAAGCCAATAAATGGCTGTCACAATCCAACTTAGGATTCTAGGACTTCTCACAAGTCCTCTTACCCACTCCGGGTATACTCAACCTCCAAGCCAAACAAGTCAATCCCACTTCAAAAGCCTCACCAACTGTCACCAAAAATGGAGACAATCATGGACATATTGTTCCAACCCAAAATCATCAATTTGTTTGGTTCCACCAAACTCTCAACACACCTTTGCACTTCTAGCCTTCCAATTAGCTTCTTTGCACTTTTCTTCTAGTATCCCTTAATAGAATAGGGACTTCTCCATAGGTGCAAACACCCTTCTTGGCACCTACTAAGAATCCAAAAGCTTTTGGGCTGATCTTGCTCCAGCACCCTCCAAACTGCTTCTTGGTACCTAGGCCTAGTTGATCAAGTTAGGCTAGGGCTTCAAGGAAGAATGGGCAAGGTGGGTTCCCAAGACCCAAAACACTTAAGGAAATCTCCAACATAGTCAATGCATCCAACTCCAGCACTCAAACGGATCCGTACCAGCGTAACAGCCGAGGGATTACCAATAAATTTCCAAAAAATTGAAGTTTTTATTATTTTTTCTCCAAACCACCGTACACTCAGATCTCCCCCTTTCAACTGAGATCCCATATGACATATATAAAGGTCTACATGACCGGTGGAACAACCATATAGGCATTCCCAACCATAAAACAAACAAATAACCACTTTTTTCTAATATTGTTTAGACTCTAAATACCCTATTTTAAGGCCTTTTGGTCCCATGGAGTCACTTGGTTTATAACCACACCAAAATGCTTGTGGGCCTTACATGTACCTTTATTACAAAACATAGACCAACTTGTAAAATATGGACCAAACCTTTATTCCAACTTCCTAATCTACTTGAATCCTCACTTTCATGGAGTGGCAAGGTGTCTAGCAACATAGATACTTGTTCCCCCCTGCCACATAGGTTAGGTGCCCTACACCACCTTTCCTCTCTCTCATTCTAAACACTAGTCCACCTAGTGAGTGATGTTCCTCTCAGTCTTGCTTTTGCTACTTTTACCTTCTTATCTGCCTCTATGCCTTCAAGATCAAAGTAGTTCTCAAGGGCCTCTATCCACCCTAGCACTTCTTCATTATCCATTTTACCCTGGTGTATTGGCAAAAAAATATGGTTCTTCCCACCATTACCTTGTACTGCCTTAATGATTCTCATAAATCTCCTTTCTTCAGGATTATCTGTTGTCTCATGCTCTTGCCTTGCATTACCAACCTCTTCTTCTTCATGGTTCTCTCCATGATTTCTTCCTCTAACCTCTTCTCCTCTAGGTTCTTGCTTTTCCTTTCTAAGGATTCTATCCTTGCAATAAGCTTCAGCCTCTCTCTTCTCATCTATCTTTCTTCCCTCACTCTAGATGCTTCAAGTTCTCTCCTCTCTCTTTTCTCTCTTGCCAACTCTTCTCTCAATTCTTCAAGTTCTCTAGCCATTTGATTTTTAGGAAGCATTTTCACAACAAGTTTTCTTCCTTCCCAAGGGCAAACTCACTGATTCTCTTTCTTTCCTCACCAAGAAATCTCTGGACACCACTTATTTACCTTTCAACTCTAGGACACACAAGGAGGAATTAGACATGCCAAGGCTTCAACAAAGGGACCAACACACTAAGGATGACAAAGACTCCTATGATGACGAAACCTACAACTTATCTACTCCAAAAAGACCTTGTTGATGCTCTAATACCATTTGATGTAGAGGATGGAGGATCTAACCACAAACTTGCAAATTCAAGCACAATATGGACCCAACCCCTATGTTTCAATGGTGTTCCCAAATGCACACAATGCCACCAAAGACTCCAAACTTGGATTTACATTCACTAAGTGTTACCTCCACCTCTACACACCTTTAAAAAATTCAACCAAAATTTTTCTAAGGTTTCCAAACCCACAAATCTTTAGTAGATACAAAAGAGACCAGTTTTGCCCTTTACTAGGCTATTCTCTTCTTTGGATCAGCAAACCCTATTTTCTTAATTTTTCTCCCAAACTTTCCAAAAAACCAAGAAAATAAACTAGATTTTTAGATACCATTTTTTTATTTTTATAACATATCCAAAAATAATATATCACTCCTTTGGAAAGATTGTACGGAACAGGGCAGTTTGTCTCAAAATTAGGCCTAATTAGACCACTTTTACAAAGCAAGTACCCTTCAAACTTGTAATCTGACTTAATACTTTTTCATAGTCTCTATTAATGATCTAAATAAAAGGATTTTCAAAATTATAGGTCTTGGTCACACTCCTAAACACCCAAACTTCAAAACCCTCCTTAAAATGGCTTAAAAACCAAGGTCTGCTTGTTCAAACCCCAAAACTCAATCCTAGAACTTCTCCTTCAGCATTCACCATGAATTTACATATCTAAGATGATATTAACACTCATTCCAATATCATAAAGCACTTACAAAACAAAGTATTCTTCAAGTTGCTCTTGAAAACCAAGCACCTTCATTCAATTTTCTTAGATAGTCCGTACAAATCTGACCCTCGAGGCCGTACAATCACACTTTATAAGTTTCAAGGGATGGTTAGTAACCCCCTCAACCACCTCCAATCAATTTCATTTGTTAAATCTTCATAAAATTTAAATTGTGGAGTTTCCTTCCAAAAAATACATAACTATTACTATTCAAATTTCTAACTATTAAACTATCCTTTTAATGGGCTTATTGAACATTTTGACTTGTCTAATGACAAAATATGATCATGACAACCTACATGAGCCTATAAAATGACTCATCTACCATATGAAATCCTAAAATCCTATCTCATGCCCAATTACAACTTTTTTCCACATATGAGTCCAACATTATAACTTTATATGCTTCCATGAGCCATAATTGGTGCAAGGATTGCCCAATTGACTTCAAGAGATGCTCCATGACCTCTATAATGCCTTGGATCTTCAATGTTCCCCTGATGAGCATGGGATGCTCCTGCATCACTTATCTTCATAAATAAATTCAAAAATAATTTTCGTGATATTAACAACTACTATTTTGTATCTCATAGGAGATTCCTAGTGCACATGAGGTCCGACGGGACAATTATGTAGATTTGATGACACGGCCACTCACTCCTGAGGAGGAGCCTACAATAGTAAGTTGTAGTTTGAATTCATGATTAAATATGTTATAAATTTAGCATGCTATGAATTATAATGTTATAGTTTAAATTGTAGATTCATCTGAAAAAGGTATTTGAACATATACAGCCCACAATTAGAGAGGTACCAGCATTGCCGAGGGCATACGAGAGGACTCTTGACCAGCATAGGAGGTCGATGAGAGAGGTATTTATTATGAAATTTTGATAGTATTAATATCCATTACAGAAAAGATCATTATGCATTTGAGTAATTCAATGTTAGATACGTAGAATCATATAAATTTAGTAGTCTAACTTTGGGTTTTCCTTTCTTGTTTATGTAGGAGGCATCTGATCCACCTAGTGTAGCGAAGAGGCTACATTTTGATCATCCACCAGCACCCTAGGATAGTATAGTTTTCATAGGATGCATCATGAGACATTTTGAGATGGCATATGCCACATTGTATACAGAAACATTGATATTATACACATTCTGATGGCATGATCAGCCACATTTTGTATATGGATCTATGTATTTTGATATATATTTGAGTACTTTGTCTATGGATACATGATCTTTGATATATATTTGTGTAAAATTTTGTCTATGGTTACATGTATTTTGATATATATTTTTTTCATTTATGTGCACAATGATATACATATTAATTTAGTATCTAGCATTGTTCAATTTATCATGGATCATGTGTCATGCCCTAAATTTTACTAGTAAAAAAACAACAATTTTTTTTTTTTTTTTGTAGCTTATGAAGTCGCATAAGAAATTACATATTGTAAAACAAGGTTATCATTGAATAGGAGTTCAAGACTCATGTGGATAGTGTCATCCGATTGTAACATTTTAGTCACAGGTGGTTTTCAAATAGATTGGATGACAGTCTAATTCAAGTTAGTGTCACGAATCAAACGAGAAAGTTCAAGATACAACACTCATAAATTAGTGAGGTAATTCATATCCTAACAAGCCTCTGATACTAATATTCTATTAGGGTCTGTCGGTTGTATCATATGGACTAGGTCATGATTCTAGCATGTAAGGGAAGGGGATCAGAATTACTTATTATCCTCATTACCAATGTACACACATTCATTAATCATTACAATATATATTAATGTGACAATTACTATATGGTGTGGAAGTGTAGTATATCTTAATTGATTAAACACACGTATCTAGAGAATTTAGATTTAGTACTCATCACATGAGCACCCTTAGTCAAATAAGAAAATGTGCACTTATCTACCACACTATATCAGATCTAACCATTGGAAATTAGAAAAGATATGCCCCAAAGGTAGCTTCGAAGTCTACATGATGGAGAAGGGGCCACTTGCATTGATAGTATCCATCATTCAACACATTAGTTATACAACTTATGGAATAAACGATTTGTTTTATGTGCCAAACATGTATCATGTGCTCGCATCCATATCTTACTGGTTACAGGTCCTCTTGAAGATTGGACTAATACTGAGCCATTTTCTCCCTCTTTACTCTATTTAGTCATCCTTGTGCATTCTATCAACATCGCTTCCTCACCAAACTAGCACTCACTACAGTTTCCTAAACACAAAAATTACTATTTTAATACATAAATTAAACTCACTCTAACAAAAGACAATTACTAACTATTTAGCTCATCAACTACTAACTAATCTAGCTACATTGTCATGCTTTTACATTTACTATTTTAATTACTATAATTACTATACTATTACATTTACTTTTTACATTATTACATCTAATTATTCACCATAAGCTCACTTTCTGACTATCAATATTATTATTATCAAAGCATGTTAAGATTCAAAGTAGTTTCATAGTACGAATTAGTAAGCACATAAAATGAGGAACTCTTAGTAAGTCTGAGGGCCAATTCAAAGTACTTAACTCAATAATAATTCACAATCTGTATTTAAACACATCCTACTACACCATTGTATTGAGTGTGTCAATTTAAATTTGTTAAATGAATTGTTTATGCAAGGATTAGGTGCAAGCGTATAAATAAGGTTTGTATATAACATAGCTTGTCATTTTGACATATATGTATTCATCATTTCATGCAACTAACATAGTAAAATGTGGTGTACATGAATCATATTATCATTAATTATACATAGGATACATGAGCTGATGAGCTACCTCTAATGACATGCCTATTGACCCTTATTACATACTAGCTAACTAATGCTTTATTCCTACACTACATTTTCAAATTGGTATTTATATTCTATCGACTTTGATATTCTACTAATATCTTCAATCAAATCCACAACATTCATTATCTAACTAACATTCCCTCAAGCCAAATATAAAATTCACTTGACATTAAATCCAACATCTACACAGGTTTGTCATGCATTCAATTCTATCTAGTAACTCTTATCTATCAATGTGCTTTATTGACTAGATAAAACTAGATTTGAGTTATTATTTTAATCCATCATCCATCCTTATCCTTGATTCTCCAATCCCATCATTCTGACAACTTACTTCATATTAACCCTATTATATGTACATCTAACTATCTTAATTTACAATCTTAACACTAATTTAATTAAACCCTCTGTACTTAACATCATGTTCAATTATATATGCATTCTCGTAAACTTATTTATTTCTTTTAATTTATTTTCCTATATTGAGCTTTTCCATTACCATATGGTTTAATTGTTACATGTTTCTAAATGAGCCCCTTGATATAAACATTACCCTTAAACTAAGCTCAAATACTCTAAGTGTCATTATCCTCTATTCAAGACTTGAAATGATTAAATAATTATCTAATAAAAATAAAAACAAATCTAGAGGGTGAATCTCCTATCTATCTTAAATCATCATCATTCCCTAACTCTTACCAAGGCCACATTTCTTCCTACACGTGGTCCCCACAAGGTCCCACGTGGGTCATGTGCAAAATTTTGACTAATCCAAGCCTTAGGACATCTTTTTCTCATTCCTCCAATCAACAATCCTAATGTGAACTAGTCATATTAAATGTCAACTTGACATTCTCCTAAGTACAAATCCCTTGGGATTGCTATCCCACTCCCCCTTAATTTTGAGTCGACTACCTATGCTTGGGAACACATGACCACTGCTGCAAGGAGGGGACGACTAGTGCATAAGACAAGGATGTGATATAAACCCTTTCTCCTATGCACCCAAGTATATTAATGGGGATGAAACCCCTTTTCAAGGAGGCAAGCTCAAGGATAAAATTTTTGCAGAATGAATGTCAGATTTAACAATACGCATTGGGGAGTGGAGAAATTTTTTTGCATTATGATGGCTTAGGAAATGTTGGGGGCTACTCTAGAAGGGCGGTCAAGATCAATCTTGGCTTTTATTTTATTTTTGAGTTAAATATTTAAATTTTTCATATTCTCTAACATGCACACTAATATGCCTTTATTTATTTAATTACTAATTCATTATTTGAGTGTTGGATGTGACTTAGAGGTCACAAGATTGTAATGTGTACCATTTTGTCACTTAGGAAATATATTAGTCTAGGACACTCATTAGTCTCTATATGCTATTATTATTTTTATTTTTATTGGATAGCAGTCTAGAATTTGGGAATATTCTTTAATATTTTATTGCTTTGTATTAAGGAAGGGATTTATTTGCCTTTAACATACATTTTCCAAAGAGGAAAATGCATGCCTACAGCAATGTATCTCATAGATTTTATTATGTCTTCTCTTACAACAAACTTCATGTTGTTATATCATGAAATTAATTTGATGATTTCCTTGCTTAGAATTGCATTAAGCTTGGTAATTAAAATCAATGTTATCCATGCATGTGATATGAACATAAAATTTTCCTTCCAAATTATTGAGTGCACAACAAGATTGTAAGCAATCTACTAAGTTTTAAATTTATACAATCAATGGTATCACATAACATCTATGGATTGCTATTATCAACTAGTCATTTACTATACCACAAGGAGAAAACTTTCTTTCACATTTTCAAATGATAAAAATGGTGTCAAAGCAAATCTGTGACTCATACCAATGCTTTCATAACAATATAAACTCCAAATGAAAATGCATATACAACCTTATCAATTATTTCCTCTACACGTACATTAGGTAACAATTATACAATCTCCTTCCATCACAATGGGGCAACATAAGGGACTTTTCAAAATCATAAGGAACATGAACATTGAAAGATATGGACAATGAGCCACAATACAACAAGATGCACAATGGTGTCACACTAATCTACATGGAATGAACACCATTCAAGCACTCACATGAATGCTACTCCACAATGCAATGCAATGCAATGCATACTCCATTGATAAACTCCACACTTGCATATTTGCTTAACCATGCTAAAAGAAAGAAATGGAAAAGAAACAAGTTTGAGATAACAACCTTTGTCCAAGCTAGGGTAAGGATAGTTGTAGTAGAACTCTCCTAATCTCCCTCCAAAACCTAACTGTCTCTAAAATTAGAGAGTGGGAAAACACCCCACTAGTTTGGCCAAGACTCTCTAATAAAGCCTTCCCACTAACTTATTTTAGCAAAAAAACTAAGCCACTCCATCCTTACAAACTTGTCTCCTCTAACGGTTCATTGATAACCCTCACGAGCTCTGAGTTATGACCCTCGAAGGATCGACCTCAAAATGCACTTAGAGCACCTTGGAGACTCCTCGGTACAGGGTGGTCGCAAATGATGGATGGTCTTTGTGGCTAGAACAAGGGTGTGACTAGGGTTCACTCGCCCATCCAGAGCTAATGGCATTGACAATTCGATGCCAAGATTAGTGGTTTCAAAGTTACACTATGGTGCACCTATGAACTGAGGCACACTGTGAGTTTTGGCATCGAGCGAGATTGTTGTGCTGAATCCAAACCAAATGTGATCTCTCAAGACTGAGATAGGTTATTTTAGGCCTCAATATCACTGTCTTGTAGCATTTGACAGTTCATCGATAGCCCTCACAAGCTCTGAGTTATGACCCTCGAAAGATCGACCTCAAAATGCACCTAGAGAACCTTAGGGACTCCTCGGTACGGGGTGGCCGCAAATGATGGATGGTCTCCGTGGCCAAAACAAGGGTGTGACTAGGGTTCACTCACCCATTCAGAGCTAATGATACTGACGATTCGATGCCAAGATTAGCGGTTTCAAAGTTACGCTATGGTGCACCTATGAACTGAGGCACAATGCGATTTTTGGCATCGAGCGAGATTGTTGTGTCGAATCCAAACAGAATGTGATCCATCAAAAATGAGATAGGTTATTTTAGGTCTCAACATTAGCATCCTATAGTATTCAATAGTTTATCAATAGCCCTCATGAGCTTTGAGTTATGAACCTCAGAAGATCGACCTCAAAACACACTTAGAGAACCTTGGGGACTCCTCGGTACAGGGTGGCCATGGACGATAGAGGGTCTCTGTGGTTGGAAAAAGGGTGTCACTATGGTTCACCCACCCACTCAAAGATAATGGCACTGACTTGTAGCCGTTAGGAGTTAGATTTTGAAAAGTTGTCAAGAAAGGTTGACCCCTTTGACTTGTATCATGAAAGGTTACTTTGTGCCTTGCTTGATTGTTTGAAGACTACTCCACGTGTCACTATCTTTCTTGAAAAAAAAATTGCTTTTAAACATCAAGCTTGCAATATTATCAATTATTGTCAAACTTTTTCAACCAAGTGAAAACGTCAAGTGCAAATATTTGTTTGCATTTTTTGCTAAGGGGAGTTTCATAAATTGACTTTGATTTTCTATGTCTCTAGTGCTTGAACATGCTTAAAATGGCTCTTTGGTCTTAGAGCTATTGGTATTTCCTAACTTCATGGTATATGATATGCATACTAAGAATTTCTTTCACTAAATGGTTTCCTTGATCTATTGACTACACTTAAATTTGTTCACTTGTCATATCTCTTTCTTTATCTACATTGCTATTTGGGATTTTTTTGTAGCTCTTGACTTGAGTCACTAGTGTTGTAGCCTACTTGGACAACTCGTTTGACAAGTCACTCATTCATTTCTACCTCTCTTTGACATGTGAACACCCTACCTCTGTAGTTTGGACATCAAGTTATCTTGTGTCACCTTATTAGCTTCCTCTAGTCTCCTTCATGCTTTATTATCTATCTACCACTATGGTATTCAAACCTTGTGCTACCAAACCTCAACCAAATCTAGATGATCATGATATCCTCCATGCCACTAAAGAGTTTCAAGATCTATATGTTCAATACAAAGAGCTAGAAGAGACAAATAATCTTTCTTACCTTCATCTCTCTAAGCACATGATAGAAATCAATTCTAAACTTGAGAAAAGGCTAGAGGAGAATATTGCATTCTTAAATTAATCTCCCTTAATACCTTTACATACACACGGGTCATCTTATTCAAGGTCTACATATTCTATGCCAAGACATCAAATATCTTCATCTTCTAGATCTAAAGACCTCTTTAGAGAACAAGCAAGTGATACCTCCTTTGAGCCTATGCCAAACTTTCATTAGGGACCTATCTTTGACCAAGATAGTGATGGAGACATGGATGCATTCTATTCACTTAAGAAACAACAAAATTATCATGGAGAAATTTTTGAGAGAACTTTTACTCCATTGGAAGATTCTCATGATAACATCTTGCAAACACTTCTTGATAATGAATCCATCACATTACTAGACAACTCTAGACCTTATGAACCCAAAATAAAACCTCCATGGTGGAGAAATTATCATTATTGCCACTTACATGGAAGAAATTTTCATAAAACTAAAGATTCTATAGTGTTGAAACATAAAATCAAAGATCTCATTTATGATGGGATTGTTGATACCTCTAATGACTCATGTGTCACAAGATCATGCTGATGAACCTATGTCAAGTGATGATTTCCTTGACACCTTCACTTATTATAACACTAATGAACCTCCTAAAGTGCCAAAGCTTTTGAAAATACCTCCACCAAACAAAGAACCTAATTCTTTCCATATAGACCATGTTTACCCTCAAGGGCTACAACTAAAAGAAAATCAAGCTAACCTTCACTTGTCTGCAAACCTTTTCCATGCTACTAAGACTAAAGATCCTCAACATTTATGCAATACTATGATTACTATGCCCACTTTAGCTAATCCTGCATTATTTCTTTAAGATTCTACCATGCACACCTCACATTTTCCCTTGTCCTTAGAAGGTGCTCCATATCAAGATGACTCTCAAAAGGAAAAATATATAAATAAAGATCAAGATCAAACACCTTCTCATCTCATCCAAAATTTCACCTTTCTATATCATGTGTGTTACCCACCTCCTACATATGATGAGGATACCATTTCCATTACCTCCATTGAGCTTACTGAAACTTATGGGAAAAGTGATCTTTCTATGCTATATAAAGAAAGATGTCAAGATCGAAGTGTCCCCTCATGTTCTACTTCTCCATATCCACTTCAAAACTATGCTCAAGATTAAAATACTCCTATCAAAGGTCTTTGTCTTATAAAAGGTACTCATGAGTCTATTGATGACTTTGGTCATGCTACTCACTCTAAAGATGTTGAAATCCCTAGTCACTATCCCTTTGCATTTCGTAATTCTATCCTTGGTCCTTATCCATCTAATCTAAAGTCTTCAAACCTTCTCCTACACTTTCTACTTCTAGCTCTCCAAAGTCTCTCTTGAAAGACTTTAATATTGAACATAAATCTAAGTTGACATTTAATATTCCAAAGGCTTCCACTCCATTTTCTTCCAAACATCTTTCTCAAAAGCTTACAAATATTCCACTCAATCTTCTTCTAACATTTTCTTACTAGCTCATACATCTAAACCTTGATCCATTTCCTCCATGATTCCTCCATCATTCGGAAACCCTCCAAGGTGTGTGTAAATGTTGATCTTCCCTACTTTGTCACCTACCCTTATGCAATGTTTTCAAAGCTACACTTACCTACTATCCATACTCATACAATCCTTCCAAGGAATGAACTCTTATCCTACTATCATCTCACTTCCTTCACCCTATCAACATCATTGAGCATACTTATCTATGGTCTTGGCTTATCATAACTTATCTTTCCTTTAGGAACACTATCTAACTTGAAAATAGTTGACCTATTTCTAAATTTTTTTTTTAAAATAGAAAAAAAGATAAAAAATGTGCCTTGGTGAAAACCATTATCTTATCCATGAGATTCCCTATTTTACTTTCTTATTCACTCATAGCCTTCATATCCAACTTCATATCATGTCATTATGCATGTGCTATCTTGCTTATTGACTTTAATTGCGTATCCTACAATTTCATCACTTATCCTAAATGTGCTTTATATAACTTTTCAATATGAAAGTCTTTCAAAACATTATACAATATTATGAATCTTTATGCTTTCAAATGCTATGA
Organism: Cupressus sempervirens; assembly: GCA_028749045.1. Classification (NCBI taxonomy): domain Eukaryota; kingdom Viridiplantae; phylum Streptophyta; class Pinopsida; order Cupressales; family Cupressaceae; genus Cupressus; species Cupressus sempervirens. The sequence goes on from CM053793.1 coordinate 633,982,192, forward strand.
TTGGTTGCAAAATGGAAGAAATCAAGTATTCTAATTGTTCATCCATACTTTCCAGATTTTTTTTATTTGATTAGTTTGATAAAAATAGTTTTAATAATCATAATGTCAGCTTTATGTCAAATAAGGAAAAAACCAAATTTGTAATAAGATATCAACATGCAATTATCTTTCATATAGTTATAAATGCTCTTAAAATTGTCCTTATAGCCTTGTATCACATGCAAATATGATTTGCAAGAACTTGTTCAATATCTTCCTCTTATAATTCCTTACAAAGAACCTACCAAAATACAAAAACCATACACAAAAAGAGTACACATTTTACATCATAATACATCATAAATTTTAGAAATTCTCCCCAATACCACCCCCCTCCAACTCTTCATGATGTACCTACATTCCAATATCATAAAAAAATTAGTAACTTATTGTATTAAACAAGATAATCATCAATTCATTAAATCATTATGAAGAAAATAACATAAGAAGTATATATAACTAGTCGAGTATTCCAATAGGGTCCTCTCTCTATTTTAAGGTTTCCAACAGGGCTTCATGATCAGCATTAGCAATAGTAAAAAGTTCTTTTACTTTTGGTCTTCCTTGATGCTTCAATAACTTTACATTTTTTGCTATAATAAGATGCGAATATATGAGAATTACTTTGTGCTTCTGATAGTCTTCGAATGCAGAAATTCCATTCCTTCTAAGCATGTATGTTCGTAGCCATGTTCCAACAACAACCATTGAACCAGTAGAATATGTGAATCCATCATCATCTGTGATCGGTTGTGCAAGCTTTTGTTTGCCTCTTACATAATGTGCTAACCAATAATCGGATTTCTCATCATTCCCCTATGGTGCAACCAATGCAAAGACATGTCCTGGCTGAAGTAGATCTGATAGATGGTTATGCTCAAGTGAACTTTCCATGTCATCATTTTTCATAGAGGGTATGATAGAAAATGGAGTAAGATAATGTGGAGCCCATGTGTCTACCCACTCACTTGACTTACAGTGATCCCAATCACACTGAAAACAAGTACAACAAAAACAAGCTAGTTGTCGTGTCCAAATGGTCCATGTACTAGAATCAAAGCTCCAAAATGAATGCATTTTTGATGAGTCTCTCATTGTAGCACAATCTCAACTATCACCTATGGACCCTTCCTCAACCAATCAAAACAACCTATGTACCACTAAATCAAGAGTCCCCCCCTGTGATAATGATAAACTACACCAATCAACAATGCTATGAGCATCAAGAAGCTCTGTTGTTGAAATCTTTAGTTTCTCCTTAACTAGAGCTCTCTTCACACATGCCTTTTCTCTATCATGTTCCCCTTTTCCATGGCCGGACTCAAAAAAACCCCAAATATGATGCACCCCTCTCTCTACATGCATATTACACAACTAATAAAACATGCGAGCATTTTTGAATTGACCTGTACAGTTATTTGACCAAATGATATGTCTATCCATAGCAACTGCATGCTCATGTAAGAAATAAAAAAAATCTCAAAACAATGTTGCACAAACTCGTGAGAGTGAGATCTATCATCACTCATAAAAAAATGATACTCTCTAATAATCTTTCGATTATCTTCCGCACTATCAGGGGCATGTCTATATGTTATGTGAACAAAAATTGCAATCTAAATGGAGTTGTAATACTAAGATTGTGTCTCATTTTGAGGTTGCAATGTGTAGTTCTCAGCAAAATCAACAACTGATATAATAGTGCCAATGGAAAAAGTCTCTTTACACGTTCTAAATTGTTGATCCAACCATTGAGACCTATGACTATGTCTTTCATACTTGTAAAAAAGATTTTCCTTGAAATCTAAAATAAAATTAGCCACACTGATATCTTTTCCAACCAATTCACATCTAGAGCTCTCACTCTCACTCTTCAATGTGTATTTCACCGTTTCATATACCCTTTTTTTCAGTATTGTCTTTCCAAGATCTTGTTCGCACCCCTCATGGAAACATGTGTCAAACTTGGATAAGCCACCACATTCTGAACACTTCTCATTTAAGCAAGCATTTCTATAAAAGGAACAACCATCAACTCTACGACATAAGAGTTGATCTAGCAAGTCTTTTGATAATTTTGGAAGCCCACTAGCCCAACAATCCTCCAACATTTCTTTACTATGCATAGAAATCTCAACATGATATTTGCAACAACATGTATTTCAAATTTTGAGTGGCACACAATAAAATGGCTTCAAAAATTCAAAAGCCTTTTGTGATATATGAAGACTTGGATGACTCTCTCTAAATTGTTTGAACAACATAGTTTGACTTACCTCTAAATGGTGTTTAGGATGTGGCGTGCGGTCTCTGATGCCAATTCTCAACTTTAAGACATCTTTAGCATTAGGTGATACTCGTGAGTTAGAGTGCCAAAATTGTGTAATTTCTTCCTTCACATCGTTGGATAGCTTCTTATCGAAAGATGGAAGTCTCCCACCAAATGCCCATGTTTCATTTTGAAGAGGATCATCAATTTTCTCTCGTCAACTAAGTGCTCTTCTCAAAGTAGTATGATTTAGATTCAAATCAATGCAAGTTTGTCTCATATATCTACCCTTTCTCAAATGATGACTTAACAAAGAGGTTGTAATGACCCTTCGAGCAGCTCTATTATCCTTCTCTCTACTATTTTTTCCAATGCTATTGAGAGCACTGAAAAGATTCTTCATGATAATGACATTTCTTTCCAACTTTTTATTGACATGAATCTTCAATTTGGAAAGCATAGGTCTCATCTTTTGCATCTTTAATAAGTGCATGAAAATCTAACATTGCTCTACCACTGTCTTGTTGCCGAAAAAAAATTGATATAGTCTTAAAGCCCATAACCGAATGGTTCTTGCTGATTTTTTTTCTTCCAAACTAGTAATAATCATTTCATCTATTTCAATTATCCATTTTGGTGTTTTAGAACCTTCATGTCGATTATAATTAGGAGATATGTAAGGTTCTTGTGCATTAGGTTCCTGTGGATTGTCATCTTCGACACGATCAATTATGCAATTTGGATTATGACTTGGTAGCATTTCTTCTTCAAAATTTTCATTCTCCAAATTTTCAATTTCGGCATTATCGTTTTCAATAGGTACATTTTCATTTCCCAACTGTACATATTCATTATTTGACTCTATGATTTCACCTTCGATTAATTCATCATCAACTTGATTGATATTTAACATACCTTGTCTTTTTCTTCAGTGTTCCATTTTGTCCATTTCCCTATATGCCAAAATGTCTTCATTGGATATCTTCCTTTTGCATTTATCCTTTCGATGACTGCTGCTCCCCATTTAGATTACAAATTCGAACACTTAAAGTTATATTTTCGAATTTTTTTTGATTAGTTGGGCCCCAAAACATGACTTTTTTCAAAACTCGTGAAAATAGAAGTGAAAAAGTGATGTTTTCGGGTCTACAGGGACAGGGAATTATTGGGAATTGGTGCTAGTAAAATCGGATATTCAATTTGAAATCGGATATCTGATTATGTAAAATGAATTTTTGGGGGGAAACTAGCTATAATTTCTCTCCTTTGCCATAATTATATTAATATTATGAAAATCATTGGAAGGAAACCGACTTTGATTTATTACTAAGCTAATAGTATAGTAATATTAATATATAATAGTATCAATAGTATAATAGTATAAATATATAGAAATATTAATATATAGTATTAATATAGCTATAGTATCAATATTATTATAATACAAATAATAGTATTAATATTATTACTATAGATATAATAGTGTAAATATTTAGTGTTTATTTATATTATTATTATTATTATTCTACAATATAGTATTAATATATATATATTATTATTATACCTATAATAGTATTATTATTATTACTATAAATATAATAATAATAATATTTAATGTTTATTTATATTATTATTATTATTATCATAAAATAGTATAAATAGTATATATATATCCTTTCAATTTTTAGCCCATATACATACGAACGATTCGAATATGTCCCTATGCGTCCTAGGACTCTTAGCGACATATGTCATCATTTAATGGGTCAAAGGGGGTCATAGGTCACCCTATGACCCCTTTTGACTCATATGAATGATTCGAATATGTCCCTATGGGTCCTAGGACCCCTAGGGACATATGTCGTCGTTTAATGGGTCAAAGGGGGCGATAGGTCACCCTATGAACCCCTTTGACCCATAAGAACAATTTGAATATGTCCCTAGGGGTCCTAGGACCCCTAGGGCCATATCTCGTCATTTAATAGGTCAAAGGGGGTCATAGGTCACCCTATGACTCCCTTTGACACATATGAACGATTCGAATATATTCGTAGGGGTCCTAGAACCCCTAAGGACATATGTCATCGTTTAATAGGTCAAAGATGTTCATAAGTCACCCTATGACCCCCTTTGACAAATTTGAACAATTCAACTATGTCCTTAGGGGACCTATGACCCCTAGAGTCATATGTCATCGTTTAATGGGTCAAAGAGAGTCATAGGTCATCCTATAAACCCCTTTGACCCATATGAACGATTCAAATATGTCTCTATGGTTCCTAAGGCCCCCAAGGACATATGTCATCTTTTAATGGGTCAAAGGAAGTCCTAGGACCCCTAGGGACATATGTCGTCGATTAATGTGTCAAAGAGGGTGATAGGTCAGCCTATGACATGCTTTGACCCATAGGAATGATTCGAACATGTCTTTAGGGGTCCTAGGACCCCTAGGGACATATGTCATCATTTAATGGGTCAAAGGGGGTCATAGGTCACCCTATAACCCTCTTTGATCCATATGAACGATTCAAATATGTCCCTAGAGATTCTAGGACCCCTAAGGACATATGTCATCGTTTAATGGGTCAAAAGTCACCCTATGACCCCCTTTGACCCATATGAACGATTTGAATATGTCCCTAGGGGTCGTAGGACCCCTAGGGACATATGTCATCATTCAATGGGTCAAAGGGAGTCATAGGTCACCCTTTGACCCATATGGCCCATTTGAATATGTCCCTAGTGCTCGTAAGACCCCTAGGGACATATGTTGTCATTTAATGGGTCAAAGAGGGTCAAAGGTCACCCTATGTCTCCCTTTGACCCATATGAATGATTCGAATGTCTTTAGGGGTCCCACGACCCTTAGGGACATATGTCGTCATTTAATGGCTCAAAGGGAGTGATAGGTCACCCTATGACCCCGTTTGACCCATAGGAACGATTCGAATATGTCCCTAGGATTGCTAAGACTCTTAGGGACATATGTCATTGTTTAATGGGTCAAAGGGGGTCATAGGTAACCCTATGACCACCTTTGACCCATATGAATGATTCGAATATGTCATTAGGGGTATTAGAACCTTTAAGGACATATGTCATCGTTTAATGGGTCAAATGGAGTCATAAGCCACCCTATGACCCCCTTTGACCCATATGGCTCATTCGAATATGTCCCTAGGGGTCTTAGGACCCCTAGGGATATATGTCATTGTTTAATGGGTCAAAGGGGGTTGTAAGTGACCCTATGACCCACTTTGACCAATTTGAACAATTTGAATATGTCCTTAGGGGTCTTATGACCCCTAGTGATATCTGTCATCGTTTAATGGGTCAAAGGGAGTCATAGGTCACCCTATGACCCCCTTTGACCCATATGAACAATTCAAATATGTCTATATGGGTTCTAAGACCACTAGAGACATATGTCATCATTTCATAGGTCAAATGGGGTCATAGGTCACCCTATGACACCCTTTGACCCATATGAACGATTTGAATTTGTCTCTAGGGGTCATAGGACCCCTAGGGACATATGTCGTCATTCAATGGGTCAAAAGGGGGTCATAGGTCACCCTATGACCCCTTTTGACCCATATGGCCCATTCAAATATGTCCCCAGGGATCCTAAGACCCCTAGGGACATATGTTATCGTTTAATGGGTAAAAGGGGGTCACGGGTCACCCTATGTCTCCCTTTGACCCATATGAACGATTCGAATATGTCCTTAGGGGTCCCATGACCCCTAGGGACATATGTCATCATTTAATGGCTCAAAGGGAGACATAGGTCACCCTATGACCCCTTTGACCCATAGGAACGATTCGAATATGTCCTTAGGATTCCTAAGACTCCTAGAGACATATGTCATTGTTTAATGGGTCAAAAGGGGTCATAGGTCACCCTATGACCACCTTTGACCCATATGAATGATTCAAATATGTCCTTAGGGGTATTAGAACCTCTAGGGACATATGTCATCGTTTAATGGGTCAACTAGAGTCATAAGTCACCCTATGACCCCTTTTGACCCATATGGCCCATTAGAATATGTCCCTAGCGGTCCTAAGAACCTTAGGGATATATGTCATCATTTAATGGGGCAAAAGGGGTCATAAGTCACCCTATGACCCCTTTTGACCAATTTGAACAATTTGAATATGTCCTTAGGGGTCTTATGACCCCTAGGGATATACGTCATCGTTTAATGGGTCAAAGGGAGTCATAGGTCACCCTATGACTCCCTTTGACCCATATGAACAATTTAAATATGTCCCTAGGGGTTCTAGGACCCCAAGAGACATATGTCATCGTTTAATGGCTCAAAGAGGGTCATAGATCAACCAATGACCCCCTTTGACCCATACGAACGATTGAAATATGTCCCTAGAAATATGCCCATTCGAATATGTCCCTAGGGGTCATAAGACCCTTAGGGACATATGTCATCGATTAATGGGTCAAAAGGTGACCTATGACCCCCTTTGACCCATAAGAACGATTTGAATATGCCCCTAAGGGTCCTAGGACCCCTACGGACATATGTCGTCGTTTAATGGGTCAAAGGGGGTCATAAGTCACCCTATGACCCCCTTTGACCCATATGAACGATTCGAATATGTCCCTATAGGTCTTAGGACCCCTAAAAAATATGTCATCGTTTAATGGGTCAAATGGGGTCATAGGTCACCCTATGACCCCATTTGACCCATAGGAACGATTCAAATATGTCCCTAGGGTTCCAAGGACCCCTAGGGACATATGTCATTGTTTAATAGGTCAAAAGGGGTCATAGGTCACCCTATGACTCCCTTTGACCCATATGAACGATTCAAATATGTCCCTAGGGGTCCTAGGACCCCTAGGGACATGTCATCATTTAATGGGTCAAAAGGGTTCATAGGCCAACCTATGACCCCCTTTGACACATATGAACGATTCGAATATGTCCCTATGGGTCTTAGGATCTCTAGGCACACATGTCATCGTTTAATGGATCAAAAGGGGACATAGGTCACCCTATGACCTCCTTTGACCCATATGAATGATTCAAATATGTCCCCAAGGGTCCGTAGGAGGACATATGTCGTTGTTTAATGGGTCAAAGGGGGTCATATGTCACCCTATGACCCCTTTTGAACCATATGGCCCATTTGAATATGTCCCTAGGGGTCCTAGGACCTCTAGGGACATATGTTGTCGATTAATGTGTCAAAGGGGGTGATAGGTCAGCCTATGACACGCTTTGACCCATAGAAACGATTCAAATATGTCCCTAGGGGTCCTAGGACCCCTAGGGACATATGTCGTCGTTTAATGGGTCAAAGGGGGTCATAGGTCACCCTATAACACCCTTTGATCCATATGAATGATTCGAATATGTCCCTAGGGGTCTTAGGACCCCTAAGGACATATATCATCGTTTAATGGGTCAAAGGAGGTCATAGGTCACCCTATGACCCCCTTTGACCCATATGAACGATTTGAATATGTCCCTAGGGGTCGTAGGACCCCTAGGGATATATGTCGTCATTCAATGGGTCAAAGGGAGTCATAGGTCACCCTTTGACCCATATGGCCCATTCGAATATGTCCCTAGTGCTCGTAAGACCCCTAGGGACATATATTGTCGTTTAATGGGTCAAAGAGGGTCAAAGGTCACCCTATGTCTCCCTTTGACCCATATGAATGATTCGAATATGTCTTTAGGTGTCCCATGACCCTTAGGGACATATGTTGTCATTTAATGGCTCAAAGGGAGTGATAGGTCACCCTATGACCCCGTTTGACCCATAGGAACGATTCGAATATGTCCCTAGGATTCTTAAGACTCCTAGGGACATATGTCATTATTTAATGGGTCAAAGGGGGTCATAGGTCACCCTATGACCACCTTTGACCCATATGAATGATTTGAATATGTCATTAGGGGTATTAGAACCTTTAGGGACATATGTTATCATTTAACGGATCAAATGGAGTCGTAAGCCACCCTATGACCCCCTTTGACCCATATGGCTCATTAGAATATGTCCCTAGGGGTCCTAAGACCCCTAGGGATATATGTCATTGTTTAATGGGTCAAAGGGGGTCGTAAGTCACCCTATGACCCCCTTTGACCAATTTGAACAATTTGAATATGTTCTTAGGGGTCTTATGACCCCTAGTGATATCTGTCATCGTTTAATGGTTCAAAGGGAGTCATAGGTCACCCTATGACCCCCTTTGACTCATATGAACAATTCAAATATGTCCATAGGGGTTCTAAGACCACTAGAGACATAGGTCATCATTTAATAGGTCAAAGGGGGTCATAGGTCAACCTATGACACCCTTTGACCCATAAGAATGATTCGAATATGTCCTTAGCGGTCCTAGGACCCCTAGGGACATATGTCGTCGTTTAATGGGTCAAATGGGGTCATAAGTCTCCCTATGACCCCCTTTGACCCAAATGGCTCATTTGAATATGTCCCTAGGGGTCCTAGGACCATTAGGGGCATATGTCATCGATTAATGTGTCAAAAGGGGTCATAGGTCACCCTATGACCCCCTTTGACTCATAAGAATGATTCGAATATGTCCCTCGGGGTCCTAGGACCCATAGAGACATGTTGTCATTTAATGGGTCAAAGTGGGTCATAGGTCACCCTATCACCCCCTTTAACCCATATGAATGATTCGAATATGTCTGTATGAGTCCTAGGAACCCTAGGGCAATATGTCGTCATTTAATGGGTTGACCTATAGGAACGATTCGAATATGTCCTTAGAGTTCCTAGGACCGCTAGGGACATATGTCGTCGTTTATTGGGTCAAAGGGGGTTATAAGGCACCCTATGACCCCCTTTGACCCATATAAACGATTCAAATATGTCCCTGTGGGTCCTAGGACCCCTATGGACATATGTCGTCGTTTAATGGGTCAAAGGGGGACATAGGCCATCCTATGACCCCCTTTGACCCATATGAACGATTCAAACATGTCCCTAGGGGTCCCTAGGGGGACATATGTCATCATTTAATGAGTCAAAGGTGGTCATATATCACCTTATCACCCCCTTTGACCCATATGGCCCATTTGAATATGTCCCTAGGGGTCCTAGGACCCCTAGGGACATATGTCGTCGATTAAAGTGTCAAAGGGGGTCATAGGTCACCCTATGACCCCCTTTGACACATAGGAACGATTCGAATACGTCCTTAGGGGTCCTAGGACCTTTAGGGAAATATGTCGTCATTTAATGAGTTAAAGTGGTTAATAGGTCATCCTATGACCCCCTTTGACCCATATGAACAATTCGAATATGTCCTTATGGGTCTTAGGACCCATAGGGACATATTCAAATCGTTCATATGGGTCAAAGGGGGTGATAGGGTGAAAAAATGACGACATATGTCCTTAGAGGTCTTTGGACCCCTAGGCACATATGTCGTTGTTTAATAGGTCAAAGGGGGTGATAGGTCACCCTATGACCTTTTTTGACCCATTGAAATGATTTGAAGATGTCCCTAGGGGTCCTAGGACCACTAGGGACATATGTCATCGTCTAATGGGTCAAAGGGGGTCATAGGTCACCCTATGACCCCCTTTGACCCATATGAACGATTCAAATATGTCCCTATGGGTCTTACGACCCCTAGGGACATATGTCGTCGTTTAATGGGTCAAAAGGGGTCATAGGTGACCCTATGACCCCCTTTGACCCATATGAATGATTCGAATATATGTCATCATTTAATATGTCAAAGGGGGTCATGAGTCACCCTATGACCCCCTTTGACTAATTTGAACAATTCTAATATTGTCCATAGGGGTCCTATGACCCCTAGGGACATATGTCATCGTTTAATGGGTCAAAGGGGGACATAGGTCACCCTATGACCCCCTTTGACACATATGAACGATTCAAATATGTCCCTATGGGTCCTAAGACCCCGAGGGTCATATGTCGTCGTTTAATAAGTCAAAGGGGGTCATAGGGTGACCCATATTAACGATTTTAATGTCCCTAGGGGTCCTAGAACCTCTAAGAACATATTTTATCGTTTAATGGGTCAAAGGGGGTCATAGGTGAGCCTATGACCCTCTTTGACCCATAGGAACGATATGAATATCTCCCCAGAGGTGCAAGGACCCCTAGTAACATATGTCATCGTTTAATGAGTCAAAGGTGGTCATAAGTCACCCTATAACCCCCTTTGACCCATATGGCCCATTCAAATATGTCCCTAGAGGTTCTAGGACCCCTAGGGACATATTTCGTCGATTAATGGGTCAAAAAGGGTCATAGGGTAACCTATGACCCTCTTTGACTCATAGGAACGATTCAAATATGTCTTTAGGAGTCCTAGGACCCCTATGGACATATATCATCATTTAGTGGGTCAAAAGGGGTCATAGGTCACCCTATGACCCCCTTTGACCCATATGAATGATTCGAATATGTCCTATGGGTCCTAGGACCCCTAGGGACATATGTCATCGTTTAATGGGTCAAAGGGGGACATAGGTCACCCTATGACCCCTTTTGACCCATCTAAATGATTCGAATATGTCCCTATGGGTCCTAGGACCCCTAGGGACATATGTAGTCATTTAATGGGTTAAAGCGGGTCATAGGTCACCTTTTGACCCCCTTTGACCCATATGAACGATTCGAATATGTCCCTACGGGTCTTAAGACCTCTAAGGACATATGTCATTATTTAATGGGTCAAAGGGGGTCATAGGTCACCTTATGACCCCCTTTGACCCATATGAATGATTCGAACATGTCCCTAGCTGTCCTTGGACTCCTAGGAACATATGTCGTCGTTTATTAGGTCAAAGGGGGTCATAAGTCACCCTATAACCCCTTTTGACCTATATGAATGATTTGAATATGTCCCTAGGGGTGTTAGGACCCTTAAGGACATATGTCATCATTTAATGGGTCAAAGCGGGTCATATGTAACCCTATGACCCACTTTGACTCATATGGCCCATTCGAATATGTCCATAGCGATCCTAGGACCCCTAGGGACATATGTCGTCAATTAATGGGTTAATGGGGGTCATAAGTCACCCTATGACCCCTTTCGATGTATAGGAACGATTCGAGCATATCCCATAAGTCGTCAATTAATGGGTCAAAGGGGGTTGTAGGTCATCTTATGACCCCCTTTGACCCATTTGAATGATTCGAATATGTCCCTATGGGTCTTAGGACCCCTAAGGACATATGTCGTCGTTTAATGGGTCAAAGGGGGTCATAAGTCACCCTATCACCCCTTTTGACCCATATGAACGATTCGAATATGTCCCTATGGGTCCTAAGACCCCTAGGGAGATATGTCATCATTTAATGGGTCAAAGGGGGTCATAAATCACCCTATGACCCCTTTGACCAATTTGAACAATTCTAATATGTTCGTAGCGGTCTTATGACCCCTAGGGACATATTTTATTGTTTAATGTGTCAAATGGGGTCATAGGGTGACCTATGACCCTTTTGACCCATATGAATGATTCAAATATGTCCTTATTGGTCTTAAAAACTCCAGGGACATATGTCGACGCTCAATAGGTGACCTATGACCCCCTTTGACCCATATGAATGATTCAAATATATCTCTAGGGGTCCTTGGACCCATAAAGACATATGTCGTCGTTTAATAGGTCAAAAGGGGTCATAGGTTACTTTATGACACCCTTTGACCCATATGAACGATTTGAATATGTCCTTACGGGTCTTAAGACCCCTAGGGACACATGTTGTCGTTTAATGGGTCAAAGGGGGTCATAGCTCACCTTATCACCCCCTTTAACCCATATGAACGATTTGAATATGTCCCTATGGGTCCTAAGACACCTAGGGACATATGTCATCGTTTAATGGGTCAAAGGGGGTCATAAGTCATCTTATGACCCCTTTTGACCAATTTGAACAATTTGAATATGTCCTTAGGGGTCCTATGACAAATAGGGTCATATGTCATTGTTTAATGGGTCAAAGGGGGTCATAGGTTACCCTATGACCCCCTTTGACACATATGAACGATTCGAATATGTCCCTATGGGTCTTAAGACCTCTAGGGACATATGTCATCATTTAATGGGTCAAAGGGGGTCATAGGTCACCTTATGACCCCCTTTGACCCATATGAATGATTCGAATATGTCCCTAGCTGTCCTTGGACCCCTAGGGACATATGTCGTTGTTTATTAGGTCAAAGGGGGTCATAAGTCACCTTATGACCCCGTTTGACCCATATGACCTATTCGAATATGTCCGTAGGGGTCCTAGGACCCCTAGAGACATATGTCATTGATTAGTGGGTCAAAGAGGATCATAGGTCACCCTATGACCCCCTTTGACCCATATGAAAGACTCGAATATGTCCCTATGGGTCCTAGGACACCTACGGACATATGTCGTCATTTAATTGGTCAAAGAGGGTCATAGGGTAACCTATGACCCCCTTTGACCCATATGAATGATTCAAATGTGTCCTTATGGGTCTTAGGACCCCTAGGGACATATGTCATCATTTAATGTGTCAAATAGGGTCATAGGTCACCCTATGTCCCCCTTTGACCTATAGGAACGATACGAATATGTCCCTTAGGGTCATAGGACCCCTAGGGACATATGTCATTGTTTAATGTGTCAAAGGGGGTCATAGGTCACCCTATGACCCCCTTTGACACATATTAATGATTCAAATATTTTTCTATGGGTCCTAGGACCCCTAAGGACATATGTCATCTTTTAGTGGGTCAAAAAGGGTCATAGGTCACCCTATGACCCCCATTGACCCATATGAACGATTCAAATATGTTCTTAAGTGTTTTAGAACCTCTAGGGACATATGTCGTTGTTTAATAGGTCAAAAAAAGTCATAAATCACCCTTTGACCAATTTGAACAATTCGAATATGTCCCTAGGGGTCGTATGACCCCTAGGGACATATGTCAATGTTTAATGCGTCAAAGGGAGTCATAGGTCACCCTATGAACCCCTTTGACCCATATGAACAATTCGAATATGTCCCTAGGGGTACTTAGACCCCTAGAGATATACATTGTCGTTTAACAGGTCAAAAGAGGTCATAGGTCACACTATGACCCCCTTTGACCCATATGAACGATTCAAATATGTCGCTATGTGTCTTAGAAGACATAGAAACATATGTCGTTGTTTAATGGGTCAAAGGGTGTGATAGGTCACCTTATGACCCCCTTTGACCCATAAGAATGATTCAAATATGTCCCTAAGGGTCCTAGCACCTTTAGGGACATATGTCATCATTTAATGAAGTAAAGGGGGTCATTGGTCACCCTATGACCCCTTTTCATCCATATGAATGATTTGAATATGTCCCTAGGGGTCCTAGGACCCATAGGGACATATGTCGTCGTTGAATGAGTCAAAGGGGGTCATAGGTCACCCTATGACCCCCTTTGACCAATTTGAACAATTCAAATTTGTCTGTAGGGGTCCTTTGACCCTTAAGGACATATGTCATCGTTTAATGGGTCAAAAGGAGTCATAGGTCATCCTATAACCCTCTTTGACCGATATGAACGATTTGAATATGTTCCTATCGTTCTTAGGACCTCCAAGAATATATGTCATCTTCTAATGGGTCAAAGGGGGTCATAGGTCACCCTATGACCCTCTTTGACCCATATGAATGATTCAAATATGTCCCTAGGGGTCCTTGGACCCCTAGGGACATATGTCATCATTTAATAGATCAAAAGAGGTTCATAGGTCACTCAATGACCCGTTTTGACCCATATGAATGGTTCAAATATTTCCGTATGGGTGTTAGGACCCTTAGAGATATATGTCATCATTTAAAGGGTCAAAGGGGGTGATAGATCACCCTATGACCCCTTTTAACCCATAAGAATGATTCGAATATGTTCCTAGGGATCCTAAGATTTAATGGGTCAAAGGACCTGTGACCCCCTTTGACCCATATGAATGTTTCAAATATATTCTTAGGGGTCTTAGGACCCCTAGGGACATATGTCGTCGTGTAATGGGTCAAAGGGGGTCATAGGTCACCCTATAACCCCTTTTGACCCATATGAACGATTCGAATATGTCCCTATGGGTACTGGGACACTTAGAGACATATGTCATCATTTAATGGGTCAAAGGGGGTCATAGGTGACCGTATGAACCCCTTTGATCCATATGAACGATTCAAATATGTCCCTAGGGGTCGTAGGACCATTGGGGACATATGTCGTCGTTCAATAGGTCAAAGGGGGTCATAGGTCACCCTATGACCCCCATTGACCCATATGGCCCATTCGAATATGTCCCTAGGGGTCTTACGACCCCTAGGGACATATGTTATCGTTTAATGGGTCAAAGGGGGTCATAGGTCACCCTATGTCTCCCTTTGACCCATATGAACGATTCGAATATGTCTTTAGTTGTCCCATGACGCCTAGGGACATATGTCGTCGTTTAATTAACCAAAGGGAATCATTATTCAGCCTATGATCCCCTTTGACCCAAAGGAACGATTCGAACATGTCCCTAAGATTTCTAAGACCCCTTTCGACAAATGTCATCGTTTAATGGGTCAAAGGGGGTGATAGGTCACCCTATGACCCCCTTTGACCCATAGGAATGATTCAAATATGTCTCAAAGGGTCTTAGGACCACTAGGTACATATGTCATCATTTAATGGGTCAAAGAGGGTTATAGGTCACCCTATAACTCCAATTGACCCATATGAACGATTCAAATATGTCCCTAGGGGTCTTAAGACCGCTACGGACATATGTCATCGTTCAATGGATCAAAGAGGGTCATAGTTCACCCTATGACCCCCTTTAACCCATATGGCCTATTCGAATATGTCCCTAGGGGTCCTAGGACCCCCAAGGACATATGTTTTGATTTAATGGGTCAAAGGGGGTAACAGGTCTCCCTATGTCTCCCTTTGACCCATATGAATGATTCGAATATGTCCTTAGGGGTTCGATGACCCCTAGAGACATATGTCATCGTTTAATGGGTCAAAGGGAGTCATAGGTCACCTTATGATCCCCTTTGACCCATAGGAATGATTCGAATATGTCCCCAAGATTCGTACGAACCTTACTGACATATGTCATCATTTAATGGGTCAAAGGGGGTCATAGGTCACCCTATGACCACCTTTGACCCATATGAACCATTTGAATATGTCCTTAGGGGTACTAGAACCTATAGAGACATATGTCATTGTTTAATGGGTCAAAGGGGGTCATAAGTCACCCTATGATCCCTTTTGACCAATTTGAACAATTCTAATATGTCTGTAGCGGTACTATGACCCCTAGGGACATATGTCATCGTTTAATGTGTCAAAGAGGGTCATAGGTCACCCTATGACGCTTTTTTTTGACCTATATGAACGATTCGAATATGTCCCTATGGGTCTTAAGAACCCCAAGGACATATGTCATCGCTTAATGGGTCAAAGGGGGTCATAGGTCACCCTATGACCCCCTTTGACTCATATGAATGATTCGAATATGTCCCTATGGGTCTTAGGACCCCTAGGGACATATGTCTTCGTTTAATGGGTCCAAAGAGGTCATAGGTCACCCTATCACCCCCTTTGACCTATATGAATGATTCAAATATGTCCCTATGGGTCCTAAGACCCCTAGGGACATATGTCATCGTTTAATGGGTCAAAGGGGGTCATAAGTCACCTTATGACCTCTTTTGACCAATTTGAATAATTCGAATATGTCCTTAGGGGTCCTATGACCACTAGGGTCATATGTCATCGTTTAATGGGTCAAAGGGAGTCATAGGACACCCTATGACCGCCTTTGACACATATGAACGATTATAATATGTCCATATGGGTCTTAAGATGCCCAGGGACATATGTCATCATTTAATGGGTGAAAGGGGGTCATAGGGCACCCTATGACCCCCTTTGACCCATATGAACGATTCGAATATGTCCCTATGGGTCCTAGGATCCTTAAGGACATATGTCGTCGTTTAATAGTTGAAAGGGGGACATAGATCACCCTATGACCCTTTTGACCCATATGAATGATTCAAATATGTCTCCAAGGTTCCCCAAGGGGACATATGTCGTTGTTTAATGGGTCAAAGGGGGTCATATGTCACCCTATGACCCCCTTTGACTCATATGACCCATTCGAATGTGTCCCTAGGGGTCCTAGGACCCCTAGGAACATATGTCGTCGATTAATGGGTCAAAGGGGGTCATAGGTCACCCTATGTCCCCCTTTGACCCATAAGAACTATTCAAATATGTTCCTAGCAGTCCTATGACCCCTAGGGACATATGTCGTCATTTAATGGGTCAAAGAGGATCATAAGTCATCCTGTGACCCCTTTTGATCCATATGAACAATTCAAATATATCCCTATGGGTCCTAGGACCCATAGGGACATATTCGAATCGTTGATATAGGTCAAAAGGGGTGATACAGTGAAAAATGACGACATATGTCTCTAGGGGTGCTAGGACCCCTAGGGACGTATGTCGTCATTTAATGGGTCAAAGGGGTTCATAGGTCACCCTATCACTGCGTTTGACCCATACGAATGATTCGAATATGTCCTAATAGGTCCTAGGACCTCTAGGGACATATGTCGTCGTTTAATGGGTCAAAGAGGGTGATAGGTCACCCTATGACCCCCTTTGACTTATAGAAACGATTCAAATATGTCTAGGGGTCCTAGGACCCTGAGGGACATATTTCTTCATTTAATGGGTCAAAGGGAGTCATAGGTCACCCTATGACCCCCTTTGACCCATATTAACAATTTGAATATGTCCCTATGTGTCTTAGGACCCCTAAGGACATATATCGTTGTTTAATGGGTCAAATTGGGTCATAGGTCACCCTATGACCCCCTTTGACCCATATGAACGATTCGAATATGTCCCTAGGGGTCTTAGGACCCCTAGGGACATATGTCATCGTTTAATAGGTTAAAGGGGGTCATAAGCCACCCTATGCACCGCTTTGAACAATTTGAACAATTCAAGTATGTCCGTAGGTGTGCTGTGACCACTAGGGGTTCTATGATCACTAGGGACATATGTCATCGTTTAATGTGTCAAAGGAGGTCATAGATCACTCTATGACGCTTTTCGACCCATCTGAACGATTCGAATATGTCCCTATGGGTCTTAGGACCCCCAAGGACATATGTCATTGCTTAATAGATCAAAGGGGGTCATAGGTCACCCTATGACCCCCTTTAACCCATATGAATGATTCAAACATGTCCCTAGGGGTCCTTGGACTCATAGGGACATATATCGTCCTTTAATAGGTCAAAGGGGCTCATAGGTTACCCTACGACTCCCTTTCACCCATATGAATGATTCGAATATATCCCTATGGGTCCAAGGACCCCTAGGGACATATGTCGTCATTTAATGGGTCAAAGGGGGTGATAGGTCATCCTATGACCCCCTTTGACCCATAAGAACAATTCGAATATGTCGCTAGGAGTCCTAGGACCCCTTGGGTCATATATCATCATTTAATGGGTCAGAGTTGGTCACAGATCACCCTGTGACTCCCTTTGACTCATATGAACGATTCGAATATGTTCGTAGGGGTTCTAGGACCCCTATGGACATATGTCATCGTTTAATGGGTTAAAGGTGGTCATAAGTCACCCTATGACCTCCTTTGACCAATTTGAACAATTCGAATATGTCCTTAGGGGTCATATGACCCCTAAGGTCATATGTCATGATTTAATGGGTCGAAGGGGGTCATAGGTCACCCTATGACCCCCTTTGACACTTATGAATGACTCGAATATGTCTCTATGGGTCCTCAGACCCTCAGGGACATATGTCGCCGTTTAATGCGTCAAAGCGGGTCATAGGTCACCCTATGACCCCCTTCGACCCATATGAACGATTTGAATATGTCCCTATGGGTCCTAGGACCCCTAGGGACATATGTCGTCATTTAATGGATCAAAGGGGGTGATAGGTCACCCTCTGATCCCCCTTGACCTATAAGAATGATTCGAATATGTCCCTAGGGGTCCTAGGACTCCTAGGCACATATGTCATTGTTTAATGGGTCTAAGGGGGTCATAGGTCATCCTATGACCCCTTTTGACCCATATGAACGATTCAAATATTTCCCTATGGGTCCTAGGACCCCTAGGGACATATGTCATCGTTTAATGGGTCAAAGGGGGTCATAGCTCACCCTATGACCCCCTATGACCCCCATTGACTCATATGTACAATTCGAATATGTCCCTAGGGGTCATTAGACCCCTAGAGACATTTGTCGTCTTTTAATGGGTCTAAGGGGGTCATAAGTCACCCTATGACCCCCTTTGACTAATTTGAACAATTCAAATATGTCCGTAGCAGTCCTATGACCCCTAGGGACATATGTCATCGTTTAATGGGTCAAACGGGGACATAGATTAGCCTATGACCCCCTTTGACCAATATGAACGATTCGAATATGTCTCGAGGGATCTTTGGACCCCTAGGGACATATGTTGTCGTTTAATAGGTCAAAGGAGGTCATAGGTCACCCTATGACCCCCTTTGACCCAAATGAACGATTCGAATATGTCCCTATGGGTCTTAGGACCCTTAGGAACATTTGTCATCATTTAATGGGTCAAAGGGGGTGACAGGTCACCGTATGACCCCCTTTGACCCATAGCAATGATTCAAATATGTCCTTAGGGGTCCTAGGACCCCTTGGGACATATGTCATCGTATAATGGGTCAAAGGGGGTCATAGGTCACCCTATGACCCCCTTTGACCCATATGAACGATTCGAATGTCCCTAAGAGTCCTAAGACGGCTAGGGACATATGTCGTCATTTAATGGGTGAAAGGGGGTCATAGGTCACCCTATGACCCCTTTTAACCAATTTGAACAATTCAAATATGTCCTTAGGGGTCCTATGACCCCTAGGGACATATGTTATCGTTTAATGGGTCAAAGGGAGCCATAACTCACCCTATGACCCTCTTTGACCCATATGAATGATTCAAATATGTCCCGATGGTTCTTAAGACCCCCAAGGACATATGTCATCTTTTAATGGGTCAAAGTGGGTTATAGGTCATCCTATGACCTCATTTGACCCATATGAACGATTCGAATATGTCCCTAAGTGTCCTTGGATGCCTAGGGACATCTGTCGTCATTTAATAGATCAAAGGGGGTTCATAGGTCACCCTATGACACCCTTTGACCCATATGAACGGTTCAAATATTTCTGTATGGGTCCTAGGACCCTTAGAGATATATGTCATCATTTAATGGGTCAAATGGGGTGATAGGTCACCCTATGACCCCTTTTGACCCATAAGAATGATTCAAATATATCCCTAGGGGTCCTATGACCCCTAGGGACATATGTCATCGTTTAATGGGTCAAAGGGGGTCATAGGTCACCCTATGACCCCCTTTTACCCATATGAACGATTCGAATATGTTCCTAGGGGTCGTAGGACCCTTAAGGACATATGTCGTCATTCAATGGGTCAAAGGGGGTCATAAGTCACCCTATGACCCCCACTGACCCATATGGCTCATTCGAATATGTCCCTAGGGGTCCTAAGACCCCTAGGGACATATGTTATCGTTTAATGGTTTAAAGGGGGTCATAGGTCATGCTATGCCTCCCTTTGACCCATATGAACGATTCGAATATGTCCTTAGTTGTCCCATGACGCCTAGGGACATATGTCATCATTTAATTGGTCAAAGGGAGTCATTGGTCACCCTATGACCTTCTTTGACCCATAGGAATGATTTGAATATGTCCCTAGGATTTCTAAGACCCCTTTCGACATATGTCGTCGTTTAATGGGTCAACGGAGGTGATAGGTCACCCTATGACCCCCTTTGACCGATAAGAATGATTCAAATATGTTCATAAGGGTCTTAGGACCCCAAGGGACATATGTCGTCGTTTAATGGGTCAAAGGGGGTCATAAGTCACCCTATAACTCCAATTGACCCATATGAACAATTCAAATATGTCCCTAGGGGTCCTAGGACCACTAGGGACATATGTCATCGTTTAATGGGTCAAAGGGGGTCATAGGTCACCCTATGACCCCCTTTGACCCATATGAACGATTCGAATATGTCCCTAGGGGTCGTAGGATGCCTAGGGACATATGTCATCGTTCAATGGGTCAAAAGTGGTCATACTTCACCCTATGACCCCCTTTCACCCATATGGTCCATTCGAATATGTCCCAAGGGGTCCTAGGACCCCTAGGGACATATGTTTTCATTTAATGGGTCAAAGGAAATATGTCCCAAGGGGTCCTAGGACCCCTAAGGACATATTCGAATCGTTCATATGGGTCAAAGGGGGTCATAGGGTGACCTATGACCCCCTTTGACCCATTAAATGATGACATATGTCCCTAGGCGTCGATTGCTAGGGACATATGTCATCGTTTAATGGGTCAAAGGGGGTCATAGGTCACCCTATGACTCCCTTTGACCCATATGAACGATTCGAATATGTCCCTAGGGGTCATAGGACACCTAGGGACATATGTCATCGTTCAATGTGTCAAAAGGGGTCATACTTCACCCTATGACCCCCTTTAACCCATATGGCCCATTCAAATATCTTCTAAGGGGTCTTAGGACCCCTAGGGACATATGTTTTCATTTAATGGGTCAAAGGGGGTCACAGGTCACCCTATGTCTCCCTTTTACCCATATGAATGATTTGAATATGTCCTTAGGGGTCCCATGACCCCTAGGGACATATGTCATCGTTTAATGGGTCAAAGGGAGTCATAGGTCACCCTATGACCCCCTTTGACCCATAGGAATGATTCAAATATGTCCTTAGGATTCCTAGGAACCCTAGGGACATATGTCATCATTTAATGGGTCAAAGGGGGTCATAGGTCACCCTATGACCACCTTTGACCCATATGAACAATTCGAATATGTTCTTAGGGGTACTAGAACCTCTAGGGACATATGTCATCATTTAATTAGTCAAAGGGGGTCATAGGTCACCCTATGACCCCCTTTGACCCATTTGGCCCATTCGAATATGTCCCTAGGGTTCCTAAGACCCCTAAGGACATATGTCATCGTTTAATGGGTCAAAGGGGGTCATAAGTCACGCTATGACCCGCTTTGACCAATTTGAACAATTTGTATATGTCCTTAGGGGTCTTACGACCCCTAAGGATATATGTCGCTGTTTAACGAGTTAAAGGGAGTCATAGGTCACCCTATGATCCCCTTTGACCCATATGAACAATTCGAATATGTCCTTAAGGGTTATAGGAACCCTAGAGATATATGTTATCGTTTAATGGGTCAAAGGGGGTCATAGGTCACCTTATGACCCACTTTGAGCCATATTAATGATTCGAATATGTCCTTAGGGTTCCCAGGACCCCTAAGTACATATGTCATCGTTTAATGGTTCACAGGGGGTCATAGGTCACCCTATGAACCCCTTTGACCCATATGAACGATTCGAATATGTCCCTAGGGGTTATAGGACCCCCAGAGACATATGTCATCGTTTAATGGGTCAAAGGGGGTCATAGGTCACCCTATGACCCCTTTTGACCCATATGAACAATTGGAATATGTCCCTAGGGTTCTAGGACCCCTAGAGACATGTCATCGTTTAATAGGTCAAAGGGGGTCATAAGTCACCTATGACCCCCTTAACCCATATGAACGATTTGAATATGTCCCTAGGGGTCTTAGGACCCCTAGAGACATATTCGAATCGTTCATATGGGTCAAAGTGGGTCATAGGTCACCTTATGACCCCCTTTGACCCATGTGAACAATTCAAAATGTCCCTAGGTGTTCTAGGACCCCTAGAGACATATGTCATCATTTAATGGGTCAAAGGGTGTCATAGGTCACCTATGACCCTCTTGACCCATATGAACGAATATGTTCCTAGGGGTCCAAGGACCCCTAGCGACATATGTCATCGTTTAATGGGTCGAAGAGGGTCATAGGTCACCCTATGACCCCTTTTGACCCATATTACCCATTCAAATATGTCCCTAGGGGTTCTAGGACCCTTAGAGACATATGTCATTGTTTAATGGGTCAAAGAGAGTCATAGGTCACCCTATGACCCCTTTGACCCATATTACCCGTTCAAATATGTCCCTAAGGGTCCTAGGACACCTGGGGACATATGTCATCATTTAATGGGTTAACGAGACCTTTGACCCCCTTTGACCCATATTACCCATTTGAATATGTCCCTAAGGATTCTAGGACCCCTAGAGACATATGTCGTCGTTTAATTGGTTAAAGGGGGTGATAGGTCACCCTATGATCCCCTTTGACCCATATGAATGATTCAAATATGTTCTGCGGGGTCCTAAGACCCATAGGGACATATATCATCATTTAATGGGTGAAAAGGGGTCATAGGTCACCCTATGACCCCCTTTGACCCATATTAACCATTGTAATATGTTCTTAGGGCTTCTAGGACCCCTAAGGACATATGTCATCGTTTAATGCGTCAAAGGGGGTCAATGGTTGACCTATGACCCCCTTTGACTTATATATATTAATATGTATACATATTTAATATAATAGATATATATATTATTAACATATATAATATACCTATGACGTTATTATATATATTAATAACACACACACACACATATATATATATATACATATATATATGTATGTATTACTTTATTATATTTAATGAAAATATTATGTTATTATATATATATATATATTAATAACATACATATATATATATATATATATAATTATAATACATATTATATATTTATATTTAATATATTACGTTATATATATATAATATTATTATACATATTAGTATAATAATATAATACATATTATATTTAATGAAAATATTACATTATTATATATATTAATAACATACATATTAATATTGTAATATATAATACGTATTATATATATATATATATATATATATATATATATATATATATATATATATATATATATATATATAAATTATGTTATTATATTTAGTGAAAATAATAATAATACAAATTATATTTATAGATTGTAATAAGATTAACATAATATATTATTATATATTGCTAGATTATATTTTATATCTTTACATTACGTTTATATATATATAATTAATGTATTAAAATACGTCTTTACATAGTAATATAAGTGAAAGAATTTATAAATAATAAGCTATGATGTTTAAACCCAATTTTCCCTCCAAAATGGGTTGGGATTTTGAATTTTTCAATCGCAACATATCGGATATCGGATTTATAATCGGATATCAGATTTATAATCAGATATCCGATTGAAATTGAATATTTGATTTGGAATCAGATATCCGATTCGGAATCGGATATCCGATTAGGCTCGGTATTTACCAAGCCTACCCGGTCAACCCAAAAGATGTGTTTGAAGAGGGTTTTAGTGATACTCAGACTTCGGGTAGCCATCTGACAATGTTATTTTGATCAAAATTGAATAAAACGAAAATTGTTTTTTAATATCGCTCTCTAGATTCCATCAATATAATTTCTATCAAATTCTGAGTTTGATAAGTATTTATTAGTTAATTATCAATGAAGATAATTGTAAAGTGCTGATTGACATACTGATTGAAAAATAGCTATAACTTTCAAATGATATAACATTTTTTAAATCTAAAAGTTGCATCACATTCTATACTTTGGCTAGTATAAGAAAAAAAAAAAAGAATTTAAATTTGGTAAAATTTTCTATTAGTTAGGGTGGTTAGACACGAGACTTTTTTTTTCGAAAAATTTTTGGTAGAAAATTCATATTTAATTATTTATTTGGAATAAAAATATTGAAAAATATGTGTCACATTTGGGCATGAGTCTACTTTTCATATCTATAATTATATTAAAAAAATATTATGATTTGATTTTGATTAAGGTGGTCAGACATACACCTACTTTTTATTTTTGCCTTGAAATTTTCTTAGTACTGCATTAAAATTCAAACTTTTGACCAATTAAATTTTATTTTTTTCCTTATAAGGCCTAGTAGTTTAGAAACTACATTCAATTTATTATAGATTATTTTCTTACAACTTTTTTATATAAAGTCCATAACCACTTCAAAATTATGTGTCAAGTTGACATAAACCTGATTTGCTAATTTTTCACTGCCACTTAAGGCCATAGTTTGGTACACCATGATCCTGCTCATACCCTGGAGTTGTGGAAGCTTAAAGTTGAAGATATATTGGTTGATTGTGGTCTATTGGTTGTTGTTTTTGGTTATAAGCCTTTAGACATAAGATTGGTATCTTGGAGATCAAAAGGCCAAAGGATTGATTAGGCTATGTCTTACAGATTATGTTCTATTGAATGTTCATGAGGAGAAAAATGCACATTCTTTGTGGAAGAAGTTGGGACATATTTATCAAGGAAAATTCTTGGTAAATAAGCTCTTCCTAAGAAATAAGTTGTACTCTTTGAAGATGGATGGAGGAATGACTATGGCATATTATTTAAAAGTGTTCAATATGGTGATTGCACAACTAACATTGTTTGGTGTATCTATTAGTGAAGAAGAGTGTTGCATGCTACTGCTATGGTTGTTGCTTGATTCATGGGATCATCTTGTGATAGCCATTGGAAGTACTATCACCCAATTAAAATTGGATGAAGTAGTTGATGCACTTTTGTCAAAGTAGATGTAGAGGAAATCTTCTAAGGTGGCTAAGGCTCTCATCGTTCAAGGTAGAGAAAAAGGAAAAAGAAAGAAGGACATGAAGCCTGGATGTTTTGGGAAGAAGTCCGAATTGAAGTGTTAGAACTGCAAGAAAATTGGTCATATTTGAAAGGATTACTAAGAGAAGAAAAAGAAGAAGAAGAAGAAGAGTTCTTCCAATTTTGATTCTTTTAAGAATGATGATGAAAATGATGAAGATGCAAGCAGTGTTTCTTTGGCTAATCATTCATCTAATGATAACTGGTTAGAGTAATTCAATATTCATGTGGAAGATGTTTGTCATGATGCCATGTGTGACTCAGCACCACCAAACAGTGGGAGCTCTTGGTAGTGACGTAGATTTCATGTGTAACTTGACACCATGATTTAGTGGGAGTTGTTGGCAATGAAAAAGTAATTGATCTTCATTAGTATTGTAGATGTTGAAGGTACAAGATTATGATGTCATAGAAGGATATTTTCACATTTTCTAAAGTACTATTTGGAGATGTTACTCTTCATGTGACTAAAGATGTTGACATATTGAGGGCTCAACCGAGTCTTTGATAAGGGTGAGGTTTATGTTTTTATTTAACATCTTTTGATATGTTTAAATGGAGCATGTGATCTCTTTGGTTGAGATTGTTTAGATCATGTTGTCATGTTTACGTTCCTGAGACTATGGTTGGAACTTTGACATGTTGATCTTGGTTTAGTTTCTTTATTTTGAGTACATTAATCATTTGTTGGATACTCCATAATATTGTAATGTGCATTCAGAGTAGGCATGGATTGATTAGTTGCAGGTGCTCATGGAAACCTAAAGATGGATATGATGGTCTTATCTCTTGTGATTAGAGATGTATTTTTTGGAACAGTTGAAGGTTTTAGCAAGAGGTCTATGAGGTATTTAGAGGTGTAAGTAGAAGGACATAGTACATGGATAGTGTATTGTTTATGTTCTTGATGGTACGAGTTTGGTGTTGCATTTCTATGTGATTTTGTTTAAAATGGACAAGGTTAAGTTTCTATGATGGACATGGTCATGTGAAGTATCTATGTGGATAACAATACATACCTCATGAAGTGGGATATTGTTGGGAGTGATGAGTAGGTATGGTGACTGTTCATTATATAGTGAAGCAAGACCATTGAATGTTGAGGCACCACCATATGCTGAAGCATCGTATGGTGAAACAAGAACACCATACAAGTCAATCATTCTTAATGAGTATGACTATGGGTGCATGAGTATGAGCATGGCGAAATTGGTGAGTACAGTGAGTACAATGTGTGGGGATGGAGAGAATAGAGGTATCTGTGTTACTGAAGGCTGAAACATTCATGTGACTAAGGCATCCAAGTGACTAAGGCATTTACATGTCTAAAGGCCAAAGGGAGTGTCTGGATGCCAAAGGAAGTACCTCATACCTAAAGGAGTATACTGGTAGCAATATTTTTCTTGATAGTTAATACACCATACTCCATAACGAATTATAGAATATATAAATGTTTGTGGGATTAATGAGGGAAGCTACAATGAAAGTCAAGTTGATTGAAATACAATATGAGCCTATCTAGAAACTAGAGTTTTTTGTATGTAAATTGTTTACTCTAATACAAAGTTTCTTGGGGTTTTTTGGGTGGTGGGTTTTTCCTGGAAGGGTTTCTCATGTTAAATCTGGTCTGTGTTTATCTTGTGTGCATTTTT
Source organism: Cupressus sempervirens (assembly GCA_028749045.1). NCBI lineage: Eukaryota > Viridiplantae > Streptophyta > Pinopsida > Cupressales > Cupressaceae > Cupressus > Cupressus sempervirens. The sequence continues at coordinate 634,008,955 of CM053793.1, forward strand.
TTCAATGTTATCATTTTTCCTATGCATCTCAACGTTCTAAAGTAGATTTACAATCTTTTATATTCCCTTATAAATTGGCATTTGGAAGGCATTTTTTGCAAGTAGCTTTCTTAAAATCCTCCTCTATAAATTTTTCTCTTTCTCTAGTGGGTAATTCTAAAAGATTCTCATATGATGAGAAGTGCTTTCCCATGTTCCTATGTTATCTTTTGCAATAAAGATCTCCACCCAATTTCTATTTCATGGAGAATGAACATGCATGCAGCATAAAAGAAATTTTAGATTTTTCTACATAATAGGAAACCATTTGATGAGTCTAGAACAATCAAAGGAATATATAATAGGATAGGGTAGGACTAATTATCTCCCATATTGAAGGAGATCATAGTGATGTGGTATGATTCTACCAAAGGAATCATCAGCTGAGATATATCTACCAACCAAGGCTAAGTGTAACTTCTAATGTTTGATGAGAAGCAAACTCCTAATGAGACAGGACTTGTGAGAGAGTTTTAATAATCAAGAAGTCCTAAGATGAATTAAACAAGAAACATGAACTTAACTCAAAACTATATCAACTTGGTGGAAGAAACCACTTTCCCAAGCTAAAGAAAAACTATCAAGATAGATGAGAGGTAGAGTTTAGATAGGAATATAATAATATTGTTGATCCTACCTAAAAGATTGAGCGGGAGCTACTTAACACATTAGTGATGGACAAAATATTATACTTGATTTACTTATCGTGAAGTGATTAGTTTTCTTTAGATGGATTCATTAATCTGTGTTAGCATTCTTTTTGAAAAATGTGGCTCTTTGTATATCTATTAATATGATAATAATATAACTATAAGATTCTCAATTGCAATCTAATATTATGAACCTTTCCTACTAATCTAATCTAATTTACCTACCTCTAGGTTTTGTAGATTGTAATTTGTATTAAAAACCTCTGATATTATAGAGAAGTATGATCTTAGAAGGAACCACCTTCCCTTTGGCTTTGGTCCTTAGTTGTGACATTGAGCTCAATATTTTTCTTGAGAAATGAAATTATACTCTTACAGTTTCCAATCTCACCTTGATCTTTTCATGTTATGTTTCTTCCACATGTCTCTTTGATTTGATTGATGAACCTGAAATAAAAATACTTATAAGGACATTAGTCTCTGGATTTCCCATCTATTGCAAGGTCGATAACTAGGAGTAAAAGAAGGGTAGTTTTGAAACTTACTTAGAATCCTAGCTTTCTTTATCTTATTAAATGGGTAGATTTCAGATTATATTTTGTCCAAGTGTTTCTTTTTTCATTGAGCTTATTCCCTTCCATTTACTATTATTAATGTTAATTAACCATGTTTAGAATTTCTGCTCCATCTTCCCCTTTGTAAGATAACTTGTCTGCTCCTTTATTTCCTTTGAGGTAGATATGGTTTATAGTTATTTCCTCAAATTTTTCTAAAATTATTAATGTACAGTCTAATTTAGAATTTAATTTTTGGTTAGATGTTTTTCTTTCCTTTAAAGCATTTAAAATTGCATGTGAATCTCCTTTAATAAAAGTTTTTTTTTAAAAATTTCCATGTCCCAACTAATGCTTAGCCCTTTAATTACAATGTCAAGTTCTACAAGATTATTTGACAACACCTCTAAAGGTTTAGCTCTTTCCACCAGACATGAGCCCTTGTCTAAATGCATTATATAGCCTAGTTCTGCTTGACCAAGATTGCCTCTTGATGCCCCATCAAAATTTGTTTTTCCCATCCTATTGGAGAAGGGACCCATTTAAATTCAACTCGATAAGTTTTACTATGTTTTAGACATATCATAGGAGGACTAATAAGATTATGCCAGTTTTTTTGCATTTTTACATCCCATTCAAAAAAATTCCTTCTTCCTTGTGTGTGTTTGTAAGGTTGTTGTTAGCTACCTCTATTATGCTTCCTCCACTTTGTTTAAGAGGGTAGGAATATCCATGCTATTATTACATAAAATTATTATGTTTCTCTTCTTCCATAGTTCTCAAAGAAGGATAGATGATTATATTTTCCATAAGTTGTTGTTTACCTTAGACCTGGCTTGTTTAGGCCATCTTTACAGAAGATCCATAAGGCTATTAGGGAAGACTATTTTCTAATTTAGTTTTTTACATAATTATTTCCTATGGTGTCTATTATAGGAACATTTAAATAGCATATGATCAATAGTTTCAAAATATTTCTCATAGAGAGGAAACTTGGATGGGCCCTCAAATCTCATCTTGGAGAACTGATCTACAGCTAGGAATTTTTTTTCTAAGGCCACCCAAAGAAGATACCAGCCTTGTAAAGGCAAAATGAATCCCAACATATATTGAGATGGATGTTACTTTCATCCCATTGTTGACAATTGATTATCCTTTCATATCCATTTTTTACATTATAATTGCCATTCTTTGACGTGCCCCAAATCAACCCATCTCTCTTTCCTTATGGTTAGATATTCTTTTACTTAGTATTTGTTTAAGATAATTTTTTTCTTGATTTAACAATGAAATTCCTTCCAAAGATTTCCATTTCCAACTCCTTATTTGGTCATCATTTGATTTGGTTATGTAATCACTGAATCAATGCCCCCCTATATTAGTGAGAGTATTTTTTATTGTTAACTGGAAAATTGAGACTATCTAGAGGTGTAAGGATATCCCAAGAGTCTTACCTAAAAGTGCAACTTCCCTAAGGCCTATGTCCCATGTTAAATTATTAGCAATTAAAGGATGACAATTCATATAAAATTTCACACTCTGGATCCTTTTGGGGGGTTCTTAGTTTAAAAAAGAGATAAAGGATTTTTTTTGTTAAAGTATTTTTTATATAAAATTTTTTCTCATTTGCTTTCATTTTTTTGATATATTCTACATATCAATTTAGCTCCCAAAGCTTCATTTTTGCCAATTCTAATTTTTTATTCCCAACCCTCTATATTCTTTAGGTTTGCGTATATTATCCCATTTTATCAAGGCATTTTTATTATTATCATAAGTTCCTTGCCAGGAAAGTTTATTTATTTTTCTATCTAAATTTCTTTTTTACTTCTTTAGAGAGAGAAAGGATATTTGATAAGTGGGAATAGTTGATCTAACACTAGTTTTATCATTATTCTCCTACCTTCTTTCTTTAACACTTTTTTTTTTTCTAATAGGATACCAAGATATTTTCCTAGGAATGTTCCTTTCCTTTATTCTTTTTTATTGCATAAATTATTTTCTAAATATGTAGTTGTGTTAAGAAAGAAAATCTCTAATTTGGTCAGAATAAATTTTTGCCTTGATGATTCGATATAGGTTTTAATGATATTTTTGAAGTTTCGAGCCTCTTCCATTGTACTTTCTCCTAGGAGGATCATATCATCCACGGATTGTTGATGGGTGATTTTAGGGACTTCCCTTGTTACTTGAATACCTTTAATTTTCCATTCCAATTGGGTTGTTTCATCACTCTACCAAAGGCATCTTCCATTATAATAAATAGAAAGGGAGATAAAGGATCTCCTTGCATTATTCCTCTAGATATATTAAATAAACCTTCTAGAGTGTCATTTATGATAAGGAATATATTGGGCATTGATATGCAATTGTTTATTAAATTGATCTAGTAGTGAGAAAAGCCAAAGGCTTCAAGATCTTTACATAAGAATATCTAATCAAGTTTATTGTAAGCTTTTTGAATGTCTAGTTTCATTGGCATAGATGGTACCTTATTAGTTTGAGATTAATGTATAATTTATTGTATATTAATTATTCAATCAAAACTTGATCTGTTTGGCACAAATGTTGTTTTCTCTTGTGAAATCAATTTTTTTAATAGTTTTTAAAGTCAATTGGCCAGTGCTTTGATAGAATTTTGTGGATTATATTACAAAATGTTGTAGGCCTAAAATCACTAGATTCCTCATGATCATGTTTCTTAAGAATTAATGCTAAGAAAGTGTTATTGGTTTTAGTAAGAAAATACTATGAATTTCTAATAGCCTCTATTTCCTTTGATAGATTATTTCTTAAAATTTCCAAACACTTTTGAAAGAAAAAAGCTTGAAAACCATCTAGACTAGGAGATTTATCCAAACTAAGTTGATAAATGGCTCCTTTAGTTTCATCTTTAGTGAATTTCTTGTTAAGTTTTCTATTATCTTCATTTGTTATCATCTAGGGATTGAATTTAACATCTTCTTTTGTGCAATTAAATTAGAGAATTCATAATTGTTTAGGATTTCAATGAAGTACTTAACAAAGATTTATTCTATTTAGTTTGGGTTATCTACCATGTTTCCTACACTCTCCTAAATTTTTGAGATTATTTTGATATTTGTTTTGTTGAGAGTACTATTAGGAAAGAATTTTGTGTTTCCATCTCCATCTAATAACCAAGTCTCCTAATAATTCTATCTCAAGAATACTTCTTTCGCTAAAATATTTTTTTGCATAGAAAGCAATTCTTTTTCTTTGAGGTATTTCTCATTATCCATTCTATCTTTTATAACTTCCTCATTAATATGTTTAATTTCTTCTTCATTTTCTAATTTTTCCTTTGAATATATTGTTAAATTGTTATTTAATCCATTTGATTATTATTTCTTTTAGTGTTTTTAATTTTGCTATAAAATAGAACATCTTTGAGCCTTTGAATTGTTATTCTTGCCACCATTGTTCAATTTTTTTAATAAATTCATTTCCTAAGAATAACTTTTTTTCACATTTGTCTAATTTCTAGTCTTACCAAAAAATAATCTAACCCAAAATAAGTCGTTAGCCCTAACTGATGATATGAATGTTTGTGAAAGAGTCATATAAGTTGAACATTATGTTGTCATTGATGTCAAAGTCTTATTAGTTTAGACATTATGCTAATTCAATAGAGTGCTATATCATTTGGTTGATGAAGAAGATTTAAAAAAAGTATGATGATGATAGAGTTGATAAGTATGATATTCAATGGGCACTTGAATGAGTTAGCACCAGTGATAATGTAATATTGGTTTGATTGTTTTACAATCATGTAAATATGTAATGCAATGATGAAATATGTGTATTCACTGAGCTATACAAGCTTCTTTCAGTAACAAGGTGAAAGAAGTGCAATATCAACTAAGCGTTGGAAAATAAAAGTTTAAGTTTAGTGTTAATTGAGTAATTCATATGTTAACTGAGTGATTTATTTCTTGAGTGAAATGTAATCTTCATCGAGTATGATCTAGAAGAACAAGTTTTAAAAAATGGAATCTAGGGTTGACTTATGGTGAAAATAAAGAATATTCAAAAATTTCAAAGGCTAACTTAAAAGTTTGTTACAAGATCAATGATTGGAAAAATATAATGAAGATATGATGATAGAGATTTACGTGAGATAAGGATGACAAAAAATTTTCAATGAAAGATTTATTTTATAAGCAACTATATACATTGAATTTGAGATCAACAGATTGTGATTAAGTGAAAAACCTAGAAGAATCTAGAAGTGAAAGAGTTTACCATTTAAGGAGTTGTTGGAAGGCCTTTGGTTGTTGATCAATATTATTGAGTTGGAGATTTTTGTGAAGCAAGGAGAAGGAAAGAAATAAGGTGAACAAAGTAGAGAAGAAGGAAGATCAAGTAGAGTTAGAACAAAGTGAAAGTGTGAAGAAGTGAATCAAGCAAATAGAGATCAAAAGACGAAGAAGACATAGAAGAATATAGATATGAAATGAGCAAGGTAGTGTTAAACCTTATAAATCATTTGATTGTTACTTTCTTGTAGCATAAAGATCTCTTAACTTAGTGGACCAAACAAGTCTGCAAAATCCTATATGGTAACATCAATCAATGATATTTGTAAGTCCTTTAGAGTAAGCCCAATCTTTTAGACAAGATTAAGAGTGATAAGGTCTAGATGATATTAATATTAAGACCTCTAACTAGGTCACAATAAAATTGTGTAAACTTTAGAAAGGTTGCTCTTAGCAGATCTCACTTCAAAAAAGTGAAATACTTGGGTTTCTAGAATCAAGTGGTTATTCCCTTTAAAAGGTTTCCACATTCAATCATGGTGTCAAATTTGTGAATTTTTTTTATGTTGCAAGTTGATCTTCTTGGTATTTACTTAATATTGCAACTCAATAACAATTAAGTAAAAGATAGGAGCAAGTGCACCAAGTTATGGTGCCAAAAGGGGGGTATAAGTGGACACCATTTTTTTGAAATCAACCAATTTCTAAACTTGACAAGAATTTGAAGATAGTTACACTCAAAATTTTAAGATATGATAAAAACAAAAGTAGTAGTGCTTTGGATCTAGTTTCTAAACTACTAATGTTTTTTCAAATGGTTTAGTTTTAGGTCCTCAAAAAAGGGGCCACAGAAAGTGGTATTGTTTATTCAAAAAAAAACATAACACAATACAAAGTGTGGCCCCCCTAAAATTTTTAACTTTTTTTTTTGAAATTCTTCAATCGCTCTAGTTAAAATTTACCTAACACTATGTAGTTTATCCTATAATTTTTTGGGTAATTTTATAATGTGTATTTTTTAATGAATTTTTTAATTGGACACCATCCCAAAAATGTGAAATATCTATGTGCTCCCTCTAGAAATGATTGAAAACTAATCTAAAATCAAAATTTCTTTTTTTCAAGTGTGTAGATTGGAGTCTAGTTTCTAAAAAACTAAGTTGTGAAATTTGATGAACGAGCCAAAATCTATAGCCCAATTAGTACATGTTGGTTTTTGATAGAAAATGGACATACATTCAAAAGAAATTATAGTTGAAAGCTTGAAATAGTTTAAATAAAAAATAAATTATATGGTTATATAGCTAACACAAAGGACCTACAATGTCATGTAACCTAATTTTATTGATGCTCAAAACCCACCGAGGAAACTTGAAGGGGAGCACACAAGAAA